>JALMGJ010000001.1:227695366-227707866 GCA_023362775.1 Charina bottae | reverse complement strand
TGCAGGGATGTGTCCAGGCAGCCTCCAAGAATCGGACACGACTGAATGGAGGAAAAAAAAAGATTCTGTTCAAAGTGGAGCTTCCAGGTTTAAGACAAGGGCCTGATTATAAGGTTAAGGGGCAATGCCATAGCCATAAAGTGCATACATTGCATACAAAATGTTCCAGGTTTAATTTTCAGTCATACAGAAATGTCCTTACATCATTTCCAGGAAGAATGTTCTCTGTGTGTTTATGTAGAATTTGTTCTTACTTTGGAAAAATGTTTATATCCAATTATATGACAACAGTGATAGCATAGAACGGTAGAACAGTATTGGTAGCATGCTCACTGACACATTTCAGAATCAGATATGTAACTCTGTACATGGTTAAAGACAACAAGTTACATTCACATATAACAAGAAAACACAGTAATTGTATGTCTAACATGGGCCTACATGTGGACAGGTCATAGTCTGGGAACTAAGATGTGGAACTGTTATACAACATTTCCATTCCAGCAGGGGCACATAACTGCTGTTTGCTAGCTACAGTACCTTTTATGAATACGGTCGCAGGACATACTAGATACATTCTCACCTTTTAAATAAAATAATATAGAAACAACTTGTTTATTAAGGACTGTCCAAGTAGATGAGAAGAGTTTATTAACTGCAGCATAAATTATTCCAAGTCACCAGTAGATGTCAGAGACTCAAGTGGCTCAAAATCTTTGCTATTTTGATTACTTCAGTACATGATGTAAGACTCTACCTCTGCACATTAGCATGATTAGCAAACCTTTGCACAACAAGGATGCTCTATGGTAGATCTCAAGCACTCCAAAGCATCTAATATAGTCTCCAGAATTCAATGTATACTTTGAAATATGGATTTACATAATAGGCCATAAGTGCTTTCGTAGACCAAGCTGTTCTCTCTCCGTCATGTTTTCTCTTGTCAAGATTCATGGTATTCTGTTAAACTAGAGTGATATTTGTTTAGAGTTAGTGAAAGTTAGGCTGCAACTTTTGGAGGCTAGGGGCAGGTTCAGAATTCTCTATTGTTTCCGGTACTTGGAAGAAGATTCTTAAAAACAAAACAAATGATTCAAAACTATTTGGGGGTTAGGCTGTGCTTCCTCCCTCAAAGTGGCAAAAAAACGGGCATCCCATTTTTAGCAGTTGTGGTTGTGGAAGTCCAGAGACAACAAACAAGAGGTTCTGGAACTTTATGCAACTGTGGAGCTTCAGTTTGCTCATCTCTGCTGGAAGGATTTACCTGAGACTAAATCCCATTCCTTGTTTCCATATAGTTGCAGCAGTGGGTGGATGGATGGATGAATGAATGGGTAGATAAGTGAGTGGGTGGGTAGATAGAATCTGCTCTCACTGGTAGTAAGTATTTTTGACATTACAAACGTAAGAGATGCAGTTGTCACATTGTGTTCTTTATTGAATTGTCTTTGGCAATCCCTTACTCAGATGAGCATGTAGTGTGAACAATTTACCTATCTGTGCTTTTTTAAAAAAAATGGGGGGAAAAACCCCTGGGTTTCTGCTCTCTCAATTCACTGGAAGATTCCTTTGTGTGATTTCTTACTGCTCTTGGATAAGCAAAGCAGCCCACGAAGCACTGAACCAAAACAGAGTCAGCAGCTAAGTAGGGAATTATTTTGCTCTTGTCCCATAAATCCACACCTTGTCAGGAAAAAAGGCTGAGTGTCTAACTGATGAGAAACAGCTATGTTCACCTGCAGCTATGTTAGGCCTTAACTCAAGTAAGCACTGGGGCTGTTTAATTTTGAAATGAACAATAATTCTCTTGTAGGTTAGACCAAGGAGGTTTCTGTTAGACTCACCTGGCTGGGTACACCAAGAGTACATCTTCTCCCAGAGTAGAGAACCTATATAATTGCATGGGAATCATGGGAATTACATGGGAATCATAGTCACTTTACCATGTGTGATATATCAATTTTTCTTTGACCCCTAAGCAATATAACAAGGCAGCCCTTTCTCTTTAATATTATTCTTTGTTCATTCCCTCAGGTTGTGGAAAAAATATGGTTATTCACACCTAGAAATTCCACTGAAAAGCTTCAGAGCTTATAAAAAAGGGATTTAATCACCCCCCACTTAGCCACACTTTCCCCTAATTTACTTTGTATATCTTGGGAATACCTGCAAGAACACTGGAAAGCGAAATGTAAGGAAATGGACTCTTCCAGCTTCTTCAAGTTAATCTCAAAGGCAGGCCAAGAAATGTAGCTCAGATTAGGCAAACAAACAAAAAGTGCTGTATGGCTTCTCTTTCCTAGATCTACATTTTAGGATAGTAACATTTGAACACCTGGAAGCCATTTTAATGCATTCGGTGGGACTCACTTGAAGCAACTTGTCACATGCAGAAACTTGTAATAGTCACCAAAGAGGCAAACGGGGCCTTAAGAAGGATTGGTTATTTTAGGCAATCATTTTACTGCAGAGGTAAAAGGTAAAGGTTCCCTCCGCACATTTTGTGCAGTCGTGTCCGACTCTAGGGGCTGGTGCTCATCTCCGTTTGTTAGCCGAAGAGCCAGTGCTGTCCGAAGATGCTTCCATGGTCATGTGGCTGGCATGACACATGCAGAACGCTGCTACCTACCCACCGAAGTGGTACCTATTAATCTACTTGCATTTGCATGCTTTCAAATTGCTAGGTTGGCAAGAGCTGGGGCTAGTGCAGGAGCTCACTCCGTCATGTGGGGCTAGGGATTCGAACCTCCAAACGTGCGATCTTCCAATCGACAAGCCTGGCGTCTTACCCGCTGAGCCATCATGCCCCTAGGTGCTCCAATACACTGATTGAATTCCTGGTGACCACAAAGTTCCCTGTACATTGCAGGACAGAGGGTCACTATGTGGGAATCGCAAACAAACAAAACTCAGGCCGCATGATGCACGTGGAATGCTGTTAATTGCAGACCAGGTACTGCAGAGGTACCTGGTCTGCAATTAACTGTTTCCTTGCAGCTTGTATTTAGAATTGGAACCATTGGAGAGAAATCTTTTCTACTCAGATTTTTTTTTTCTTGGAAGAGAAATAAAAGATTTAGCTCTGCAACTAATTGCTGTGTTCATACAATAAAAGTGAACCGAACTAATATTGAACCCATTTCATCCCTTTCTTTCAAATACCTCTGTAGTTCAGTATACACATCTTTAAATGTGCAATCCCCCTCCAAGAATGTGTTCATTGTAAAGTAGCTTGCATGTGTTATGATTATCTTACAAATAGACAATATTATGCAAGAATACCATAAACAGCAAAGGTATTTTATGAATCAGAATTATGATATTTATTTTTCAACCACAGCTTATATGGCTAAATATTTGTTATCCCAAATTCTCTTGAGTCTTAAGATTTCATGCAGACTTGGGAAAGTTCACTTTAGCCAATACATGTATCAGGATTTTTTCTGCCTAAATCTCTGCATTGCTATGGCTATTAATTGATATATGTCAATTTACTGGGGGGGGGGGAAAGCATAGAAAGTGTGTGTATTGTGGGGATGGGGGTGAAGAACAGTTCTGTATAGAAAAAAACAAATAACTGGCAAGATTTCAGTTTTTGTAGAATATAGGAAGAGAATTTCAGGCAAAGCTTTAGCTACCTGTTACTGTATATAATGCCTATAGAGGATTTTAGGCTATACTGAATATATAGACCAGAAAGGCTGCAGCAACTATGGGGGAGGGAGGGGTGAAGAGGAATAGATACTGTAGGTTTTCCACACTAAGCTTTTTTATATTTGACAACAGTAGAACACGTCCTGTGATGGTTTCAGTCCTGATAGATGCCAATTAGTCAATCTGTGTGTAGCAAAACTGCATTGTTATTTCCAAGTAACAAACCAGGGTTTAGATATTTAGAGGAGTGTGTCCATATTATCCCCCAAATAATTTGAATGATTTATATTTCCTAAAAAATAAACATGAAACTTAAGCATCAAGGATTTGATGTGTTAGTTTGGAAATGCTTTTAATCAATTACTCCTTCCCCTCTACTTTTCTCTTGATTAATGAAAGCATCATATTGCTTTCAGCAATATTCTACCTTAATCTAGGCAATATTCTTAACAGTCGTTCAAAATGAAATTGTATGCACTTCTCTTATCTTCAGATTTAGGTTTGTTAAAAGTAATTTGAACATGGTTTACACACCCTGAGCAAGAAAGAGGCTGTTTAGGAAGGAATGGTTTAGGTTTTATTAGTGCCCATACCCAGTATTATGGATGTGATAGATGCATTTAAGAACATACTGTATTATGAAACCATGCTTTATTATTTATTTATTTATTTATTTATTTATTTATTTATTTATTCATTCATTCATTCATTCATTCATTCATTCATTCATTCATTCATTCATTTATCATATTTCTATCACCACCCATCTCCCCCAAAAGGGGGACTCTTATGACAGAGCAAAAGTAGTCATGCATCTTTTAGGGGGCCTCTTTTTTTCTAAATGTGATCTGATCACAGTTGTCTCCAGTGATGTATGATAAAATTGCTAGATATAAATTAAATTCTCATTCTGATTTGTCTTTTTTATGATTATCATTTTCCTGAATAATTGAATCCCATCACTTTGCATTGTTGTAAGGTTTTTAAACCTTTTCTATTCTCCTAAGCTTTTAAATATGCTAAGCCAAGAGGAAGAAGCTTTCCTAGTCTTCAGAGTAAACATTGATCTTACTCAGCACCTTTTCCAACTATTCACACTCTGTCCATTCTTGTGACTGCATCCAATACATCCGATAAAGAAGCAAAGCTGCCAAACATCCCTTTTTTAGGAGATATGACAGCTCAGTATAACATAGACATTTCCAGTGTCATGGAGCATAATTTCAGGCACTAGAGTTCCTACTAAGTACCCATCCCCATTCCTGTTTTGCAAGTCTAGTCTGGTAAGTGAATTCAAGGGTCTGAAATTAACCAATTCAAATGAAATAAAGCTTTTATAGCCAGAAATAGTATTGTATGTTATTCACATTTTTATTATGCTTTCCTCTAAAGATTAAAGGTAGCTATGCCAAATTATTATTCTCCATTGTCACACTGGTCCTATGAAGTGGATTTGACTTGGAAGTATGATATACTATTCAGATATTTATTTGAAGTTAATTTAACATGAGAAGTAATCTGAAATCAGGACTCAGAGACAGGAACCATCATTCTGTATTTATATATACAGAAATGTAAGAATATGTTTACAATCCAACATATCTATCTATCTATCTATCTATCTATCTATCTATCTATCTATCATCTATCTAAGCTAACTTAGTACAGTAGCTATGTTTGTAGATGGTACAAAAGTTTTCCAATCAGAAATGTATAGTTTCCACTATGATAGAGCATTTTGTTCATCATTCTTCCTTACTGTGAGCATTTCTATATAGAAAATTGTGGAGTGCTAATATATGCCATATTCTTCACTTTGGTTTTACTGTGAAGATGTATACATAGTTTTTCCTCCAGTCCTAGGCTACCTTTAGTTTCTGATGGTGTTAAGCAAACTATACAAAACATAAAGTTCTAGACTGCAAAATGATATACTATAAAGAAAAACACAGTTTTATTTAAAAGGAGAAACACCCAGGTTTAGGTTATTTCCTTTCCTTAAAGAAGCATGGGCCGAGAAAAAAAAGAATCTTGCTGAATGGAAAGATCTAGAGAAGAAGGTAGAGCCACAAGATTAACCATGCATGTAAGAGATGTTTTCTATATAACGCCAATGCATTTGGCTTCCCCTACCATGCCTAAACCTTGAGGGACCGCCTCATCCCCATGACATCTTCCCGTCCCACCCAATCTTGCAGAGAGGGCATGCTGCGGACCCCGTCTATGAAAGAATTCCACCTAACGGGGTCCCGGAGACGAGCCTTCTCTGCAGCGGCTCCTGCCCTATGGAACATCCTTCCACCAGGGATAAGACAGGCCCCCTCGCTCCTGGATTTTAGAAAAAAAATAAAAACCTGGCTCTGCGACCTCGCCTGGGGCAAAAAGGAAAGCAGTTAAACCTGGGGATGGCTGATTCCTTAGAGCCACCTTAGATATCTAATTTTAATCATAGTCAACATCACTTTAGAACTATCTGCCTCTTGGATTTTATTTTATTTTATTGTAATTTATTGTAATTCTATTTTTATCATAGTTTTTATTATATTTTGTTGATATTGTGTTGTGAACCGCCCAGAGTCCCTCCTTGAGGGGGAGATGGGCGGTTATAGAAATTCAATAAATAAATAAATAAATAAATAAATAAATAAACAAACAAACAAACAAACAAACAAATAAGATCAAGGTAATGGAATGTACAGGGGCTCCATGTATTCAGGAGCTATGAAGGTAACTTTCATATGGAACACTTAAAGACTAAATGCTATTAAAAATATTAAGCATTAATTTTGAAGAAATGTGAATGTATAGCAAAGAAATGTCAAGTATTAACCCAATAGTTCTGGATCTCAATGCCAGTCTTAAATTAATTACTGTAATACCTAAATATGTTTTTAAAAAAAACTTTGCAACAGATAAGCTTAGTTGTTCAGGATGGACACAGGAACCTCCTGACATGACAGATTCAAGGTTTTTATTACTCTAATTCGTAGGGGCCCTGATTTTGTGAGATCATTTGAATATGTTGATTAAGCCAGCTTGGTAGCATGTATCAGAATACAAATTCAGAGGAATCAGGTCTGTTAATTCCAACTACAAACACATGTTCTCAGTGCTATCTCTTACACTTAAGAGAATGTTTCTTTAAAATTGTTAGTTTCCCCAGCATCACTAGCCAATCCCTTTCCTGTTGATTGGTGTTGATCATGTCCCATCTTTTAATACCAACCCTTGACATCAGTGAAAATTTGTTTTATGGTATAAAGATGAAAGTTTGCCATAGTTTTGGCATACGATTAAGTTTGCTACAGATGTTTAATGGGAAATTAAAACAATTGTGTAGGGTATGCATGTGAACAAGAAGAAGAGTTAGTGAGGAAATATTAAGCAGAGTAACTTCAGGGTGAAACTGTAGTAACAAAACTACAGATCAGCCTCATTATTCTGACTCTTTCAGTGTTATTATCAGTCTTTTCTGCTGAATAAAATATCATCTGGTCTTCTGCTACTGATTTGTGCAGTATAAACTAAAGAAAAAGAAAAGCATTTCTCTCACCAGTAGCATAAGACTTAGCTTCATGCTTAAATTTACCCTAAAATTAATATGTATGCTTATATTAGCATTTGCTTGCAAAGAATAGGGAGTTTCCTATATGAAAGCCTTGTGAACTAAAAATACATATTACAGATAAAGCACTGCCACTTTTAAATAAAGAGTGGGTTGCTGTTTTTTTAGGAATTCATATTCCCGTATCTCTTACTACTCCCTCTGCTTGGGAATCAAATTTAAGTATCAGCTTTATATGCACTGGTAACCCCATATTACATATATAGTTTTATAGAAAATGAAACTTTAATATGATTCAGCACAAAATGGTACACAATGGCAATAAGTCAGATAATCTTCATTTGCACAGATCTTGATCTCACTGACTTATCGTTGTAAGCACAGTGCCGTGTGGCAAATTTCAATGCAATACAGTACAGTACCTGGGTGTAATTATGGACACATTTTGCCAGTGCGACTGTTACACAGAATTGTAATTAATTCCTCAGAAGATTACTGTGAGAATTTTGGATACCGATGCTGGTTTTGGACATTTATTACTGCTCTTTAGTTGGCTTTTTGCTGTGCCTCAGAGACAGATGTAAAATTAGTGTCTATTTTGAGCCAGAAAACAGTATGTCTTACCCTCCTGTTTATTGAATTGCAGAGTAGTATTCTTTGGGCTCTCACTTCTTTGTGGTTTTGAAGTAATAGCATATTTATTTTGCCAACTGGGCTGCTGCACTAGATGTGCAAACTTTTCCAGAGGCTGAAGCTACTTTGACCTTATGGATCAAATTGGGATGTAGGATTGCCAAAGGTAAAGAAGGCCAGAGTTCCTATACCTTTAACTTCAGCATATGCAGCTTGCTTTCATTGATAGAGATACTAGAAGGGTCATTGTATGAATAGGTTTTCAGTTCTCCGCATCAAGTGAAACCGCATGGATTCTAACGGCAAAAAATAGTAAACCAGTCTAGTATGGAGACAGATTCTGCCTAATGAAAAGTCATTCATTATTGGTGGGCGGGCTGGAATGGAGGTATGTCCTTGTTTAAATTGGGCAAAAAGATAATGCTACAGTACTGAGATTTTGTTATATTGAATGAAGGGATGAAGGACTGCTTTTCCAGAGAGAGGGAGGGAGGGAGGGAGGGAGGGAGGACAAAGGATGAGAAATTTATTAAACTTTTCATTAATTTATTTTAGTTTCTTCATATAAAAACTATTCTCTTCCAATTATGTACAGTATTTTAGTTCAGCAGTCATAGAGGAAGGCTGTTTCCCATAGCCACAACAGACAGGTATAATCAAGGGAATGCCCATCAAAAAGTGAGCATGAATGAATGTGCATTAAAAGACGAAATTCAATAAGCAAGGCAGCTATTGATATTGTACATAGTTTCTATTCATTTCAATGCAGAGTGTGTCCGATTACCATGCAAGTTCCACTAAAAGAGTGCAAGCAGCAGGGGCGGTTGAGTTGAGTCCTGACTAATGTATAGAAGGCCATCCATATCCGCCATTGCTTATTTATATTCAGGTTATATTTTTTCATACTGATTCTGTCTAATTCAGTTATAAAATAAAGTCAATGAACTGGCTGAGTGGGAAGATGGGTTATATTGATTACCACCTTCAGTTCATACTTATAGTAAAATGATGGCAAAGGTCTTCCATGGGTGAAGTTGACAGCAGTTGTTTTTCAGTTCAGAAGTATTTACTGTTATTTGTGAGAGAGGACCCTAAAGGTTGGGAAGTATTGTTAGCCTCCGATGGTGATGGATGATTAGTCCCTGACCCCATATAGTGAGACATGACTTCATTGCATGTTTAGATTGTTCTGATATTTGGGACTCCTCAAGGGCTGTTCATAAATCATTTTATCTTTCTTCCTCTCCCTTCTCATTTTTTCTCTCCTCCATGAAGAAAATATTTCAGTTGCATTGCTGTAGGAACACTAATGTGTCATTTGGGATAGCATGGTCCATGCCAAAATAGACCTTAATAGGCATGTGTGTGTGTGTGTGTGTGTGTGTGTGTGTGTATGTTCCTTCTTTGGATAAAGGTCTTTTAATGCCTGTCCAGCCTTAGATAATTTTATTCACTCCTCCTGGACCTTTCTTTATTCCTCCTGTGCCCAGAGATCACTTTTTAGGAGATTGGTTGAAAGCTTCCCAGGCCTTAGGATCTTTTGTTGAAGCCCTCTCCCCCCCCCCCCCCCACAACTCAGTGTTCAGAAAGAAAAAAAAATGGTAAAGAAATCTTCTCCTTGTTGCTAAGAAATAGTTAAATCTTGTAAGGGGGGGGGGAATAAAACAAAACAGGAGCACATTATTGATTGTACTAAGGTATATCTGGACCACACAGCTAGAGTAGAGATGTTAGAATATTTCTTTCTCCCCCTTTTTTGTTCTTCTGAGGGCATTACCCAGCCTGAACTTGCCTAAAGCCTTGCGGTCACACCTCTTGAAAAGGTTTTGTTTCTCCCGTCAATTGGTATTCAAACCAGGTCAGCAGATTCTGTTTGCCCAGCTCTACTGCCGTTTTCATTTTAATTTGCACCTGTTGTGCAGTTGTTCGGAAGGCAAGTGCAGACCCGTGGATTATACAAAGATCATATTATGAACAGATATGCACGGTGTAATCTTTTTGTCCCCAGACTCATATGACAAAAAAAAATCTTTCTTATTATTCCTTTTATTTTATTCTATTTTATTTTATTTTACTCCCTGGGAACTTGTCAAAGCAAACAGATATGACTGACTAAAATTGTAACTAGGCATGTTTCAAGAATTCTCCTAAAGCATTATAAACCTGACACACAATCCTTTTCATTTATTTTCTTCCACTTTTGTATAATCCAATAGCTGGCAAGAGCCACTTGAGATAGCTCAGTTGATAACTTAGCAGGATTGCTTTATTAGGCACAGAGAAATCAAAATGAACCTGAAAATTGTTTGTGCTCTTTCCTACAGACTTCCCTCGCTCTTATTTTTCTGTCTTTGGATATGTGTGTCTCCCTCTTGTTCCCATGATGTCATACTTCTAACTTGGTGTGCGTGTGTGCGTGTATGTGCGTGTGTGTGAGTGAGAGAGAGAGAGAGAGAAAGAGAGAATATGTGTGTACTGACTGGTGTGCTGGTGTGTTTCTCTAGCCGAGCTAATGCCCCGTGTTTATTACTCTAATCTTTCTTGTCTGGTGGTAAAGTGGACAATTTATGTACTAGCATGTAGGCCGAGAGTCTTGTGAGGGCTGACTAATTCAGAAACAGCCACCTTCAATTGAGTTCACAGACCTTATTTACAGGCTGTCTATTTTAAGAAAAGCTATTGAGCATTTCTGGGTCTGAAGTCTGCAAAAACAGCTTGCTGTTTGTAAGTTAGTTTGTTTTATAAAATCTGTTGTCTTGGTTGTGCCACTTGAAATATGCACTTATGACAATATAAGGATGTAGCAGTAATAATAATATTAGTAGACTAGAAGATTTAGCTTTTCTTAATTTTATGTTTGGAAAATGTTGACCTAGTTAGTCCACGTGTTGAGTGTTATCCTTTCAGTATTTTTTTTTCAGTTGCAGCAGATATGAATGATGGAGCATGTGCTCGGTATAACGGAAAATTGTGATTGTACACCTGTAGCATGTGTGTGCATATATTTAATATGCCTATATCACACACACACAGAGACAGACATATAATGCAAGTATCTCTGTGATCATGGAATATAGACTACTCTATGATTGCTAAAATGTCTATTTGTGTGTGTGTGTGTGTGTGTGTGTGCACATATATACATATTCATTTTGTTCTTGACAAGACAATAATAAAACAGGTAAATGTAAATGCTGCCTGGCTTTCTGTGACAGAATGTGTTTTTATACTTAAATTGCATTTTTGAAGTCGCAAAATTTGTGGCATATTCCCAAAATTTGTGGCATATTCTGGAAGACGTCCATGCATCCATTTTTTAAAATCTTCTTTGCGTCTCCCTGATCATCTGCTTTATTTAGTTTTAAAAAGTTAAGAAAGAAGATTGTGCAGTTATTAGCAATTATATCTTGCATAAGGCCTTATGTAATTTAATGACGCAAGCCTGCCTTATTTTTTCAAATATAGGTGGAAATAGGAAGCAATTTTATGCCATTTCTGCTCTTTCCACAGTATTGAACTATGAGAATGTATTGGAAACGGGTTCAGAAACAGATGAGGAAGACAAGCTCCATATTGCCGAAGACGATGGGATCATCAGTACATTGGATCAGGAGCCCAGTCCTGCAAGTGTGCCTAACCACGAGTCTTCCCCACATGTGAGCCAAGCACTGATGCCAAGAGAGGAGGAGGAAGATGAAATGAGGGAAAGTGGAGTAGATCACGCCTGGCACAATCATGAGATCTTGCAAGCCTCTGTGGATGGTTCGGGTAAGCTAGAGCCCTACTACCTGCCTCTTCAAGCTGTGGTTAAAATAGTTAGCACTGCACAAAGCTGATAAACAGAGCACACTTCCTTCCATGGCTGCAGTTGTATGTATAGCAGAAAAGAGATACAAGTGCTGATGACAGATTACGAGGTGATGCTGCCGATTAAATTTCTGTTTGGAAACAACTCTGACTAACATCTACATTTGTGTACATAGCATGTCAGGGTTTTAAATGTATACAGCAGGGCTTTCCAAAGTTTTCCCGCGGCAACACACCAAACGCCGTTGGTGTGTCGCCGCAGGAAAACCCGGAAGTGCCGCCGTTGCGGCAGCACGCAAAAACCTGGAAGCGCTGCTGCAGCTTTCGGATTTTTGCGCGCCGCGGTTGGTGTGTCGCCGCGGGAAAACCCGGAAGCGCTGATGATGATCAGCGCTTCCGGGTTGTGTGGCGACACACCAGACTGTGTGTGGCGACACACTTTTGTGTCGCCACACACAGTTTGGAAAGCTCTGGTATACAGTATTGGTCATCAAATATGCAGAGGTTGTATTATCAGAAACACCTATTTTTATGCTATGCAGAGGGGGAGAGGAATGTCACACGCAGGATCTAATACAAGAGTTTAGAAATTCAGAGTTGTACAACTGCTTAGGACTGAAGAGCTGTTTATCAGTCTAATATACTTTCAGTGTCTGCCTGACACATTGCATTGTCATTCAACCATCTAATCATTTCCTTTTGTTAAGTGCAAATAAGATTTCACACATCTACCTGGTCAGGTAGTAATTTTATTATTTAAAAGATAAGTATGTGATAATGATTGCCAATATTTGGCACAACTCTCCTGGGAAATAAGAACAGACTTAGGACAAGAATAATA
>JALMGJ010000001.1:227680366-227692866 GCA_023362775.1 Charina bottae | reverse complement strand
GCTGGAAAATGCAAACTTTTACAAGTGTTTTCAAAATAAATATACTCTGGGGTTCTCCGGGCAGGCACATTGCTCTCAGTCAGTTGTAGCCTGCAAATCATAGGTGCTCTTCTAAAAAACAAATCTGTCCAAACCCCAGTCACTGTCAGGACAAATGAAAGAAATTTGGATGAAAGAAATGTAGCATGTTGAAATGGGTTTGCTATAGCTGAACAGATCAAGATGGATTCTGGTCTCATTGTTCCTGTTTTGATATCACATTATTTTACAGAGTTCCTGTATTACACAAGTATTAATGAAGTAAGAAATATGTTTCCATATCTGGATGGATGATAGATAGATAGATAGCTTGTCATTGGCGATCACTCGTAGCCGAGTAAGATTGTCTTCCAAAGGTAAAATTTTAACAGTGGATATAGATAGACAGACAGACAGACAGACAGACAGACAGACAGAGTAGCTTCTCTGGGAGTCAAAAGGTTATGTAATAGAATTTGTTTTATATTGAAACCACACCTTCATAAAAACATTTGGAAATTAAGGTTTGTAACTGACAACAGATTTGATGAAGTTTAGCAAAAAGGTATTTAGAAAATCCCAAAATTTCACAATGTAATTTTATGACTTGCACAAAAAAAGAAGCACCATTCTCTACATCTTGAATATTTACTTGATTTTGGGAAGCGAATAGATCACAATGTTACTTCTCTGTACTACTGAAGAAAATTACAATGAGGAAGGAAATAAGCTGAAATCTTAGCATTACCAATGTTATGCAAAAAAAAAAAGCAGTTTTCCCCTTGGTGACTGGGTAGATGTGCCCTCAGATAGAAACAAACTTGTGACTCCTTTCTACCAGAAATCACATGAGCTGATCAAGGAAGAAAAAAAAATCAGCACAAGCTATATTTATATCCAACACTAAACCTCTCACAAGAACTGTACCTTGATTCAGCTTTCTGGTAAGCTGCCACAAGAAATAGTGTAGTTCTGTTGCGGTGTATCACAAGTGACAACCTTTTTATCAATGTATATGGATTTTTCTAAAGGTTTTAAAATCAAGATGTCCTGTAAAAATGTTCTATGGAGAAAGCAGAATGCCAATTCTTTGTAAATGATACAGTTTAGTACAGATTAACTCCTGTTTCTGCATGAATATTTTAACTTAGAATAATTCTTTTTAAACTACATAATAATAAAAATGTATATTTATAACTTCATAAAATATTTCATTTATAAAGCTTTGTGTTAAGTCAGTTTGACTCTAGTTTTGATTAGAATGATACAATTAGATCCTGTTATTTTATCAATTAATTACTTGTACAATAAAACACTAAAAGTACTGCAATATTACACATTTTAGAATGAAGAAAGAAGAGGTCTTTGTTTACACTCTTCTGGTTTCCAACAATTGTTATGGAAATGCTTAATTTTTTAAAGCAATAAGCATTTTAACTTTAATGTAGGAAGAATGGTTTCTAATAACACTGGCAATTTCAACAATTATTCCTGACTATCTAACATAGTTTCTTTGACTCTATTTCCAGGATCCCTTTAGTTAGATTTTTTACACGCTATTGAAAAAAAAGATTCTGAATTTCATTACCTGAAATAGATAACTGATACTTTTTTTTACTAACTATATAATAGAGTCATATATTTTAGTGTCTGTCTTCAAGAATATGCGTAAGGGAAGTGTTATATGAGAGTAACTGGGTAAAGAGTTATTGGGGGGGGGAGAGAGAGAGAGAGAACATTTTGTACTACTCCTAGAATTTACCTGCAGCCACTGCTAGACATAGTTGACAGTGTAAACAATGTAAAAATATTGTGTGCGGCTACATAAATGTTTAAGAGCAATGTAAGCATAATGCCACAAAATAATGCCATTTTCATTCCAGTTGCAAGCATGTCCCATTAAGAAGCTTAGATTGCATTTTTGTGCCTATCTACCTACCTAACTACCTAAGAGAAATCTTCACTGAACTTAATGGGACTTATTTTCACAAAGCCTTATATAGGATTGCACTGCATTTTTGCATTTTGCTGTTATATCAAAAATAAAATGATAAATTATTAATTAAGCTAAAGAAACTAACAGCTCACATACTGACTGCATTTCCATGGCTCCTCTGCCAGTGAGAGTGGCTAGGAAAACTGTAGGTGCTTCTGTGGTTTGTTTAGTATGGCATGTTTATAATGAATGAAAGGCTCTAGAGACTGATTAAAGTAGACCGAGATGATAAATTAACCTATCCTAGTTTAAGAACATGCCACTGAAAATTATTTTAAAGTAATACATTGATTTTTATAAATAAATAAATAATAATAATAAGTAATACATTGATTTTGATTGATATAGTAATAGGGCGCACAATGGCTCAGTGGTTAAGACGCCAGGCTTGTCGATCGGAAGGTCGGCAGTTCGAGACCCGAGCGCCGCTTGACAGAGTGAGCTCCCGCACTCGCCCCAGCTCTTGCCAACCTAGCAATTCGAAAGCATGCAAATGCAAGTAGATAAATAGGTACCACTTCGGTGGGATGGTAACAGCTTTCCGCACGCGTCATGCTGGCCACATGACCGCGGAAGCATCTTCGGACAGCGCTGGCTCTTTGGCTAACAAACAGAGATGAGCACCGGCCCCTGGAGTCGGACACGACTGTGCAGGGGAAACCTTTACCTTTACCTACCTAAAACGTTGAAAGAATATATTTTTCACATTTTTATTTTGCCCTTCTTCCAAGGAACTCAATGCAGCACACTTGCCCTCATTCCTCATATTAAGTAGGTGAAGCCAAGAGGTAGTGAAAAGCTCAAACTTACCCAGGGAAGTCTGAAGTATCTGTGTTCATAAACTAACAAACTCACAACAATATCACATTGCCAGTATATATTGCTAAATATACTATAATTTATTTGTTCTTGGTGGATGTAACATGCCTGTCCTTGTTTAGATAGATGAGGTTATTGTCATTGTTTATTCCAGGAACCAAAATAAAAGTATTTTGTGGATGTCAAAAGCTAGTGACCTTCCTTGGTATTTGTAGTATTTATCATAAAGAAGTGTGGACTTAGTTTCAGTCAGGGGAAGACAGTTTTGGCTGGGTGAACTTTCTTAAAATTCTTTGTCATGTAATTGCTGGACAAATTGAATTACAGTACAGCAGCAATCAATTCTGTGATTATACGGATACCTCTTTCCAACTGCTAAGATCACAGGAACTGCTGTCATATTGTAGTATCCCAGTTCTGTTCATAGAAACACAAATATTCAGTGATAACTGGGACTGCTAATATGGAGAAAATCCATCATGTATAAACTGAAGCTTCCTGAATGGGAAACATATCAACTACATTAAATAGACTGAACAGAACCATTATGCAGACATTCACAAGTGGACAGTCCTGTGCTTTGGTTGAAAGAATCACCCATGTTTACTGCCACTTTATTAGTATTTTAATAAGCTGTTTGGTATGTGAAATACTGAAAAATGCTTTTTTTATTTTAGAAGAAATGAAGGAAGAGTATGACACCATGGGGCCAGAAGCCGCAATTCAGACCACTGGAAACAATGGAACAGGTAAGGGAATACGTATATTGGGAGCTTAGTTTTGTTTTCTCTTAGCTTGTTTAACTCTTCTACAAAGAGAAAGAATTAAACAGCTAATTCACTTTCCTAGATGAGAGTTTGAGATATGCCTAATAACCAATGTTTTAAATTTTGCCCAAATGCTTCACTTTGATGCAAATCAGTGACCCAGTGAAGTTACTAGGAACATTTTCACAAAGATGCCTTATTTGTCTCTCCTTCATTTCTCAAGACACATATTTGGAACTTTCCATTACCACAAAATGTTTCTCTGATATAGGTGAGTATGCTGGAATTCAGTACAGCTAGAGGTATCATTTTATTACAGACTGTAAAATCTTATTAATAATGGGATGGGTATTCATTTTGTAGTAACACCAAACCAAGATGTTTTATTGAATATATTTTATCTTCATTTTTGGACCTTTTTCGTATTGTCCAACTTTTTTTAGCTCGCTTTTCTCAGAAATCTGTTTGCTTATAGATGAGAAGAAAGGAACATTGATACCAAAGCAGCTTGATTTCTGAGCTATCAGTCTTTTGCTTAGTTTAAATTATATTAAGTGTTTTGTCTTATAGGAGTACTTTTGTTCTAGCCATTTTCCATTTAAAAATGAAATAAGTATTCTACTAAATCAGCCCAAAGGCCTCTCTAATCCAGAATTCTAATCCAGCAATGGCCAATCAGGTACATCTATGAAGCTTGCAAGTAGATTCTGAAAGTAGCAGCCCACTTCCATCATTGCTCACTGTTATTTGACATTTCATTGGCAGCATGAAGTGCTCTGAACAGTCTATTGGTTGAGGATCTATATCTCAGCTATTCCTTATAATGAGCAATGTTTTGCTCCATGATTCTAGTATGTATAATTTGATATAACTTCAGAGGTATAAGAATACCATAGTGATTGTTTCCAATGAGGCAACAAAGTTGTTCCCTGTTCTCCTTATTTTAGTTTCCATCTTGATGCCCACTTGAAACATTGTGAACGAAGGTGGCACCAAAATGTTAGGATTTTATTATTCACACATCTCTAATGCCAGTACACACCCACATGTTCTTACTAGACAGCACAACAGACTGACTTGTCTAATACTTAATGGGGAAAATAATGAAAAATAAAAGCATATTGGAGTTGAGGTTGAGAGGTTTTTTCTTTTCGTTTTTGTTACATGTATTCCCTTATAATCTGGAACATAATCCGCAAAGTAAAATGATGTCACTTTACATTCAATATACATGAACTACAGTGCAGAATTTAGAGCACCATAACGAACCTTTATTTTCTGAGATTAAAAGCAAACAAAGAAAAGACATATTTGGTGAGTTTGGTAATGTTATCTGAAAGAATCAAACCATGTATAGCTTTTCAATTCAAGTGGCTATTTACAGTATATGAAAGATCACATGTAAAACCTTAAGATTCTTCCCTTGTACCTTTGATGTTCTCAGCATTTATTCTCCTTGTCATCAAAGGTTGCAATAAATACAGTAGTGTTGTTCTACCAATTAACCTCTATGATAGTATTACATCCCTTCGGCTAGGAGAAAATGCATCAAGGATTATGGTATCATACTTAGTTGAAAAAGAAATTTGTATTATTTCTTTCTCAACTAAACCTAGCAATTGAGAAATTTGTAGTATTAAGGTTTTGTATGAGATGCTGGTAGAAGTCTTCCATTGGGTTTCATCTCCATGTATTTCAAATGCATGGAGGATCTCCATTCCAGTACTAACCACACTGGCATTATAGAATTGAGCAACTTTTAAGTCTGAATGCAATCCAGGAAAGGTTCAAATTCACTTCATTTTTACAGGGACTTCAAAAATGGAACTGGATGCATAAAGTACATGATTGGAATCCAAATCTATCAGCCACATGGTTGGCTGAGTCATTTTCTCTTTGAATGATTGAACTCTGCTTTCTATGAGGATATATTGTATTTTACAGCCTTTAAAAATAAAGAAACAAACAAAAATCTTGTAGCTAAATCATATCAGGATATTCATGACTCTATTGGTTCCAGAATTGGTTGCCATACTTTAGTGGTTTTCATACTGAGAGCAACTTTTTAAATAGATTGTTTCACATATAGTCACAATCTGCAAATATGTCAGTCAATGCCACTGCATTGTATTTTTAGGAAATGGATGATCAGATACCCCAACATTAAAGAAAATTTCCTTTCTACCCCCACCTCCCTAGTAATAGTAGCTGGAATTGCTCTTTATTGAGACGTTCTTCTTTAAGTAGGAAGAGAGTTCTCTTAAAGATGAAAACAGAAGTAAAAGTTGGCAAGTTGGAAGGACTGATCATTCCTCGGCTCTAATCTGTGTATACCAATGACGGCCTGCCACTTCCTGCTTAATGGGGGCTGTGGTTTTATTAGCTTTGCTGCCGATTAGGAGCAGCTATCTTCATTTCACAGCAAGAGTTCCCATAAGAAATAACTGGCCTCCCAGCCCTTGAATGTTTCCTTTAAATATCTACTCTCCTGAGTGTGGTTTATGCTCATACAGTATGATGTTATGCTCCCAAGTCTTTAAGGAGACCCTGCCCCAGTCTTTAATTAAAACAAGACTTCCTTAGTGAAGCCACTCATTTTACATCTTCCTAAAAAGCTTGAATCACAGATGGGACTTTCATTTCTGTGGGCAATTTAAATTCACAATGAATCAATGAGAGTGGTTATATTTTGGGAATTTCTGCAAAGAGAGCATACAAGGGAAAGCCTGTTTTTTCCTAAAACAACCATATATGGTTTTGAGGGGAAGATAACATTTTGGTTGTAGTGCTGATCAGTTATTTGATTGATGAGTAAATACTTTGCAGTAACACAAGAAACTTGGTAATTCCTGATCTGCAACCATATGAGTTTTGATATTTATGCTATCCCATTACTGTTTCATTGTACTGCAAACATTGTTACTATTAAGGGTCTGTCAACTTAGTAAATCCCACCGTTTTTAAGGTTTATAAGTTAGACATAAATATTTGACTAAGCTCCTGAATTCCTTTAAATATATACAGAAACTGAATAATGCACAAGTTTACTATCAAAGGAGACATTTACTATCAAAGGAGGCAATTGCAGCCTACTGTACAGAATTACAATTATAGGCCAGTTTAAAGGAACTTAATGTGGAGACTGCAGATCTAGTAAAAAACATAGGAATAAAGAGGAAAAATTGTTGACTATATTATTCACTTATTTCTCCACTTAAATGAACTTTAATATTCAAAATGATAAAGAAAGAGACTGTCACGCCAAAGGAGCAATGGTGTGCTTCGAGTCATAAGGCTAACAAACCACCAGCTCCAAATATACCTTTATTTAGCTTAGTTTTTACTATGGTAACATATTTAGGGAGTCTGATCCCAAACATTTCTGCTAGTATATAAGATAAAAATGTTGGGGTATCAGTCCAGTAATCTGGACCAATTTGAATAGTCATATGATATAGATTATGATGCAGACCTCTTCTGCAAACATAAGTGCTTCTTTCAGAAGTGAAAGCACTGGAATCAAGTAGAAGCTCCTTGGTGGGCTGCTGGGAGAGATGGGTTGGATGCAGAAAACCACTTCTGATCTGATGAGGGAAATCTCTGCTGGGACACACAAAGGCACCACTGGATACATTATGTATCTTTATTAGTGATGACCCCAGTCATGGCCATAGAAGAATATCATACAGTTATATCTGTATCATAGATATCATATCATAGAGTTAACACACTGAACATTGTCCTGTCTCTATTTACAGTTCTGCAGCAGATGGCCTCCTTGCAAACTTCACTGGTATACAGAGATTTGCTTAGACATAAAGAGAATAGTGATAGTTGGGCAGGATATAATATATATGTCAGTCGGATGGAAAGAGAGCAATATAGTTGTGAGGATATTCTGATGAGAATATTAGTATGATGTTACTAATTTCCTACCATGTCCAAAATTGTATGACAAGATGTAGGTTGTTCAAAATGGAGAACAAACTTTATCATACACATTTGTCTCTTTCCTTCCTTCCTTCCTTCCTTCCTTCCTTCCTTCCTTCCTTCCTTCCTTCCTTCCTTCCTTCCTTCCTTCCTCTAGAAGATCAATGTTCAAGAGAATATTGACTCATTTCTTAAAAAAAAAAAAAAGCTTAAAATTTGCACAGGCACAAATATATGCATTCATGCAAATATACACAATGTCCATCTTTCCTAAAACTGTTTCTCTCCTATCATCTTCACACCAAAAGGCCTGAACCAAGCTTTAGACTGTTCTTTCCAGTTATTTAGCATCCTGAACAGGACTATTCTTTTGGATATTTCGTGGAAATAAACTATTTTGCAATTCCCCTCAGACAATAAGATTTCAAACTCTTTTCTATTTCATATGTGCATGGAGGGCTTGTTTTTTTAAGAAACACAAGTTAAACTCTTGCATATAGAAAAATAGATATAAGGATATTTGGACTCCAGTCAATATCTGAAGAGATTCTCATACAAATATTAATTCTAGAGGGGAAACCATGTTTATGTCTTGCAGCAAGTGCCATGAAGAGTATTATAGTACTTCAGACATTCAAGAATTCATTACTACTGTACATCCTGTTAGTTATGCTATGAAGAGTGTCTTAGTCTTATTATTGCCATTTGATTCTTCCATCTTAATCAGAACCATATCTAAATAACTGTACATGTATGTGTGTGAGAAAACCCAACACATTGAGTATTGAAGAAAGATACTGCCCATTGACAGGAAGTGAAACCATTTTTATTAAGTTTATCCATAAAATTATTGCCAGAATTGCTTCTTTCTATAAATGATTAAGGAACTTCTGGGGATTTAATAGTTTCAGTCTCTAAATTTTACTGAAACAGTTTACACACCTTGTAGAGTCAAGATTTCCTTTAGGTTTTCTCCCCCTCCCCCCATTTTTGTTTTTAAAAAAGTACTTTTCAGCAATCAGGGGTGTGAATTGATTTTACCTAATGCCATAGATACCTATTGCAGAATAATTGATTTTGTTCTTTATCTGTTGCCTTGAGGCAAAGATGCTAAATATTTTAGTTGGTTTCCTCCCACATTCTAAGTACAATGATTTAAATTTAGTGTTCTGTCACTCTCTAATTATCAATCCAACCTCAATGATTTTATGATAGATATTACTGATTAATGCTATTGTATGAGAAGCAGAATCAAGTTGATCTCTAGTTTGGTTGGTTCATGAGACAGAAAATATTTTAAACATCTTGGCACAGAGTTTGTAATCTGACCCAACCAAAAAAATGGAGTGAAATGTTCATATGTATAGCTTATAGAAAATAAATGGCAATAAAAGTCTTTGTATAAGTCCATGAAGATGCTTTCTAAAAGAAAATTTAAATGTCTGGTTTTTCAGCTATAATTCTGCCCTGAGTTACATATGCTTAAGTCCCTTTAATATCAGTTTAATTGAACGCCACATCTTCTATACAGTAGAAGTTTAAATATCAGGAGCTTTTGCCAAATTGTTCTTATATTTAATGTTCATAAAGAAGGGAAGGAAATTTTTTAATTTTAGCAAGAGGATGTTTCGTGATACAGAGGACGTTGTTTTCATAGGCATTTCAGCAACAATAAAAATACAACAGGTTCGTATTTAATGAGAAAATAAGGACATTTTCAGCATAGATAGAAAAATAGATTTAAGAACCTACTTCACACAGTTATGTAGCAGAAATACATTGCTCTGTGTGTGAGATAACTCCAAATCTCACTTTATTTGAGTAACTTAGGCTCAGTTTGTAGGTAAAAGAAGCAGTATCCCCCTAAGAACGTTATACAATTCAGAACAAGTGTTTATTAACTACCCTGAGTCCTCTGAGAAAAATATATATGATAGAGCCCAGTTCTAGCTCTTATTGCTGCTTATTACTCTATGTCTACTCTCTCCTCACTTTCTATAACCCAGTCCAGCATGAAAGGTCTATATCTCAGCAGAAATGGGAAAAGAAAGAGCAAACATCCTAAACCATCTGTCAAAGAATCTCTACCCTGAAAGGATTTAGAAGTGCTAAATCTTATCCATAGAATTTTGGAGGAGCTAAAGCTAGGGTAACGATCTCACATCCGTAAGCACAGACAGCAAAATTGCTCTCAGGCTGTAATTACGTTACTGAAGTTTGATAATTTTTGTAAAGTGTAAACTGGAATATATGAAAGTATGAAAAACTATTTGTTTGGTTCTGTGCATATATATAATACCAGATTTCCCATTTTTCATTTTTAGTGATACAGAGGGATCTGCATGGCTTTCTTTCTTCATTAATGAATATCAGCATCAGAGACTAAAATTAGTTATTAATTTTCTGATTAGTGAAATAAACCAGGTGGAGATAAGGGTGACCAAAAGACAGGCTCAAAATGTTCCACAGAGGGGTTTATAATCTCTCAGAGACTATAAACACAGAGCCATTTAATTTTTCTTTTTTCCCTGCTTGTCCCTTTTCCATTTTAGTTAAGAATGCAAATTGCACGTCAGACTTTGAAGAATATTTTGCTAAGAGAAAACTGGAGGAAGGAGATGGACATTCAGTCAGTATAGCAGAGTACCTACAGCGCAGTGATACAGCCATTATTTACCCAGAAGCCCCCGAGGAACTGTCTCGCCTTGGCACTCCAGAAGCCAATGGGCAAGAAGAAAATGGTGAGGATGGAATTCATTTTTAGCCACTCTTGACCTTTTGCAGCTGTTGCAATTATAAATGCACTACATGCCTGGATGTTTACCTTAAAATTGAAGAACAGCTGCAGTACCATGGAATTTCATGAGCAAAGACTGGGACTGTAATTTCAGCATATTGTGATTTAATTTTTTTTAAGTCAGCAAATTGAGAATATTCTGTAGGTGAAGTAAATAACGGGGGAAATAAAGGTTATATTTTAAAGGACTAGTGTACTGGCTTTAATTTTACTTTGGAATGATTGACTTTTTATCAGGCAAATTAACAGTTACTCACTGAGTCTAAGTCTTCAGCAAATAATGAAAAAAGCATCCATGAGGATGAACTAGATAGTATATAAGGAGATGAAGGACTGGTAATTAAGTAAAGAGCATCAGCAAACAAAACATCTTTTGTTTATCTATATCTCTTTCTGTCTAGTAGTGTGGTAGATACAATGAAGTATTACAATAGGGTAAAACAAAATTTTGAGTTAATTTTCTAGTGAACAATATCCAAGGTTTTTTCAAGTGTGTAAAAATAATGATAGATGTGGTTTTCAGCCTAGGTAGAAATCATGGTTCTCTAGTGTAGACAGATTGGAGTGATTTTTGTCAACCCATCCTGGGCAAGAAGCCCATTAGCTGCCATTGATTTACTGACCTTTCTGCTGGCTCCTTTCTCTTATGTCGCTTGGCTAAAGACCTGCCACCTGGAACTCCAGATGCTTTTGCCCAACTGCTGACCTGCCCGTACTGCGACCGGGGCTACAAGCGTTTGACCTCCCTGAAGGAGCACATCAAGTACCGCCATGAGAAGAACGAGGAAAACTTCCCCTGTCCTCTCTGCAACTACACGTTTGCCTACCGCACCCAGCTCGAGCGGCATATGGTGACGCACAAGCCAGGGACAGATCAGGTGGGGAGGGGGGCTGACTTTAAGTGATTTCTTTCTATAATAACCCCTTAGAGAAATGATATTGCTTTGATTGGCAATCATTATTAATTTTTCATGGCATTTTGAAGATGCAGATCTTTTAATGGTAATAGCTTTAATTGAAGTCTAAATGATTTTTTGATGGTCTCTTCTAATATGATTTAATAGTCTTATGTTCACGATCGAATGAGTGTGTTAATTTCTAATTTAGAAATTTTATTTGCACTTAAACTTGACTTTAGTTTCATTTTTTTTTACGTTCCTCAAAATGTGAATGAAATTGTGGCATTTTAATTATACATTATTAAACATCTCAGCAATTTTAATCCTATTTTTCACCTAGTTTTACTTTGCATTTTTTTTACCACATAGGATCTCAAAGATGTCTCAAGAATCTTCTACTCTTCTTTTCTATCATTCCTAACTTTTTATGGAGCCTCATGTATATCGTTCCCAAAGTTTAGAATTTAGAGTTAATCTTGTGGCACACATATGTTGCATGCATTATGACTGTTTTAACAATGTATGATCACATCATCAGTCAACACCTGAAATTTATACATCACAGCATCATATCTGCTATTAATCAAAATGATTCCTTGATCAGATGTGTATTACATTTAATCAGATAGAAAGTGTCTGGTTTGAACTTATTAAACTTTGATATATTAATAAACAAGTTACTAAAAAATGCTATTTTAGAAAGTTATTTACATACGAAAGGTGAATTACTGAGATTTCCTTCTTAAAATTTTAGCTATGATGTATTATAATACAAATCCCAATGGTGTGCACTGTGCCCAATCATATAGTTTATTTCTATTCTAAAAAAAAGAAAATATACTAATTTATCTTAACAGGAATCTCCAACTAAAATACATCTTTAGTCTTATGTGTATCAGGCTCACCTTCTAATCAATTTGATGATTGGTTCTCATCTCTCACTTTATTTCTGCAATCAGTAAAATATCATTGCGGCAGAATTTAACATAATATTTCATTTTAAAGAGTCAAGAGAGTATTAATCTGTTACTTTGTCCCCTTCATGGCAAAATATTAAGATGGCATGGCTTTTTCTCCTTCCGTTTCTCTGTTGCTTCTAACTATGAAAACACTAGGAGGAAAATGGCTGGATATTTATCCAATCTCACTGCCTTACATTTCACATGCAAGAGTGTGATTGTGTTGGCGCATTACGAATGGTAGCTTTGGTGTTGAAAAGTCCCCTCATTTGCTCATGGCATTTACAATTAGTAAATTAAAATGATTGTATCATA
>JALMGJ010000001.1:227652866-227675366 GCA_023362775.1 Charina bottae | reverse complement strand
ATACAGACTATGTGATTCTACTCCCCCCCATCTTCCCCCCCCCCATCCCCAGCTTTAAAAGTTTCTAGTTCTGGAGCATCGCATGGATTTTTCCTGTGGTGTAAAGTAAACATAGCATTTATCATTCCGTATGTCTATATGTCCAACATTATATGATCGGATATGGGAAGTAAGTGGAAAGAATAGCATTGTTTTAGGTCAGTGATGCAAAATGTGGGAACTGAAAATGGCCCATCAGCTTCTATTTTGCACCTCCAGAGCTTCCTAGACAAAGTGTGCAATTCTTTTGGCCTTCTGAGGAGGAAGCATTTTTGGAGTTTGGGAGGGAGGTAAGGTATTCTTGGTATCCATTAATCCTCCAGGTCCTCTCTCTCATAACAGATCCTAGCCCTCTAACTTTCTGACAGTGACCCTTGACATGCTGTCAATGGGCACTGGAAATTCCTGTGGTCTGTAGAAGGAATCTCTGTTGGTAGTTCTCCATGTGCTCCAGCAAAGGAGAGAATTTTCAGCCTTCAAACTCTGAATTACTGAACTCATGCAGACTCATTTATTTTATTTATTCATCAAATTTATATGGCTGCCCATCTCACAAAAAAGTGACTCTGGGCAGCGTACAACTAGACTGTAAAACAATATATACAAAACAATTGTTATTAAAAAGTTTATAAAATCATAATGGCTAAGAGAGAACAGCAGATGTAAATAACAATGGAGCCACCTCAATACCTCACTGGTCCACTGGGACCCACAGGCCTGATGGCATAACCAGGTTTTGAGGGACTTCCGGAAAATCAACAGGGATGGAGCCAGTCTCACTCTGGGGGGCGGATGTTCCATAAGGCAGGTGCCACAATAGAGAAGGCTAGCCTCCTGGGACCTGCCAAATTGTGGTGGATTTCAGTAATGCTGCTGGTTCTCAGGATGGAAGGAGCACATTCCAAGGAGGAGGGCAAGATAAAAGGAGACACAGTCCAGAAATGGAATGTGGGAAAACTAAGAGGTTCAGACTAGCCCTACCCTAGAACCTTCCCAGGTTATTTCCCTTTAGGTTAGGTAGAGTAGCTTTAGTCTGGCAAGATTCTGTCTATATGGTGTAAGCAAATAAAGAACTGAAGTTTGGCTGGATTGATTGGGCTGGGTCTGACACAAATGTAGTTCTGTAGCAGATGGGACCCATAGCATGCCTCTTCTGATGGATCTGATAGGACGGGTAGATGTAACCAGGGACAGACAGTCCCTCAAATAACCCGGCCCAATGGGCTTTAAAGATCAAAACCTTTGAATTAGGCCCAGAAGCAGATTGGCAAGCAATGCAGCTCACAGACCAGAGATGTAATGTGTGTTGTTCTAGAGGCACCAGCTGGTTTCTGGATACTCTTCAAGGGCAACCCCATGTAGAGCACATTACAGTAGTCCAATCGGGAGGTGACTAGGGCATGAGAGACCATGAGCAGAGCCTCCCGATCTAGAATCTAGAATTTTCTGTCCAGAATGACAGAAAATAGGGTCCCATTTTGCCTCCTTCCCTTCTACTCCCTTATCTGTTGCAATTTCCTGCACTGTCTGATTCATTGTAGGCAGTTGTTCTCCCTTATGGCTAAATTTCACAAAACTGTGGCTTGTATGAAACATAATTTGTTTCCAAACTAAGCCATGATTGCTAATTCAATTTCAAAGGCAATGTATAGTTTATGCATTGCCTGTCCAGTTTGGAAATCACCATTTACAAAAAATGGAAGGACAGGATAAGGGAGAGAAAGCAGGAAAGTAAGAATTCAAGAGCGTGAAACTTGTTCACAAATGCCAAAAAATGTTTCAATCTCCCCCAGCTATGTGAAGTTTTGTAAGAACAGAGATTCAGTAATTGAAGGTTTTAGAGAAGAGATTAGGGATGAGTAAGATATTGTGTTTGCTTCAGAGAGATCTCTACTACTCTTTGATCTTTTCCCAGTAGGTCATCTGGAAGTATCAACAATTAAAAGCCAAATAAATAAATAAATAAATAAACAAACAAACAAACAAATAAATATCCATCACATTCTCAGGCAGAACTTTTGTTTCAATTTAGGAAGCTGGATGAGAAAAGAAAGGGCAAGTGAACATACTTATAGTGGTAGAATGTGATACTGCTAACAGTCACAAACTCAATTACGTAGGGTAAAATAATTCCAGGAATATTCAGTGCTGTGTTACTCAAATGGAGAACTTGCTGTAAAGTAAGTTCATTGAAATTGCATGTTGCCTGGGCTCTTTTTAAAAAAAACACAGCAAAATTATATCCTGCCCACTCTATTTAGGTATTGCAAAGATTAATATATTTAGGTTTTCAAATTTATTTGCATAAGTACATTGCAGGAGAAGCTTTATTCCCTTTTTAAAACACACACAATTGTGTACTACAAAATGTTAGCAGCAATCAAAATTAGGGCTACCAGAAAATTAGATATTTTTAGACAATTATTTCTACTTGCAGATACCTAAATGTAATTTGGAAGGAAGGGAGAAAATATAATAAGATGGAATGGATAAGCTTTGCTAGCTTAGCATACATAGCTGCTGCAACAGAAATCTAAAGAATACTTCAGTTTGTGTGTTACTAAAATACTGAAATCTTTAAAAATTCATTGCAGGTGAAAAACCGTATGAATGTCCCAATTGCAAGAAGCGTTTCTCCCATTCTGGTTCATACAGTTCACACATCAGCAGCAAGAAATGTATTGGTTTAATCTCTGTAAATGGTCGAATGAGAAACAATATCAAGACGGGTTCTTCTCCTAATTCTGTATCTTCCTCACCTACTAATTCAGCCATTACACAGCTGAGAAACAAGCTGGAGAATGGAAAACCACTTAGTATGTCTGAGCAATCAGGCTTACTTAAAATAAAAACAGAACCACTAGATTTCAATGAATATAAAGTTCTGATGACAACTCATGGCTTTACTGGTGCTAATCCATTCATGAATGGCAGACTTGGTGCAACCAGCCCAATAGGAGTCCATGCTTCTACGCAAAGTCCAATGCAGCACTTAGGGGTAGGGATGGAAGCACCTTTACTTGGATTCCCAGCAATGGGGAGCAATTTAAGTGAAGTGCAGAAAGTCCTACAGATTGTAGACAACACCGTTTCTAGGCAGAAAATGGACTGCAGCAGTGAAGAAATTTCTAAGCTGAAAGGTTACCACATGAAGGACCCATGTTCTCAGCCAGAGGATCAAGGCATTACTTCTCCTGGTATTCCACCCGTGGGTCTTCCAGTAGTCAGTCATAATGGTGCCACTAAAAGTATTATTGACTACACATTAGAAAAAGTCAATGAAGCCAAAGCTTGTCTCCAGAGTTTGACTACGGATTCAAGGAGGCAGCTCAACAACATTAAGAAAGAAAAGCTACGCACCCTAATAGATTTGGTGACTGAAGATAAAATGATAGAAAACCATAATATACCCACTCCATTTTCATGCCAATTCTGTAAAGAAAGTTTTCCGGGACCCATTCCCCTGCATCAACATGAACGGTACCTCTGTAAGATGAATGAAGAAATCAAGGCAGTCCTCCAACCTCATGAAAATATGGCTCCTAGCAAACCAGGTATGTTTGTTGATAAGCAAGCTCTCCTCCTATCATCTGTACTTTCTGAGAAAGGAATGACTAGCCCTATCAATCCATATAAGGACCATATGTCTGTACTTAAAGCATATTTTGCTATGAATATGGAGCCCACTTCTGATGAACTACTGAAAATTTCCATTGCTGTTGGCCTTCCTCAGGAATTTGTGAAGGAATGGTTTGAACAACGAAAAGTCTACCAACACACAACTTCCAGGTCGCCACCTCTGGAAAGGAGCAACGCCAAGGTGGTGCTGGCTGCCACCAACAACACTCCCACTAAAGACTCTTTGACAGCCAGATCCCCTATAAAGCCTGTGGACTCTATAACATCACCATCTATAGCTGAACTTCATAATAGCGTTACTAACTGTGATACTCCTCTCAGGCTAACAAAACCTACTCACTTTACCAATATTAAACCAGTTGAGAAATTGGACCACTCCAGGAGCAATACTCCTTCGCCATTAAATCTTTCTTCCACATCTTCTAAAAACTCCCACAGTAGTTCTTACACTCCAAACAGTTTCTCCTCTGAGGAGCTTCAGGCTGAGCCTTTGGACTTGTCTTTACCAAAACAAATGAAGGAACCCAAAAATATTATAGCTATAAAGAACAAAACAAAATCCAATAGTGTAAATGTAGACCACAACAGTGTTTCTTCATTATCTGAAACCTCAGATGAGCCACTGAACTTGACTTTTATCAAGAAAGAATTTTCTAATTCAAATAGTTTGGATAAAAGCACTAATCCATTATTTGGTATGAACCCTTTTAGTGCCAAACCTTTATATACCACACTTCCACCACAGAGCGCATTTCCCCCAGCCACTTTTATGCCTCCAGTTCAGACCAGCATTCCTGGGCTACGACCATATCCTGGAATAGATCAAATGAGCTTCCTACCACATATGGCCTATACATACCCAACTGGAGCAGCTACATTTGCTGACATGCAGCAAAGGCGAAAGTACCAGCGGAAGCAAGGATTTCAGGTAAATCTATGGATTATTTCATAATTGTATAATATTTAATGACTTGCAACATAATTCTATGGAAATGTGATTCATTCAAAGTTTATTTTTAATGAGTGAATGGTTTAAAAAGAGAAACGAAACTTAGAAGCATGATTAAGATAGGCAAAAATTCATACACAGAAAAGCTTTTCCTAGTAAGCTTGTAGTAGTAAAGAAAAGACTGCTGAGAGAAATAATATTCTTCTATCTAAAATAAATATAGCCCTGTGTGACACCCCACCCCACCCCATACTCCTGTTCTGTGGCTTTGTTGGTAAAGTGTTCACCAGAACCCTTAGAATTTCCCAGAGAATTATGTGGCAATGATAATGCAGCAATAAGCTCTTTATAATAGGTTCTGACTAATCTTTATAAAGCTATTAAAAGGTTTATGAAGATCCTCAAACCAGACTTACTTTCATCTCACCTACTTCATTTTCTACATATCTCTATGCCATGCACCCACCCGCTCATCCTGTCCCATAGACCTTTTGGAGAAGACTCTAAACAAATTCCAGTATTTTAGGAGCATCTGCTATATTCTTCATTTACACAGAAGGATTCAATCATTTGTCATCTTCCAAAACGATTAAATCAATCTTGAATTAGGATGATGTTTTATAAAATATAAGTGGTTATATGAAACTGGCTCATATATCACATCTACTTCACACAATGTCATCCACTTTAATAGTTACTCTCTAGGCTTTAGGCAGGAGTGTTTCCCATTATCTACGACAAGATCTCTCCTTAATTGGAGATGATGAGGACTGAACCAGGGAATCCACAAACAAGCACATACTGTATCACTGAACTATGGCGTGATCTTACATAGTTTTTAGCTATTTAGAAACATCAAATGTAGAAATATAATATTTTAATCAGAGGAAAAATACATTAATAGGTAGGAGGTACATCGGTAGATAGGCAGACAGACAGACATTCCTATATGATCCATTAGGTTCCATTAATACTTTTCCATACTAGTAAATATGTTTTCTATTTTCAAATGTAAAAACTCAGGTATGGTTTAATGTTACAGACCATAATCCCTCTCTGGACAATAGGAGCATAAATAGCACAATACCTCCATAAAAAGCTGTTTTACTATTCCAATTTACAGTACATCTGCCCTCTTTGTAAATGTATTTAAGCTTATTTAATATACTCTGATATAAATTTGTACAAGCCTAGTCTAAGAAACAGAACTATCTGATAGCAAATGGAAATGTATGTTATCATGCAAGTTTGTACTCTCTTTGGATCAAGACAAAATAAATATCAAGAAGTTTAATAATTCACTGATCCACATTCATTACTGCTTAATGCTGAAGGCTGTTTTAACATAGACAGTGCATTGATAAAAAGTGTTATTAATACTCCCAATTTCAAATTACAAAATTAAATATAAAATTGTAGCTCAAGGCCTTTAGAAGGGAGACATACATGTAAATGGATTGCATAATATTTTGTACCTAAATATAAAATTCAATTAAACCCTTTCTAACATTTATTGTGTGCGTAAAAATCTATGTAGCTGTTGCTTGTTATCTATCTATCTATCTATCTATCTATCTATCTATCTATCTATCTATCTATCTTCTGATTATGGAGAATACATGATGCTTTTTGGAATTCTAAGCACACTGACCAATAAATAAAATTTGTTGGCCTTGGTGGAGTTTACATTTAAAAAGCCATGCTCAAAGTTATTCTGCAAAATAAAATTCCTGCAAAGCAAAAAGTCATGCTCTGAAGAAGGATCAATTGTTTTCCTTCTTCTTGAGCAGTACACACATATTCCTTTATCTCACTAGTAGAACTGTTGTTTGAGAAACACAAGTTTAAGCTTCACTTGGTATATGTACAGTACCTATCTGTTCAAATCTCAGGATATTGACATTAACCTGAGGATTCTCTCTCTCTCGGATTTCACACAAAGGTAAAGTTAAACGTTTGCAGTTTTTTATAAGATTTGGATGCACTCTGGCATTCCATAATTCCAGTTACATGGAAGAATTACCCCCAAAGTATAAATGCTAAGTTAAAGCCATAGAGATGTAGTTGTAGTAATGCTCGTTTAAATTTCAAAGCGTTTCAGAACATAATATGGAAAATAAAATATTATCTCTTACTTTGCCTCTGAAGCCTTCCTTACATGCACAATCTTACTTGTTTTCCAGGGTTTTCATGATAATCTGAATACCAGAATTCAAGATATAGTTCATGTAAAATGACCCTAGTACATCCTGAAATATATTACTATTTTGTCTGCTTTGTATATTTTAGAATTGCTATAGAGTGAGATGTAGGGGAATCACAAATGCTGTCCCCTCATATCTCTGTAGCCCCCTTGTGAACTCACTGATTTGTTCTTTGAACCAGAAAATGTTCAAAAGAATATAAATCTGTGATCTTGCTTGTATATCTCTGAGAAATGAAGGAATGGAGGATAAGGAACAAGAAAAATGAGTTACTTGCATTTCCTTCTTCTCTCCCCGTTCTCATCTCCAAAAGGTGCTCATTCAGTGTTGATATCTGTGGTCTTACGACAAAGTATTACATTATATTTTGATCATATTGGCACTTTTCACAGGAATAATTCCCAAAGAAATACATGGAATTGAATGTTTTTGATTTGTCAGTTACACATGTTCTCTGATAACGATTTTCTGTTCTCTTCCATTGCAAAGACATACCATTTCATAATATCAGACAGTAGAATCTCAAATTACTCTTGGCATTTGACCGCACTGCTATCTTAGCTACTATACCATTATTGCCATATCCTTCCAGCCCACTACAGGGAGAGAGCGATTGCATACCAGCCTGTGGAAAAGTCAATAGAGCCTAGCTGCCACTTGAAAATGAAACTTTTCAGTGATGTGGGCCTGCATCCCATGTTGGATTCTCCACTCTTCCTTGTAATGTTTAGTATTATTATCTTCTCTGTGATATCAAAATGTTGGTTTCTATATTCTCATTTACAAATTTCAGTGGAATGAAGAGACAGCAGGAAATAAATATCTGATATGATGCCACCACAGTATTGTAACTAAGTATTTCTAAATGTTATAGGAATAATATGATTCTGTGGCAGCCCAGTGTCATATATATTCAGATTCAGGTGGCAACCGAAATATACCTAGTTTGATCCAAACATGTCCCTCCATGAATGGGAAGATACTTTCTGTTTGTAGAGGCTTCCCCTTGGAGGAATTCACTCCTTCTTGTAACCTTCAATGCCACCTTCCAAATTGTTTGGAATAATCTCTCAATCTTCTGGAACAACCATAAAGGCTGCTGCTGGGGATTGCAATCAGAAATAAAATAAAAAAATGCTGCCATTCCATCTTCCATATCATCATTGTGATAAGTTTATGGAGCACTAGCATTCAATACAGTGTACAAATACACTTGTATAGTTTTCACATGAAACATATTATTTAGGATATGGTTCCACATTTTGATGAAAGTTGCAACTGTGAATCAGTGAAGCCATTTAATGCTTATAAAGATAGGTAGCAATTAACATGTGATAAGAATATAAGATCACCAAAAAAGAAAAGTGGAAACAATGTTTTTATATGAAATGTTTGGCTGTTTCACAGGGAGAATTGCTTGATGGAACACCAGATTACATGTCAGGTCTTGATGACATGACAGACTCTGACTCCTGCCTGTCCCGAAAGAAGATCAAGAAGACAGAAAGTGGCATGTACGCATGTGACTTATGTGACAAGACATTCCAGAAAAGCAGTTCCCTTCTGCGACACAAATATGAGCACACAGGTATGGATGATTGCAGTATATAGAGACAAGACTTAATGGTATAGGTCTGCGGTATAAAATGCAGCTAAGGCACTGAACAAAATTATGCTCATTGCTTATTGCAGTTCTCCATTTCCTTCCCTTGTTCAATTCTTTAAAATGTGTTTTTCAGCAGGTTAAAGCTCATAGAAATAATTTAAAAAAAATGAACAAACTAGAAAAATGAATCCATTGGCTAGGATACCCTGTGTAACCTCAAAGTGGGTAGAAAGCTAAATGAACGCCTATGTGAAGAAATAGCTAGTAAGAATTTAGCCAGCAATTACTAAATTCTTACTAGTCATCAGTGTTCAGAAAATGATTATTCATGGGTGTATAGATCATGAAATGTATTCTAAATAAATAGAAAGGTGTGCATTAACACACACAAGAGAACTAAACTTTTAGAGTCAAGAGGGACTTCTGTTTTAGCAGGGTTTTTTTTTTTTTTGGCTTCTACACCACTTCTCTCATATCAGTCTTATAAAAATATGTTGTAAGTATAGTTGTTATCTTCTATGGAGTAATTCCTCACAATATGACTGCTCTAAGGAGGTTTTCTTAAAATTGCTTCTGCTAGGCTGTGTACACTTAGCTACTGCACAGAGCCACAGTGAATGGCCTCCACATGATACCTACATCATGAAAAGAAGGTCTGATTATGAAACATTGTGAAAAAAATAAGGGTATTATCATAATCTTTGGTGAAAAGCTGGAAGTTATTATGGAATATCAATCTAAAAATAAAGTATAATAATTTTGCCTTCAAACTATACACAAAAATGTACACCTATAGATATAGACAAAAGTCCCAGACCTTACATTAAATAAATTCAGAAATATTTAGTATTCTGGCCTCCATCTTATACAGTATTACAGATCTGGGAGAAAATTAAACATGAATTTGGACCTTGAGAATTATCCAGTGATTAGTAATTTAGGATTAGTAAACTTGGGAAAGATGATTGACATTGGAATCTCCTTTTTAAATATATGTTAAATATATTATTTTAATGCAAAGATAGATAGAAGATAGATAGACAGACAGACAGACACAGACACAGACACAGACACAGACACAGACACAGACACAGACACAGACACAGACAGACAGACAACTTTCACTCTTGGGACTCTTTTTCTTCTGTTCCAGAACACTTATTTAACTTACAACAGCTTTACTCAACCTGGTTTCCTCCAGATATGTTAGGACTACAAATTTCAGAATTCCCAGCCAACATGACCAAACATTGGGATTTCTGGGTGTTTTAATCTCATTTCATCTGAGAAATCAGTTGGATAAAGATGTCTTAAACAAAGGAGCACATATTCATGAAATGCTGAGAGAATTTTTCACAGTAATGGTGTTTATTCTCCTGTCTGTAATACAGAAGTTTGAAAAGAGAAGAATCATGACATTCTATATTTTAGATATGAAGAAAAATTTCAGAATATCTTTTTATGCTTTAGAACATACAGTACACTCTCCTGTTTAGTAAACAAAAATCAGGATAAATTACTCCTGGATAAAAGTTATATATTATTTTCAAATAATTGGAAATCTATTCCTCTAAACAATGTTTTGCTTTATCTTTTAAAAGCCTGCATCTACAAATATCCCCCCTGGTCTTTCCTGCACTACTTACTAACGTAGAATGTATTTCCATCCGAGGATACACTCCAGCAAATGTTACTCTTGTAATGTCTTTCCCCACTGTACTGGAGCTTGGAAGGTGGTGGCCCTCGATCTGGACTCTTCCTTATTAACTTTAATTCACCATCAGGGTCAGCAGTCCCTCCAAACTCATCTATTAATGCCTTTCCTCCACTGTTGACAGCTTATCACCTTAGGGACTACTGCTCTTGAATAGTTAGCTGTAAAGTGTATCAATGCTGGGCTCTGAAACCTCATAAATACTGAGTCATTGATTTGCATGAACACTCGAACAGTGACAAATGGCTGATTGACAGCTGACCATCAAGCATAACTCAAATATGGGATAGGCATCTCATTTGCCACCAAACTGATGTGTTGTTTTTTTAACAACCCAGTAGTATGGGAAATGAAAAAGTGGGTCCACAGTTCAAGGCAATTACATTGGCTTGGGGTTCACCAAAATTAAAGCTATATCTTTCCTCAGCAAACATTAAAAATGGAGCAGATATTCATTCTTAAAAACATTCCACCTATACTTGGGAGGCCTGTTTATGTCACAGCTTCCTGATATGCTTTCATGTGTGTTTAGGGATATTATTTATTATTTAATTTTTTTATCCCGCCTTTATTATTTCTTATAAATAACTCAAGGCGGCGAACATACCTAATACTCCTTCCTCTTCCTTATTTTCCCCACAACAACAAACCTGTGAGGTGCGTTGGGCTGAGAGAGAGTGACTGGCCCAAGGTCACACAGCCGGCTTTCATGCCTAAGGCGGGACAAGAACTCTCAGTCTCCTGGTTTCTAGCCTGGTGCCTTAACCACTAGACCAAACTGGCTCCCCAATATGCAGCTGTTGGTCACACCATATGTATTTTCCATGGAAAATATCAGTGTAGCATTAATAAATTGATGCAGGACATGATACCCATAGTATGGAGTTTCTCTAATTCTGTCCTTTCAATGTAACTATTGCATATGGCTGTGAAAATCTACTCTTGTTAATCGTGTTAATGCCAAACAAGAATAGGAAAAACTGCCAAAAATGCATCATATTAAAATCACATTAGTTGCTACTATATTAATTCAGTTAATTTAAACTTTGTTGCCTCTGTGTAGCTTCTTTGTTTTAATAAAATCAGTGCTTATCTGTGAATCTTTATAAATTGACAGATAAACTCTGTTTTACTATAATATCATTGCAATATTGTATGTGCTTCATTCCCTAACCTATTTAAACTAGATCTTAAGAAGATGATTAAAATATTTATGGGATTAAGGAAAGAAAATTCAAGATGCATTTTGGACTACGTTGTGTGGCTCATTTATATGTATATAAATATAAACTTTCCTTACAAAACATTATTGAGATGGAAACATGAATCTGATTGTATGATATGAGGTAAATTTTGGAAGCTTTATATTCCTGCACCTACCCTCTCCCAAATGATGTTATTACAACTAAGCAAATATTATTTACTATACTGCTACTGCTACCCCAAAGCTTTAATGTTAAAGCTGACCTAGTTATATATTGGGATAGAGTTGAATCCTGTAAAATTGTTCATCCATCAGATCCATAGATATTGGCTAAAGTACAAAAGGCTGATGATTTGACAGGCCAAATTCCATTACATCATTCTGATTTGCAAAAAGATTGTGCAGGGGGAAAAAGTATATATTCTGATTTTCAGCTAACAAGAAAGGATTTCAAGGCTGGGAGGATATAATGCCTCTATATTCATAGGTATTGCTTACATTTTTCTCCCTGTCTTTTCTATGGGATAAAAGGCAACAATGCCCTTGAGCTGAACTCTAGAAGAAGAATAAACTCTATCAAAAATGGGTTTCATGTTGGCTAGGAAATTCTGGAAGGTGAAGTTCACATATCTTGGATGTGTGTCACAGGAAGAAGAGGCAGGAGATTTGGATTTGAGTTCCTTTCAGTTTTGCTATAAATTTCTTGAAACGCAAGCAGTACTGTATGCATGTTTGGAGCCTAACCAGGAGATAGTTAAAAGTGGAGGAGAGGGTACTTCCAACTCAGTTCCAGTTTTAATGTGTTGAGGAGAAAGGTCTGGACTTTTGTCAGGGTTCCCATAGCATGGTGGTATCTTTTCAGTTGAAGAATCCTCTTCAATGTTGAGTCTCACTTGAATAGGCTGCATACCTGCTTAGCCTACAGACTTCATCCATCAGGGAGCTGCAGGAAATACTTTTATCCTAAATTCTACAAAGGAAGTGAAAAGAGATTTGGTCAAACAGCCCAGTCCTGCTATGTCTATTCAAAAACAAACCCCTTGGATGCAATGGGTGCTTTTTTTGAGATAAGGGTATGGGATTGCAGCCAGAAGTAATTTAGTAGAGATTTCTGTATTAAGTCACTTACAGTAACGGTAGCAGCATAGAAAGAGTAGTAGCAGAAGCAACACTCAGTTCTATTCACTATATTAGGAGGAAGACATGCAAACCAACATTAGCTGTTCTTGATATTCTACTATGTACCTTATGTAGTTATCCATCTGAAGTTTACTTCAAGAGAATGTAAAGGCCACTTGCCTTTTTCTTCTTCTTTGGCCTCCTCTGTAAATGTTAAATGAATTGCAAATTAAACTGATAAAGTTATGGAAAAAGCCAGCACAATGGAATGGCTGTCTCATCTAGTAATATATATGCGAAATTTCAATCTGTGTTCAGGGCAAGACTCCCTGAACTGCAATTAACCTTTACTTTCCATGTCTGAATCATTATCCTTTCTTCATCTTTTCTGGGGGAACATTTAGTGACTTTTTTTCCTGGTCTTTCCAGAGTAACACAAATAACAAACTTAACTTAATGAGCCCAAAATGTTGATCTCTCTGAAGATGCAGTTCTGTTTTTCTTTGATAGCTAGTTGTACAAGAATATTCTTGAGGCTTTTGCCATATTATAGTATTTATTGAGTTGAAGTAAAAGCACTAAAATATTTTTCTGACTTATCCTTAAGCATTTTTATGATTATTTATTCCTTGTAAATTGCCCTGTATGGAATTGCTTTACTAAGTCATGGTTCTTGGAGGGTCCCTTACTCTAGTTTAATTATTTATTTTAGTAAAATTTATATGCTGCCTCAGTCACAGACTCTGGGCAGCTCACAATTATGTAAATTATGGATCAATGGTCAATAAAAAAAAATTCATTGTCTTCAGTAAAATCACAGAACTAAAAATCAACTGTAGGATCAATAGCCAGTTAAATCCATTACTCATATGTTTGGAGCCTTCAAATCAAAGACGCTTTGCTCTTCTGGGCTGACATGCTTCTATAAAAATCACCATCATCATTATTCTTATGATTTATAATTTCCAAGTTTCATACCATGGGGCAAACAATCTAAATCCTATATACTGTACTTAGGATCCAGTCTCCAATGTCTCCATGTTACTGGCATGCTTTCAATAATAGCCAAGACAGTACTATGAACCTACATGAGCCAGGAGGAAGCCCCACATCAGTATTTGACATGATTGAGCAAATGTCAGATCATGGGCATGAAGTCCTACTGAGTGTGAGCTTCCTTCCTTCCTTCCTTCCTTCCTTCCTTCCTTCCTTCCTTCCTTCCTTCCTTCCTTCCTTCCTTCCTTCCTTCCTTGTTGTTTTACTTCTTTGGTAATGGTGGGCACATGCTAAAGTGAAGCATGACCAGTGTTGAAACCACTCATCATCTTGTTTCATGAATTATGCCTTTAGGCTGCATTATATTATGGCCCAGAGGTATTCTAACCCTGGCTGGTGCTTTGCAATTTTAATAAACTTTTTAATATGCATCTAAAAATGAAAAAGAGTTGCTTTGGCGAGATGGGCTGTGAAGAAACGTGAGAAATAAATAAATAAAGTAACATGGCCCATTAGTACCTAATTATCTTAACTGGAAGAGGTGAGCTTTCCAGGCTGACATTGGATTGGCACCTCAGCACCTACAGTAGGAACAGGCCCACAATGGAAACGTATATGACAGGTTACATATTGTCTTGTTTTGAACATAAAGTTTCCATTTCCATGGAGGGCAAAAAATACCAGGAGAGGAGAAAGCAAGAAACAGAAGTTCACATGGGTTCACAAGATTTCAATTTCTGTTAGGTCAAATGATACTGTACTTATTTAGAGCCACTTTTTATCATAGCTGTTGGTAGCAGTCAAGAAATCCAGATAATCAACTGGAGCCTGAACAGAGACTTTATGACCTTGATGTCATTACTTTTTTGCTTAGAGGTCTTGCACCTAAGTCTAAGAAAGTTACTCAGCTATGAGAATATTTTTATTAGCTTTTCTGTTCACAGATATGTACATAAGAAACGTGTAACAACCAAGTGGCCTGTAACTGAATCATTAAGCAGCTTTTCACTTACAAAAGCAGCTCTGACTGGTCACCTAGGGAAATTCCTATTTATCACAAGCAACTTTGAGAATACAATAGTTATTTTCAGGAAAGTAGACAGGATATTAGCCTAGTGGATTCCAGGACATATAATTCTGGACTTAAGTCAAAGAGATCAATTTTCTGCTCTGTCATGTAACTCACAGGGTGAACTTGAGCCAGTTGCTTTATTTTAGGCTAGTGAACCTTATTCAGTTTATGTGAGAATAGACTGGAGAACAGAATGTCATGAGCATCATGCTGAGATCTAGTACTAGTCAGGAATAGATGAATAGTCATGTAGGTATCCATTAACAAAAGTAGAGAAGAAATTACCTGGAAAAGATGTAGCAGAGCTGCATCTACTAGGCAGTTATTATCTGTAAACATTTAAGGTAGGGGAGAGAAGAAACAGTAGCTTTAAGATCAGTGGCATGACTTAGTCCTGTTCTCTATGAATTTCCTGCAGAATGAAGGGATTCCTGTTCATAGAACTCCAATGACTCATAAAGCTTCAAACTTTCCATGTAGTTCATTTAGTGCTAATTTTTCATATGTAAAGTTAATTATATGTATATTTTTAAGCCATGCATTTGGATTCCGAGGCCTTGTTACCTTGTTTCATGATATGCTCCATTTTGTTTTTTAAGTGGATTGGTAAGGATCTCCATGGCTGCATTTTTAAATTATTATTATAAAACATACAGTGGGAAAGATTTTTTAAAAGGAACATTCATGCTGATACAAGTTGTACTTTTATTTTTACATTGATTAAATAAAATATTGTTCTTCAGCTTTCATGGCAAATCAGCTTTCTGTTGCTGTCGTTCTGAATTCTCATCTCATGGGTTTTCCTTCTTTAGAGTTTAATTCATAAAACATCATAGGTTATTTGGAGATAATTTTCTGTCACTAGATTCAGATACGAGGACTTCTTTTTATACTTAAATAATATATAATTTCTTGGAATAAATTTAAAGCTGATGAAATTCATACCAGAAATGGAGGTCTCTCTTCTTATTAACAATAGAGAATAAGTGTGGTATTTGCAATTATGCCAAATTGCATTTATAACGCACCTTTAACCGCCTCACTTCACTCTGCCCATTAAACCATTCCCACTGGGACTCCTTCTAACATCCAAACCCCTAAGTAGCTTCAATCAGCTGCCTTTAGAAAATCAAACCCTTGGCCAGATGATTCTTAATGTACCTTCAATGTCTGGAATTCCTCCACAAGCCCATTGTTCACTTCCCAAAACTGCTCATGATTATATCATTGAAATCAGGAAATATACACCTTTTTAAAGCACACACATGTCCGTGTCTATATTTGTGGCTTTATAGGTTACTGTACTTGACAATGAAAATATGATTCTTTGGATGGCTTTTTTTTAATGATTAGATATAATTATTTCTCATTGCACATCTTACACAAGGATATGGGATAAAAATCAATATACTGTATACCCATAACCACTATTTGTGAAAGTTGTCTTTAAACATATAATAATAATTTCCCATTTATGGTTTTGATAAAATAATACAACAGGTGCAACAATAACATAACTTTGATTCCATGAAACAATGAGTTTTAAAAGAGGACAGAGAAGGTAAATAAGGTGATTTCTTAACTAAGGGTCAGCACTAGGTCCCAACAAAAATTCCTGAACAATACAAAACTTTATCAAAATGTATAATTTCTCATATAGCAAAAAGTTTTTAGTCAAGAACCATATATGTATATCTTGATCTATATATGCACTTCAGTAGTATTGAAATTGTCTTAAATAAAGCTTAAAAATTTCCCCTCCTTAATTTCATCCAGATCTTTTCAAAGGGATCTCCATCATAGAGCAGACTGTCCAAACATCCAATGAGAAGAGGGCTGAATTTTGTTTGATGACCAGAAAAACAAAGAAGGATAAAATAGCAGAATAGTGTTTCTGTATGGAAGGTCTCCTGCTGAACTGAATAAAGAATAAATAAATCTCTCTGGGGGAAAAAAGTGGAGGCATCAAAAACTAAAAATGTTGAATGATCTATCTTTTTTCACAGAGAATAGGTTAAACTGAGACATAATAAAACATAAAATACTGCAATTTATTGCCATTCTAGCTTTGCCTATGCTTGAACATGCCAACAGTAGAACAAGATACCTAGATAGATGGTGGAATCTTTCAGTTTCACAAGGTACTGTATCTTGGATTCAGGAGCATGGGCTAATGAGACCCTTTCAAACTTCATTTTTCTGTGGCTATGAGTATACCACTGATCTGAAAACCATCCATTCTTCCTCAACATTCAACTCTTCATCTGATTTCTTTTACGTTAGGAGCACATATGCCCCTGACGGCATTTTTTTCCTTGTCTGCCTTTTCAAATCTTCCCTCCCTCGTCATCCAGCATTTATGTCCATATGTTTTCAAAGAAATGAGGAGGATTTTCCTTTTTAAAGTAACATTTTATTTCTTGTTCAAATTTTAAATAACTGGTTCTTTCTCTCTTTCTCCTTCATCTTAGGAAGTCGTACCTAAGGTCAGTTAATATGGCTGGTTTTCCTGCTGTCTATGGGAGTGAAAGCTATTCTTCCTATCACATGTCCATCAGTTACCATTTCAACAAAAATGAGATAATAATCCATTCTGCTGCCAAGATGTTGAGGGTGCAGCTGGCATGAAATTCACATGGAACGGAGATTTGGAATTATATGCTTCACATGAGTCTGATTGTTTGATTGTAATTTCATGCCTTTATAAGGAACATTGGAAATATTCCAAAGTAGCAAGCTTTTGAGTTAGTCAGAACGCTTCTTCAGTCTAGTTGCTAAGGAAGTAAAAAACAAAACAAAAAGGGAGACCAGCTTGGCCACTTACTGCTATTAGAAAATGGATCATGAGAGCCAGTTTGGTCTAGTGGTTAAGGCAATGGGCTAGAAACCAGGAGACTGTGAGTTCTAGTCCTGCCTTAGGCATCAAAGCCGGCTGGGTGACCTTAGGCCAGTCACTCTCTCTCAGCCCAACTCACCTCACAGGGTTGTTGTTGTGGAGAAAATAGGAGGAGGAAGGAGTATTAGGTATGTTCCCCGCCTTGAGTTATTTATAAAAATAATAATAATAAAGGCAGGATAGGGGGGAAAAACATAGGGCAAAAGCTCACTTATTAGATGGCTTACTACCCTACACATTTAAGTGTTTTTTTCTTCACAACTTGCTAAAAATTGACTAAAAACAATATAAAATGGATGGAAGAATATAAAAATATACAGCACAACCAAAACTTAATTCAGGTAAAACTACCACGTTAATATAATACCAGTTTGATTTTGCTCTAAAGAACCTCCTGGGCCACCAAGGCCTTACTATTCACTAAACAAAAAACAAAAACTCCTCAAGGTATAGGTGGCAAAAACAGTTCCTCATTCCAATTTTATATCGGCTTTCACTCTATTATCAGGGTGTCAGCAAGTCACAATTGTCATCCTCATGCCCAGGTGGGTAGTGTTAAACAGGGTGTTCCCTAATTAGGCATCTTCCAGACTTCCCAACTAGCTTTGCTAGATATTTATGCTGGCAGAGAAATTCTGGAGTTGTACTCCCCACTCATTCATAGCTGGCATAACCCAGGCCTACCTGATAGGATATGCCCTTAAAACAGGGCTTTCCAAAGTTTTTCCTGCAGCGACACACCAACCGGCGTTGGTGTGTCGCTGCGGGAAAACCCGGAAGTGCGGCAACGCACAAAAACCCGGAAGCGCTGCTGCGCTTTTGGGTTTTGCGTGCTGCAGTTGGTGTGTCGCCGCGGGAAAACCCGGAAGCGCTGATGATGATCAGCGCTTCTGGGTTGTGTGGCGACACACCAGACTGTGTGTGGTGACACACTTTTGTGTCGCGACACACAGTTTGGAAAGCCCTGCTTTAAAATGTACTGTAAACTATGAAATATTACTGTTGTTACAATTCTAGAGAATGAATACATTCCAGAGATGAGGTAGTTTCCGACACTCCCAATTTAGACTCCCTCTTGCTCACAAGTATGTCCTGGTACACTGGTATGAATCTACAATTAATATGCATGTTATGTCACAGCTGAATTAGTAAACCACAACACATAGGTAATAATTGTTTAAATATTAAGGGTTTACTCAAATATGGCTCGTAAATGGTTGTTTAGGAGTTTTGCTGGTTGTATGAGGGCAGTTTTAAAAGCGTACATCTTTCAGGAATAGATTTGATCCTGCACTTAGAGATACTCATTTGCATTTACTTTCTTATGACCCGTTTTTGCCCTGCTTTATACTCTGACACAGGATCTATTGTTATTATTAGTCATGGGATGTGCTATCTAGCAAGCGTCTATGGTAGCTCTGTATTGAGACAGTCATATAAATCTGTCTGCACACTCTGGATTTAGCCCAGATTTTGTAGGGGAGAGAGTTGGCCTGCCATTACTAACTCATGTTTAAGGTGGTTCTTGCTGGCACGCCAGAGCCAAAGCCAGCACATTCCAGGTGCACGCCAATGAATGTCATGACCACCCTGCCATGGACCGATTGTTATAAGCAAGAGGAGCTGGTGCTTTTCCCTCCCTCCCTCCCTCCTTCCCTTCCCAGCCTGAAGCTAGGCATCTGTGTGTACATTCCCATGGAGAAGGACGTAATCCTTCTTACTGAGTATCATATCAGACTATGAATATGTACAAGTCAGCTGTGTATAAGCACAAATTGTGCCGTATGTGTGCTGAGAATTACAGTGTATACCTGGTATAGTTTATGCTTACATGTACTGGAGTCAATAAGGGCAGTATGTACAGTCTGTTCACATGCTAAAGATGTGGAGTTACCAAGTGTGATCATGATCACCCATGTGCTCAGAAGAGCCTGTTGGAGGTGGTCATAAGATTTGGTTCTAAGGGAGAGCTAACAGGAATAGGAAACAGTAGGATGAAAAGAGCAGTGTATGTTGTAAGGACCTCTCTATTGAGATAATGGTCTGAGAAAATTTACATAGGATGGTAGGTTTGGACATTGGAAAAGGATGTGTAAGGAGGACAGGGAAGAAACTAGGAGAACTAGTCCAGGAAATAATAATCATAGTTTGAGAGAAAATAATAATAAGGTTGGAGTTCCTATGAATAGCTACTGGCTGATGGGGAAACCAACTGTTTATTAGCTGCTCTAGAAAAAACAGGCCCACATGTATATAAATACCTTGATTGTTTGTCTGGTGTTAATCCCTGCTTATCTGGCTGTTGGCTGCTGTAGGAGATGTGTTCTGGTCTTTTTGTTTCATTCTTAGCTTTTTGTTGTCTCTTTTGAATGGTTTGTAAATATAGTTTATTTCTATGTGTCTATTGATGGCTGATTTGTCTGAATGCCAAGCTTCCAGGAATTCCCTAGTGTTTTTGGATTTGGCTTGGTCTAGGATGCTCACAGTTTCCCAGTTGAAATTGTGGTAGAGTCTATCCATGTGTTGTGAGACCAAGCCATATTTACACACCATTCAAAATAGACAACACAAAGCTAAGATGGAAACAAAAAGACCAGAACACATCTCCTACAGCAGCCAACACCCAGGGATTAACACCAGACAAACAATCAAGCAGAAAACAATACCTTAATCAAAGAACTACCAAGGAGAAAATCACACCCCCACCAACACTGGCAGGGCAAGCTACTGTATATATACACTCACCAGCACTGATGATGTTACCTAGTCAGGTAATGAAATATCTGCAAGCAAACAACCAAACTCAGAGAGCACCAAGGACTCCACAGTTCAACCCTGAGCTACAAATATTCTCTCCTATGGGAACCTCTCAGTGTGCTGAAGCTTAGGAATTTTAGCCAATTACTTACAGCAATCATAGCATTAGTGTAAGACTAACTACTTCAGAATACTGTTTGATTTCTCTTTATCATGTTTTATTTCATTAGTATAGTGATTTAAAAATTTCAGTGCATGCACAACACAGATTAGATAGCTGCTTCAGTTGTTACCTCAGGTATTGCTGAGTTTTGTCCAGTCCCCTCATACTGACAAGCAACTTGATGGGAGGAGGGGTCAGTTATATTTTGGAATGATACTTTTAGTTAAGGAAGATGACAAAAGCATTCTCCAGCTCTTTGTGGGTGTGACTCAAACAGATGTGTTTGGACTTGGTACTGGTGTCAAGTTTCAGATCTTAGATTTGAAACTGCTTGAAATACCAGGCAAAACATGGTATCTTGCAGTTGAAGAGAATGTCAGCATTCAGTCAATGCTTGACTATTCACAGAAAGTTTCCTCCAGAATTACAGTATGGGAGCAGTTATGTCCATATAACATACTTCAGTAGTTTCTGATAGCGAATTAAATATTTCAGTCTCTGAAGTTAGTGAGATTTTTTTTTTAAAAAAGGGGGGTGCTTCCACATTGACTTCTCAGCAGTGTACTCCCTTCTGTCTTTATATTCAGTTGCTGTACATGTGATATATGTATGAGGCAATAATTCTTCCACTACATAATTCTAACTTGCTCCATCGCATATCCTTATAATAATTATAACACTTTGAGTTCATTCATTTTGAGAAAATATAACAGAGTTTAAAAGAACCTGTAGCATCATTAGGATTATCTAGTCTAATGTCCTTCAGAACTTGAAACAATAAAGACAGTTAATTAACACCTTGAGATTGTCACAGTACTGCAAAAGGGATTCCATGGTCATCAAAAGTCAATGTCAATCAATCTGAGAATGTAGCTTTGTCCAAAAACAATCCACAGCCTGACCACGAAACTTTCTGTATTATCAACTCGTTTGGCATAGAAATCTCTGCTTATGTTCTTCTTAGCACGGAGAAAGCCCTGTCAGCATTCTGTGGCACCTCACTGAAATAGGTTTGGATGGCTGCTTTAGTGAAAAGAGTGTGTCTCATCATTGGAAGAGAATATTGACCCAAGGCTGCTGGGGTGAAATCACAATCAGTTAGTTGTGGGATTTGTTATTTATAGAAATACATCACATCCATGTTCTGGATCACCCTCACTGCTTTGACATAGAATCTTACACATCAAACACATACCACTCTTCCTAGCATTTTTTCCAACAAACATGTCCATTAGCAAAAATCTGAGCACAAGCTGAACTGAAAACTGAAAATTTTGAATGAAAATCTCTATAGTTAAATTGGAAAGGTCCCAAGCACAGTCACAAAAAATATTTCTAGCTAGATGAGAAATCTTAAGTGCAACCTGGTGCTATCCATACAATTCTTTTTTCTGGCTTGTTACTGTGAGCTGGTTTCAGTTTGGGGGGGGGGGGGCTGGTGGCATTGATTTTGTTCTTCCAACTACCTTTTCTCATGGGTGTCCAGGGAGGCAAATGATGATATGTGCATGTCATCATACACATGCTGCAACTTGTATGTTTGTGTGAGTTATGGCACAAGCAATCAATTATAGCATTTGCATGATGATGTCATCACAGATATATCAGCATTTTGACATAATTGCAGTTTCTTATGCTGGTGCCTTTCTTTCCTCAAACATGTGATCAGCAAAGGTTTAATCATTACTATTAAATTTATAATGGCTAAGCACCCATAACTCTGGATATTCTGTGCATATTGTCTTCAAGTACAATCAATCACAAACAGAAATATGAGTTTTAATTCACTGTAAAAACTAGTACTACCCTCAAAAATGCTCAAAATGTATTTGCTTTTCCCACCCCACCTAACAACACCGACTGTAAAATCTTGATTTGGAAAGTAATTAGAATTATTTAAAATGTTTAATTAATTTTAGTATAATCATCTTGCAATTTTGAGATCTTTGTGCTCACAGTGGTTTTCAAGAGCTTAACTGAGATTCAACATTTGGAAAGCCCTGAAACCTGATACTATTTTAATATAATCATCATCATCATCATCATCATCATCATCATCATCCTGATGCAAGGCATGATATAACCCTTAAAATCACAAGCCAAATTTAAATAAATAAATAATAAATATGAAAGAAACAAACT
>JALMGJ010000001.1:227365366-227647866 GCA_023362775.1 Charina bottae | reverse complement strand
ATACTCAATACACTCATATTGCTTCTACCATAAAGAGTAGCAAGGCTGATTTTAAACCACAGTTTAGTTTCTAGATCTGTTTCAGGGAGTGATATAGGCTGTAGGAACAAACCTCACTGGCTAGTCAGTGTTTTTTGAATAAGCCATTGTAGTCTGGTTTAGGCATAATGCTAAACCATAAAACACGGTTTTCAATCCATAGTGGCTGGTTTCACACAATACTTTAAACAAAAGGCCAAGCAAACCACATTATGGCTTAGTGCAAGGTATAAAACCAGTCATTATATCCCTTTGAGCCAGTCATTGGCTCTCAACCCATTCTATCCCAGAGAGTTAATAAGATTGGAAGCAGGAGTAATAATATACATGCTGTCTTGTGCTACTGGAGGAAATATGGAATATAAATATAAAATAAAGATCTAGTTCCAAGGGCTGAAACCAGGAAAAAGTTACTCAAATTAATTTATCACTCTACAGATCTTCTGTTTCATATATATGAGTAGAAATGAAACAGAAGAAAAAAGTTACAGCAAGCTGATTCCTGAAAATTGACTCAAACAATCCCTTTGAACATAGCAAAGCTGTTCCAAAACAGTGGTATTCCACTCTACTGTTTACATTTTTTTTAACAAATGGAAAACATTTTCAAAGTGAAAGACAGTTATGGCTGAAATAATGGTGGAAGAGGATTTTAGAACCTGAATTCTAACTTTTGTGTGTGGTTGGCAGCAATTCTATGCATATATTTTTGAAAATATGCCCCCTGGAAAACAAGAGACTTATTTTTAAGTACCCACGCACCTGATGTGTTTGAAAATATCTGCAAACACTCTAGAATCAATTCTGCCACAACCAGCCAAAGTATTTATTATAGAGTTGGCATCTATCAAACTGTTTGGTACGACTGGCTATAAAGCAAAGTGCCCATGATCATGATGAGAATGTTCTGCACACATCACATTTGAAAGGGTATTCTACTAATATCTTAAAATACATGGACAGTGTTTCTTTCATGACTTTGAGGAAATGCCAAAAAGCCACAGAAGAAAATAGCTTTCAGGAATAAGGCATTTTCCATACATTCATTGCTGTTCTTTCTGGATGGATGGATGGATGGATTAGATAAGCTTCTGACCAAATTAAGCCAGGAAATAATGGCTTTCTACCACCACACATACTTCTGCCTTTATGTTGTATTCATAGAAAATGCTGAGCCAAAAAGCTCAGTTAATAAGTGTCCATGAGCAACATGTTGCCCCCTTGGGTATAAGTCCTGGTTTCCAGAATCTAAAATGGGAGATTTGGAGGAAACAGCAACAAAGCTTAGTTAAAGAGCCACATACAATGAATGTGTGAGAGAGAGTGCAAAATGGTGACGTGGGTGCTCATCAACTGAGGTTTTGCTCTGTGCAACCCAATGGAATGTTGGAAAGAAATGATTTTGGCCAGTCTGCCTGTCAGCAGGATAACTCTCCAAAACAGAATGGGACCAAATTTAGTGTGGGGGGGGAGGGGAGGGGGGAGGGGAGAAGCCACTAAAAGAAAGATGAAGTTCAAAATTGGGCTGGATCTGGACAGTGGCTGTGGTAAGAAAAAAAGTCCCCAGTGCATCCCTCTGATGCAGTGGTTCAGAATCCTGCCAAGTGGTCCATTCTTCATCCCCCCTTTCTGTTGTCACATGACATAGAGCCGAGCGTATTATTAAGGGTTGGAAAGAATTCCAGAAGCTGTGCTCCACAGGCTTTTCCTACCTTGTTTAGCTTAGTAAGGCAGTGTTGACACAACATACAATCTCACACACATAGGAAACCTAGGATCTAGCCAGCTGGATCTAGCCGGCTTGTTCGTATGTGTGATAAAATCCTGAGACAGTTTTCTTTTCTTTTTCTTTTTTTCCCTTTCTTTTGATAAATATGAGTACTGTTTTTGTGGTCAATATTCCCAGCCAGATATCTTTTAGGTCTCATCACAGAGCTACTTCTAAAAAGACTTGACATTATTCATTGTTATTTATAATGATATAATGTTCACTCCCCTTCTTTTCTGGGAGGAGGAGGAAGCTTATCTTTCCCCATTGAAATGCAAACTACACTACAGTATGTCATTCATTTGAAACCAGCAAAGCTGTGGGGGGTGGGGGGATGGGATAGCTAAAATAAAGGTCTAACAAAAATAACCATGATTTGCCAGGCTCATTTTGCAGTTTTTACAAGATGACCCTAATATTCACAATATGAATGCATTTGTGGATTTTACATAATGACTTTTATCAGGAAGTTGGATTCTGTTTCTTAAATCTAATTGCCAAGTGAAAAGTAACAGACAAGAAGAAGCAGATTACCTTATCAAATTTGAAGCTCCTGAATATATAGTGCAATAATATAATGTCTCCTCACCACCTAAGATTTTTTTAAAACTCTAGAATCAAAGGAGTAAAACATTATTTTACTACTACACATTTGGATCTTTAAAGATGAGAAGGAAGTGAGTTTTGATGAATTTCCTCAAATAGTAAAAGGCTCAGTTGTAATGCAACAATACCTCCCCGTTTAGATGATTAGAAGAGCTTCTCAGTTCATCCATCTCTCTCCCCCTCCCCCCATGCACACTCCAAAACCATAAATTCTGAGGAACTACCTGGAGCAATTCATGGATAATTTATTTGGTGTTATATGCAGCTGATTTCTAGAAAATGGAAAGCCAGGAACCCAGATGCTTATATGGCATTACTACTGAGTCTTGTAGAACAAGAACATGCAATCTGCAGCCTGCATACAGACTCTGAAAGCTTTTCAACCAAATTATATGGGGAAGAATCAAATTGCTATTAATCAGATCAAATCTGTTCTTGCTCCATCTACTTTATGGTCTGTGGTTGCTGGCAAACCATTCAAAGGCTGGATTTGTCTTCCAGTTTTAAAAAGCTTGCACACCTCTTCTGTATAAGACTGCCATGGTGAATACAATGCACATTTAAATATGCCCATTTATAAGGTTTACACAAAGGATCCAGAAGACTTACCTTGTCCATAACCATAGATGCACATTCACCTGCACTGCACAGAGCGGTTGCCTCCCTTAAAGTAACTTTGTGAACTGTAGTTCTATGTGGATGGGTGAGGGTTCTGTAGTATCATCTCCAAGCATTCTTTGAGAGAAGGCTTATTAATAAACATGAATAAAACTGATGTATGTTTATAACATGGGAAGTGGCCCAATTAAAACCAAAATTCTAGGACAGCTGTCAAATTCAGACCCAAGTTGGATTCAGCTGAAAGAAGAGTGAAATTTCACACCATTTCCTTAAAAATATTTCCTGTTTTTGTTTCAAACACACGTAGCTATAAACTGCATCCTGGATGAAGTCTTGACAAATTTCAAATCAGTTACAATCTATTGTAGGGTTTCTCAACCAGGGTTCTGTGGAATCTGAGGGTTCCGCGAGAAGTCAGTAGGGGTTCCCTGGGAGATTACGATTTATTTTAAAAAATATTTCAAATTCGGGCAACTTGTGATGGAATGTGTTCCTGAAGGAGGGGGTGATGTGGTGGATTTTGGCGCTGATGCTGATTCCCAGGAAGGAGGGAGCGCATTCCAGGCAGAAAAGAGGATTCACAGTCTGGAGACTGTTGCTGGGAAAGTTAAGAGGTTTAGGGTAGCTCCGCCCTGGAGCCCCCCAGGTTATTTACCCTTAGGTCAGTTAGAGTAAGGGGGCATGGTGGCTCAGCAGGTAAGATGCCAGGCTTGTCAATCGGAAGATCGCAAGTTCGGAGGTTCGAATCCCTAGCCCTGCGTGCGGAGTGAGCTCCAGCACTAGCTCCAGCTCTTGCCAACCTAGCAATTCGAAAGCATGCAAATGCAAGTAGATTAATAGTTACCACTTCGGTGGGTAGGTAACAGTGTTCCGCGCATGTCATGCGGCCACATGACCGTGGAAGTGTCTTCGGACAACGCTGGCTCTTTGGCTAACAAACGGAGATGAGCACCGGCCCCTAGAGTCGGACACGACTGCACAAATGTGCGGGGGGAACCTTTACCTTTTTTTACCAGTTAGAGTAGCTTTAGTCTGGCAATATTTCTGTCTGTATGGTGAGAGCAATAAAGAACTGGAGTTTGGAATACACTGACTCATTGTTGTTCTTGGGCTGGCCCTAACACAACTTCACATTAAAGAGGTATTATTTTTAGTTTAAGAACACTGTTAATGCATATACAGTATACAGGCCTACACATGAAACAAATTTGTAACTTCTGGCCTATATTTGAGCCTGAATGTGCAGGGGTTCCCCAAGGTCTGAAAAATATTTCAAGGGTTCCTCCAGGGTCAAAAGTTTGAGAAAGGCTGAGCTATTGTTTCTATGGAATACAGACTTTATCTTATAAATGGCTACCAAGATTCCTCCAGACATGAGACAGTTGTATCTAGTTACTAGGAAAGAAACACCTTCCTTTCGAAGGGTGTTAATCACACCCTTCTTCTGAAGCAGCCAAATCAGATTATTGACACATTTCCCATGTGTTAATGAACAGTATAGAGTAACCTTTCTTAATTTAAAGTCCTTCAGAAGAGTTGAGACTGAGAAAGCCAAACTGTTGGAGAATTCTGGAAAGCAGTCCCAACCAATCTGGGAACTGGTAGATTAGAGAACACCGGTATGGAGGAATACAAAATCTGTCCTGCTTGATCTCTGTTAAAAATTAGAAAAGTCAGCCAGGCCACATTTCCTCATTTTGTGTAAATAGCATGTACAAAGCAAAACATTCCCCCTTGTCCTGCTTCGTTTGATTTTCAGAGACCTGTCATACATTTGTTAGTTTTCTTATCTAGTTCTTGAAATGTTGGTTTTATTAAATCCACAAGATCTCTATGCAACAACCACCACCAAGTGCATAGAAAAATTAACAACTAGGACTGGAAAGTCCCAGCTTCAAGTCCACTTTCAATTAGGAAAGTTCACTGAGAAAGAAATTGCTTCAGAGTTCAGCCCTCATCTACCAAGAGTGTGATCCCAACAGTCTAGTCTAACTAGAATTTCTTTCAGGGTAAATGAAAGCAATGGGTATTCAGCTAGAAATACCAAACCATAAGAAGGGTGTGTGGAAGAACAGGGGTGGTGAAAGAGAAAGAGAAGGAAGAGAAAGATAAGCACATGTCAAGAGTACTTAAGATATTTGCAACAGAGGATTTTTAAAAAGGAAGATGAAAAGACTCCTGCTCCGTAATTCTTTCTTGCTGGCCTTGTCTTTTGTATTTTTAGTATCTTGCTCTTTCTCCAGTTAGGAACTGTACTTCCTCAACCCAATTATTTGCTGGGAAGAAGTAGCAAACATTTGGTGGAGCTTATGGCTGCTGTGACTGGGGCAGGACTGATCAGCAGATTGGGACTGGATGAAACAGAGAGTTACCACATTTCTCACTTGCAACCTCTGAACATATTCAGACTGAAACTCCGTATCACACCAGAGCACATCTGGATCCTTTGCTCTTGTATTAAAAGATATACTCATATAAATGGCTTTTAAATGTAGCAATATTAAAGCATTTTAGGAAAAGAGTGCATACATGTAGCTTACGCTAGCTAAAACCAACTAGCTAATATTCTACTGCAGAGGAATTAAGTGAGAATAGAGTTGGTGGAATCTTTTCAAAATAACCAAGTTTGGAATAAACTTATTTGAAAGATAAGGATTTGTCTTTAAAGGTAAAACTGTTTCTTAACTAGGGATAGTAAAATAATTATAAGCTGACACTGCATGGCAGATGTGACTATATTTAACTCAGAGGGGGAAATATGATACTCTTGGGGAATATTTTTTTTAATCTAACCAGATCCTCCATGTACATCAAGGGTAAAAGATTTCCAACTAATAATAAACCCATGTGTTTATGCAGCCAAGTGTTTGTATATGCGTATGTCTTTGTGTATATGTGTGTGTGCAAGGAACTGTAGGCTGTGCTTTCAGTGGTTGATGACATTTAAGCACCACAACTTCACTGTCCACTTCCCAAAGTCATGGACTTAAAATCTGCAATGGCACAGTTTCGAACACAGCTGTGTTTACGTGAGTTGTGTGATCCTATGCACATGTAACAAACTTCAAATAAATGTGCTCTGAATGGTGGTGTGGCAAATGCACATTAAAATAAATGCCGAAAAGGACACTCATTAGATAGGAATGGAAAAACTCACTTCAAATAAACTGAGTAGTGGAACGGTGAGTTGTGGAACATGTGCTATGCAGAGAAACTAACATTAAGCTGGAAAATGAAAGGCGAAAAGGAATTGATTTAGCATGTTAATGCAGCTTTATAAATAAGATTTTAAATGCTGAACTGGAAGGAAATCAAGTTATGTTCTCCACAATATATGTAATAAAGTTACACTGAACATCTATAGCGTGGTTTAAGGCATAATGGTGAATAATGTATCATACAAAATTATAAAAAGTTTTTAAAGTGGCCAACTGAAAAATAACAGCCCCAAACTAATAATATCATGAAGCCAGCGTTAATTTACAGTACTAGCCACAACTCTAATACATCCAAATTCTAAGATTAGACTAACACTTAGCATTTATTGCTGAAATAAAATAGCTAAACATCAAGCACTTTGGTTTCAATTAGTCTCTGGATTGATTGGGCTTCCTACATTTCAACATAAGTTTATTTAAAACATTTCTTTTGATTTTTCACTGATTTCTATTAAGGACAAAATGTAAGTTTCCCTATCCTTCTCTTGGATTCTATGGATTTCCAGAGAGATTCTGGAGCAAACTATTCAGACCCCTGTGGCCAGGGTCAAATGCTCCTCATTGTGCACATATATACAGTACTATATGCACAAAAACATACATGCATTAATCCTCCTTCCCAGTGACATGGTACAGGCTGCTGTTTTCCTAGTGCCATTAGCAACAGGACAGGGCAGCTTGGTCCTCACTGCTGATCAGCTGCTTGATGGAGCCCAGATGGTTTGGTTTCCAGCTGTTACTAGCAACTGTAACTGCTTAGCTGATCTGCACAATTAACAGGTCAGCTAGGCAGTAGAGAAGGTGGGTGGGGTCTACCCAGCTTTGAGGGCCACATGCAGTCACTGGGTCAGAGGTCCATCCATGCTGCAAAAATGTGATGTTTGTTGGAAAACATAGAGCTAAAGAATGAAGAGTCTAACTGAGGAAAAGGCAGCTTGGTATATGTATGTTCCATCTTCATCCTTTGATTTGGATTGATATGCCAGCCGTATTTCTCATCCATCAAGCTGAGTGGTATCCACAGTTCTGCATGATGACCTGCCAGGTGCACAGCAACATAACCAGTGATTAGGGGTTGCTGGTGGGCTGGCAAAGATGGCTGCTGTGTCCTGTTCCGACTAGGGCCTGACACAGGAAGCGGTGAATAAATGATCTTTATTTAAATAATAATTACACACAGTAAAGTTCAGAAAGCAATCGCTCACTAACATGTGGTTCAATTATGGAGCCGGTTCCAAGAGCGGTCAGCGTGGCGCGGGAAACGCGGCCCACATGGTGACCCGGTAGGTCCTGGGGTAAGTTCTGGTGCGGTAGCCAAGCATGGCTGATGGAAGGAGTCCAGCACGGTTGCAAGGCAAGGCTCGGAGCGAAGGCTGACGTGGCAGCAAGGTAGGGCTTGGGCACAAGGGTGGGCTCGGCAGCAAGGTGAGTCTTGGCATACGAGAGTTGGTACAGCTGCAAGGCAAGACTCGGGTGCAAGGTTTGGCACGGTGGCAAGGCAAGGCTCAGGAGCCAGGTTCAGCGCAGCAGCAAGGCAAGGCTTCGATTCAAGACTTGGCATGGCGGCAAGGCAGAGCTCTGGTGCGAGGTCTGGCACAGTGGCAAGGTGAGGCTCAGGATAGAGGTCTGGTGCGGCAGCAAGGTGAGGCTTGAAATCATGGTCCGGCACAGTGGCAAAGCAAGCCTCGGGATCGAGGTCCAGCATGGTGGCAAGTTGAGGCTCATGATCGAGGTCCGGCGCGGTGGCAAGGCTTGGCTTGGGATCAAGGTCTGGCATGGCGGTGGGATCGTGATTCATGGAAGGCATCTGAAGGCAGTGTGAACGGTTGTCTCCGGCAACCTGCTCAAGATTTTGGTGCCTTTTATGGGCACAATTTTCCCGTTTGCGTGCGGGAGCCAATCGCGCCTCTCGTTGCTCGGCTCGCCTCTCCAGTCTTCTTTCGTGCACGCTGATAGGTGGCGGTGAGCCCGCCCCCTGACTGTCTCCAATCACCGTCTTGAACTCTGGTTTGAATTTCATGCCTAAACCCGTTCCCGCCTTTTCTATTGTTGGCTTGTCCTCCTCCACCTCGGACTCAACCTTAATCCTGACATGCTGGAAGGTTGTGTTCGGCTTAGTTCTGTTGAAATTAATGAAGCAGCTCCTATTTTCCACACCCTTATTCTGTTCAAAAAAGGAAACTGAAAACAAAATAATTGAAAGCATGTTTTGAAAAATCTTGTAAAATCTGATTTCTGCACTGTTTTTTCTCCAAAAAGAGGCCCAGGAAATGAAAAATTACTGGAGCTCCTACAAATCATATTTAATGCTTTTAAAGATCGCTTTGTAATTTATTTCTTTCATCCTGTTCTTCAGTAGCTTTCAAAACTATGAGTGATTTCACTGGAAATCTGAAGAAGGCAGGAAAGATTAATGTAAAATCCAGAACCTGAATACTTTGTTATGTAGAAATTGAGGAGTCACAATTTTTAGTGTTATGGCTGCAATTAACCTGTTTCGTTTGGTCTTGCTTTAATTCATTCACAACTTGTTTCTGTATTCAGTTTGTGCCATCAGGCAAAGACATAATCCTCTGTTACATGTTAAAATAAATCTCCTTTGTAGATGGAACTCCTTTAGGATGTAGCTCAGTAATGGTACCCATTATCTTACTTTGGTGGAATTTTATCTGTGGGCATCACACCATGAACTCCATGCACAACTGCAATAACACATTTCTCTAGGATCAAAGTACCAGTTGTTGTTGTTGTTGTTGTTATTGTTGTTGTTGTTATTTTCGTTTCCAGATCAAACTTTACTCTGCCAAAATGTAGCCACCGCCAGTTGTCACTAGTTCAGCAGCTAAGAAAACCTCTTGATATGAGCAGTTTCCACATTATAGACATGGCACCAAGCTAATTATGTTTTTTTTAAGTCAACCTTCAAATGCACATGTTTATACTATAACTTGTGGATTAAAAAAAAATAAATTGAAAGCAAACAATCCACAAACCCCATTTATTAAGACTCGACCTAACACAATTCAATTGCACTGGCCATGGTTGTATTGATTTATTGTAAACACTCTAATAAGAGACAAATATCAAATCAAGCCTTTAAAAGGAATATAAACATTGCAGATTTTACTTGTCATTCTCTCAGAAGGTAGAAGATGCTAACCGCAATTCCCAGGGTTCCTTGGAAGAACCAGACCATACTGCCATTAATATCTGAAAACCCCAGGAACTGAGAGAAGGTTTTGTATGCCATTTAATCCAAGCCCTTCTTCATGCATAAAATTCAAACCAAGAGCATCTTCAGCAGAAGGCTGTCTAGCTTTGCGTCAATTGTATAGAATCTGAATCCAAGGACCACACAGACCAGAGCTTTTCAAACTTTTTAGACATGCATCACTTCGCAACACAGTAATTCAGTTTTACTAGCAAACCGGAGGTTAAACTAACCACTTATAAGAGATACGGACACATACATAAATTGTAATAGCGAAATGTATGGGGACACAACATATCTCATGAAAACCTTTCATTTATATTTTTAAAACATATGATTTGTAAGATAATAACATACATTTCCAAGATTGTTGTCATTTATGAATAACAATATGTAAATATGTGCAAGAATTAACAATAAGGTAAGGTAAAACTTGCCAACCTAGCAATTCAAAAGCATGCAAATGCAAGTAGATGAATAGGTACCACTTCGGTGGGTAGGTAACAGCGTTCCGCGCACGTCATGCGGCCACATGACCGTGGAAGTGTCTTCGGACAACGCTGGCTCTTCGGCTAACAAACGGAGATGAGCACCGGCCCCTAGAGTCGGACACGACTGCACAAATGTGCGGGGAGAACCTTTACCTTTTTTTTTTTAAGGTAAAACTTGGTAACAGGCCACCTGGCAGTGGCACTATGGAACACCAGAGTTCCCTCTTGACATCAGGGCAAGGCTTGACTTAGTACCCCTTTTCAGCAGGGCAAGGCTTGGACAGAGTTCCCCTTTGCAGCAAGGCAAGGTTTGGACAGAGCTCCCCTCTTATAGCCAGGCACAAGGCAGGCACTAGGACCTGCACGGAATCCTGGCAGGGCTCGGAGGCAGCAGGAGGTGCGGTTCCGGCTTGAGGCTCTGAGTCCCTTCGTCGTCCTCCTCTGACTCAACCTGCACCCTAACAATTTCACAGACTCACAGGTTTCTTGTTACGTTTGCGCGACACACCTACACACTGCAGCTGACACACTAACGTGTCGTGACACACTGACATAGACAGTCCCAAAAGCCATGAGTTCCAAAATTTGCTATCATATGAAAGCAGGGGAATATGATCAAATGCATAACTGGAGAGCAAGCATATTAGCTATATTTAATTTTAATTACACTGGCATGGAAAAGAATTAAAATCTATTGTAGCTTTTTGTCCCACCCAGTTTTTGTAGTGTTTGGAATGTAGCCCTTAGAACGCTATTCAAAGGCCAAATGCAAACCTTGATCTGGAAAAGGTTGCAGACTTTGATTATAGGTGGCATCCTTTCTAAATAATAACTTCCCTGAGCAAATAGTTTTTACCATCTATAGTGAGATGTGATCCTAATCAATGCATAGGAGGAATAAGAGGCAATGCATTAGGAAGAACCCAGAAATAATAGAAGCAAGAACTTAGATGTTTATGTGGGAGTGAAGTTTCATTCTTGGTTGCAATAAAGTATTTATTCAAACGAAGTAAGATCCAAGAGTCTACTGCTAGTTAAGCCAGTTACATAATAAGGAATTGAGAATTTGGAGAGCCTAGATTTATTGTCATGTTGGACCAAAGCATGATAGTCAATGCTGTTTAATAGAATGTTTTGGGCTATCTCATAAAGAACAAAGAACAAAGACCATTCAAACATTTCACTCAATGTTCATACATACCAGGTAAGATCTCTGGATAGTCTTACAGCTTTGCTGAACCCAATATTTCAGAGTATAGCATACATCCTGACACCATGTAGTTAGAGTGGTTGCAAACATTTGTGGCCTGCACCAAATAGAACCACTTCCCAATATCAATTCCTACCTTTGTCTAGTCCTATATATTCCCGTACCACCTTTGTGTATGGAATCAGTCTTGCACATAGCACTTGTGGATACCTGGATTTCTTTCTAGACGAAGCAGGTAAATTATACTGATACAGTGATTCCAAAGATCTCAGGACACACGTGTGGGCATATGTACTATCTCAGAAACGCAAGTTACTCCTTTATCGCATGCAGTCATAGGAATGCTTCAGATGATGCCAACAATAAAACGAATACTTGGGTTAGCCCGGCAGTTTAGACTCCTGCTATGCCCTTGTTTAGCCAGGAAGTGGAATCCTATAAATCTGACAACCCTGAAAAGCAGAAGCTATGTTCTTACAATGAACTGAAGGAAATCACAGATAGAAAAAAAAAATCAGAGCAAGAGGGCTTTTACTCAGAGGTATATTTCTAATATGATTTCCCACTTCCTTTGCAGTGAGTGGTGGGTGATTTACAGCAGAGAGGCTCTCAGTTGGAGGAAAAATCACCAGGGACTGAAGGTGCTGTCGTACTAATTTTGTTCCTTTACAAACAGCAAGCTGAGGAGACATAATAAGGTACAGAAGCAAGAAATGATAACTTTGGTTTGAAAGAATAAGCAGCATCCTTAGATCACAAACAAACAATAAACAGTGCCCTTCCCATTGCCAGAACTCAGGAACAGGATTACATTTTTTTATAAAAAGAGCTGCATATGGGCCAACCACTAGAAGCGGGGATGCCATGAACAGTGCAGAAGCAAGGAGGTATAGTAAGATCTATTTCGACCAAGTTTGGTCCCACCATAAATCAGTAATAATGAAAAGTTGGTAGTTCCATCTCTCTTCCCCTAAGTTTTCAGAAATGAAGCAGGCATCTCTACTTCACCAGGTTACTTTCTTGCATCTTATGGCCACCATGAGTGGCTCAGAATATTTTCAACCCTGTCAAAGCAGATTTGTGAAAGAATATTTCTTCTCTTTGAAATTAGAAAAGAAGCTGTGACAAAACTGGGCTCTGGGTTGGCACATCTGCATTCAGCTGCTGCCTGAGTTGAGTGGTCCAGCTGGCCCAAGGATGCCACACACTTCTTGGTGCTTGGTGTCGAGCAAGTCCAAATAGCACTCCCTTCCTGCTTTAGTTAACTTTTACAAGTGTTGCAGGAACCAATGGAAAAGAAGGAACATGCAATGGGCAGCAACATCTGTGCCCATCTCATCCTAGCTCAAACTATTTACTCACTTGTGTTCCCAGCATGAAACAAAGAAGAACTGTGAAGAAGGTAATCATTAGAGTGTCTGATGTAAAGGAAGGAGAGAAATGACTGATTTCCATATATGTGAAAGATGAAAGCTGTGTCAGTGGTTTTGTTTTAAGTTTTTTTTCTTTCTCTCATTGTGGAAGAATGTCTACACAGTCTAGCTATTGTAGCTGGCAAGCACAAAATAAATGCACATATTCTTATTATATAGAGACATCGGTACCTCCTAGGAAAGATACAGAATAAGGCACAAAGAGACAGCCTATACACTGTGAGTCTGGGCTGCCAATCATGGCTTGTTCCCCAGTTACTTTCTGCAAAAGTGAAGAGCTACTGGATTTTTCTAATGGATCAGAGAGGTCCTGAACAATTATTAATGTAAAGGATGCAAACATATATGCACAAAGATGTTGGGAGCAAAATACAGTAATATCTTTCTTTATCTTACTAAAATACACCATTATAATAGGAATCCCTAGCTGGAATGAGAAGTTTTTAGGAAGCATACGAAGGGCCTTTGCTTAGGGGTAGAGTATTGCTATGCATTGAGATTCAATCTGTGCCACTTCAAACTACAGTAGGAGCAGAAAGATCTGTTTGACATGCTGGCATTTCAACTTAGTGTTGACAATATTAGATTAGATGGTCCAATGAGCTGGTTCAAAACATGCCCTCCTATGTTACTATAGTACAAAGTCAACTCTGCCTGCAATTTTTTAGAGAGGGATGTGGCTCATCAGGAGAGTACATGCTTTGTATAAAGACTATCCCATGTTCAAGCACTGTCATCTCTAGGCAGAGCTGAAAAAAGCTCCTATCTGAAGTCCTGCATAGCTTGTACTGGTCAGTATCGGTAATGTTGGGTTAACTCAACTGCCCCCAAACTGATGCCCTCCAAATGTGTTGGCACTACAAGTCCCAATATCCCTAATTGGCCATGAAGGTGAAGGCTGATCTAGTTAGACTAATGGATTGAGACAGTTATGAAAACTTCTATGCTCCATCAATTTGGAAGATTTGTGACTTCTGGTGGGAATCTGCTGTTTTAGCCTGGTAAGATTAAAATCAATTTCTTTCCCTTTCCCTTTCCCTTTCCCTTTCCTTTAATTAATTTCTAGTTCTCTCTTCCTTGAAAGAACCGTGCTCATAAACGATATCCCAGAAGTCTCAAATTCCAGGGAACACAAACTAAGCAATGTAATATCAGCTACTCTGCTAAACAAGTTTATGTAATTAGTTAAGGAAGTATGATTGCAAAGACACATAGTCCTTCCTTCCTTCCTTCCTTCCTTCCTTCCTTCCTTCCTTCCTTCCTTCCTTCCTTCGACACCGAGATGAATTTACCTGGTTTTCCCAGAAATGGCTGAGGATTTCCATGCAGAAATGTTATTAATAACATTATTTTCTGAGCTTCTGGGTCTGCCCGCTTAATGTTCCATACTCAGTTCCTGCCTTTAATCATCTTCTCCCCTTCAAGAGTTTTTTGAAATCAAAAATGACATCCTGTCACGCTCCACTCTTGCTGAGATACAGGCAGCCTGACTGTACTAATTTGGGGCTGCTGCAACACAAGCCACTCTCTTTCTATGACCGTTATACAGTGTCATAAGTCCCTAACATCACCAGCTGACTCTCTCAGAACTAAGCCAAAGTCACCTAACAACATTATCTGCCCACCCACAAAGACTGCAAAAAGAAGAAAAGCTGACATCCTGAAGTTTCGGATATGTAACGGCTGGCCTTCAAAATGTGTGACAATGACTCATGCTGAGGGACACAAGGTAAACTGCTGCCGAAGCACTTTGACATAATGTGGGATTCATTTCTTCAAGAACCATAACCCATTGCTTGAGTCAGCATTTTCAGAGCCAGTAATTTACAGCAATAGAATAAAATGACACCATTGGAACATGGGAATGGAAGCAAAACTTGCCTCTAAATAAAGAAGCACACAGAGACAAACAGAACCAAACTCACTTGACAACACTCTTTTTTATGCAGAAAGAACTGCCATCCTCCAGTTCTTCTCAGCGCTATGGCACGTTTCCTGCCCAACCATGCTGCCTGATCCTCAGTTCCGCAGTTGAACGAATGCATACTCCATAGGGTGTCTATTCACAAGTGAGCAGTCCCAGTCTACAGGCAACTTGAATAGATGGCACCAAAGAATTTTCTGGTTTCTCTCTGCTGCTGTCTAGAGCTCACCTGGAATTCAGCAACACAGGTACGGTAGCTGTTAGTCTGAATTAGGGTATCCTGAGAGTCACATAGAACAGATGCAGAATGGTTACTCCAAGGTCACCCTGTTTTTTCCACATGATAGCCTGCCAGGGAAAGGGCAAATCAGAGCTTGCAGTGGGATTGCGAAATGAAGTTGAACCAGGCTGCAGTTGCCTTACCCTGGCTTAATACGCTGAGAGAAGAGGCAGCCATGGTGCTTCCTGGAGGACTTTGAGCCATTCACCGTCTCCAGACTAACCTACCCCTCTGGAGGGTTGAGATTCTGGAAAAAGAGGAATCATGGGATCTGCCGTACAATCACAGAAGATCTCCCTGGGATGAGATATTATTTTGCTTGGGTATTCTACTTAGTTACCCTAAAATCAATGCAGACTCATGGCCCTTTACAAAAAAAACTGACAAAAACATCTGATTGTGTCCAATGCTTACATGCACAAATAGGATTTCACAGAACTGTTTCAGTATCTACAGTCACCTACATAAGTTAAAAAGATATAGCTGGATGGATGTCTTTTGCCATCTTTTAAATGTGTAATTGGACCATAAGGAAGGCTGAGCGCCGAAGAATTGATGCTTTCGAACTGTGGTGCTGGAGAAGACTCTTGAGAGTCCCTTGGACTGCAAGGAGGTCAAACCAGTCAATCCTAAAGGAAATCAACCCTGACTGCTCATTGGAAGGACAGATGCTGAAGCTGAAGCTCAAATACTTTGGCCACCTAATGCGAAGAGAGGACTCACTGGAAAAGACCCTGATGCTGGGAAAGACTGAAGGCAAAAGGAGAAGGGGACGGCAGAGGATGAGATGGTTAGATAGCATCACCGATGTAATGAACATGAATTTGAGTAAACTCCGAGAGACAGTGGAGGACAGGAAGGCCTGGCGTGCTATGGTCCATGAGGTCACGAAGAGTCGGACACGACTAAACGACTGAACAACAACAAAATGTGTAAGCCCTATCCCAAGAGTTTTTCATGCATTGCAATTTTGTTTAACTATGTTTATTCTCCTTATTTATAAACTGCTTTGAGATATTAGATGGGAATACGGTAGAAAAATATGTTAAACTTAAAAATGAAGGAAATCATGTGCTTTCTGTGAACAATAACATATTTGTAAAGTAATGTATTCTAAACTTTTTGTATTCCTCAGGCAGTTCTCTTGAACAATAGCAAAATATTAGTCAGACCAGAAGTTGGAACTGGAAACAAGAAATTGGGGCAAAGCTTTTCCTTTAAAAAGAAACATGAGGAAGGGAGAGAGGCATTTTTTGCCATTAATAGCAATCAGAAAGCTGCCCTAGACAGATAGGGGTGGCAATACGCTGCCTCATCTCAGCTAGACCTCTGAATGCTTCAGATAGAGGCAGACAACAATACTTCTACCATTAAACAGGAAACCTCATCAAAATGCTTGGCATTCATTCTACAGCCAAAATGAGGTAGCAAACTTATTTTAATTTTCACATGAAGACACCACTAAAAATGAATGAATGGAATTGTCTTGCTTTAACATCCAAGGCTGTCTTGCAGTATAGCCTTAGGTATGGCAGTTAAAACTTAAGAGAGAATGGCAGCATGCAGAAGATCTATCTGTCCGTCCTCCATAATAGCTAGAAGATTTGAACTACATAAAATGTGTGTGAGAGAGAGACTTTTCCTCCTCCTCCTCCCCCTTCCCCAGAAACTCTCTGGAAAAATGGAGATACTAGTACAATTGCAACTTTGTTCTAAACACTCTTTTAAAGGTACAGGGAAAGAGAGGAAAAATACCTGTATGTCAATGCAAATAAGAAGAGGGTGGGGGAGAAAACAGAGACAAAGAGAGGACACTTCCACACTACATCTGTCTGTCTGTCTGTTATATTTAGATCCTGCCCACATTCACAAATTCTGAAGATAACCCCAAACATCTCTGTATCTGCTGACTTGAAACCTTGAGAACAAGGAGCAACTAATCACTGTCCTGCCCCACACTGTCACAGATCCTATGGTAACCCAAACCCCCTCATTCCCATTCAATTGATGAAGGAAATAAAGCCATTTGCTTACACAGCCTACCCCCCAGTCCTCATCTTTATTTCATTTTAAGTGTGTTTCTTTGTGATTATAGGCAAAAAAATCTGAGTAGTTCCTATGAGGTGGAGCTGAACAAGCATCAAGCCACCATTCCTTTTGAAAGATCTGCTAGGGTGGCTGAAACCAGGGAGTCAGGAAGAGTGGGGAGGCAGGAGTTTCTGAAATAAAAAACAGGCTGCTCACAAGTTCTACAGAGCTGCATAACAAAAAAAAAAGTTTTACTGTGGCTTCAACTATACTGCAGCCAAGCCCAAAATAAACTGGATGTGGTTCAACGTTTAAACTCAGCCAACCCCATGGCACAAAGCTGCAGAGTTGTTTTTGTGCTGGTGCAGAATTCTCAAGTAGAAGGGCCTGGAGAGGGGAGGGCTTGGGACCTCCCAAGAAGAAGAGTACCAGAAGGGGGACTGCAGGGGGAAAGCACAGTGTCCACAGAGTATATGTGAAGGAGCATGCCCGGCCAGAGAAAGCTTTTAACCTTGCTCCCTCCCAACCTTGATTACATCCAAGAATAAGCTTCTGAACCAGTCCCCCAACTCCTCATCCCATAGAAATCCATGGGGGGGGGTAAGTGACAAAACATGGATCATGATGTCACAATGCAAACCCTGTGTCTCACATACTTGTGTTTGATATCAGGAATTGGGTTTTGTGACAAGACATTGCAATGCACGTTTAATTTTTCCAGAACATTTTATTGGGGATAAAAGAAAACCCTTTGCTGGAATCTAAATATTTCCTTTAAATCATGCCAAATAAGGAACAATAATATACCAAGGGCATCATCATCATTTTCTGTAATGCTTTCGTGTTATTTGGTGGTCAACCACCCAATTACTTGCAACCAAACCTCACCTTTCTGACTCAGTGAATGGATAGGACCCAACCCAACCACAACATGCATTAGGGCTGAGCAGGCCTTCAAAGGGAAAAAGGTGTTCCAGTGTGTGTAGGGGCGCTCACCGAGCACCTATCAGTACTAGGTGCCTCTCTCTTGTTTGCATGGCTGCCCTCTGTGGATGCAGGATGGTCCAGGGAAAAGACACACGGGGTTTAAGGAGTGGTAGAGAGGAGCTATATGTGTGCTGATGCCGTTATGAAGCACCTTTCTGCTTTTGACTCTGAAGCCTTGCATAAAACCGGGTATGTATGCATTGATAGTGTCTTTGTCTATCCATCCAGCTATTTGTATCTATTTTTTTTCCAGAAAGATAAAAATTAATTTCAATTAAATGCACCTCTGTTTTGCCGGAGGAAAGGCTTTGACATATTCCAGCAAGTTGGTATGAAGATAGGTATTCACTTTCCTACTCTTTCTTTCTTTTGGCAGAAAATTTATTTTCTTTTGGGAGACATTAAGGAAAACATGACACAGGATGTGACCGCTTTTGCCCTCCTACTATTAATAAGGCAGAAAAAAAATCAGCTCTCCTAAGAAGACTTCCCATTAGTCTACAATATATTGCATGCAAGAGTTTTAACTCTTTTTATGTTGTTTCTGGTAAAATTAACTTGATGTCTTGGTAACTTTCCTTCCAATGTTATCTAGAGAACAATCTGCAAGAATGTTCCATAATTATATGTTATCTTTTCCAAATTAATACTAGAAATTATATATATAAACATATATGATATTTAAAGATTTATTTCTATTTATTGCTAAATAGTGCATATGAGGAGAGGCATCCTTTAATGAAGTTTGGCATTATTGATTAAATGTTTTTTGATTCCAATTATCTTTGGCAAATTTAGGACACTGAAAAGCAAGCAATATACAGTACTGTAGCTCCGCTTAATATAGATGTACATTTGGCATGCTTCTTCACAACATTCTGCTGTGTAAACTTCATTCATTTTGATACGATTTATGCCAGAAGATTTTGACAATGGGAATGCCCATCCAATTTAGATAAATCAAGTGGATCCATAGAATTCTAAGCAAGCAAAATAGGGGGTAGGGGGTGGGGGTACAATCACAGAACTGGTTGTACTACATTCCAGTCAGGGAAATGCCAAACTATGAATTGGTTATTAATCAAGAACATGCCTGACCCCTCAGCAGGAGTATCAATATATTGATGATAACCAATCAAGGTTATCATTGTTGTCCTTGAAGAGCCATCACTATTGTGATGCTATCTACTCTAAGATGTGTTGGACTTTAATTCCTGTAATTCCAAATAGGGTGAATCCAGGATATTTTGGTGGTTCAGATACTATCCAAGATAGTGCCCCCTTCCATTCCATGTACAGAAGTCAGCTGGACTAGCTGTTAAATCTTTCAGCATTGGCTACAGCATAACGTCCTCTACCACACAAAAGGCAATCATTTAATTTATGGGGCACAGGTTGTCCTACAATAAAAGGGAACAGTTGGAGAATTCCACTGTTGAAATTACAAGAAAAATCTATATATATTTAAGAATTTTAAAAAGGCGATAAAAACTAACAAGAACTAATGTAAAGTAAAGAAAGAAGCCAAAAGTGCCAAAAGGTAAGGTAAAGGTTCCCCCCGCACATTTGTGCAGTCGTGTCCGACTCTAGGGGCCGGTGCTCATCTCCGTTTGTTAGCCAAAGAGCCAGCGCTGTCCGAAGACGCTTCCACGGACATGTGGCCGCATGACGCGCGCGGAACGCTGTTACCTACCCACCGAAGTGGTACCTATTAATCTACTTGCATTTGCAAGTAACTAAGAACTAATGTAAAGTAAAGAAAGAAGCCAAAAGTGCAAAAAGAAAGAATAAAAAAAAAATAGAAAGAAGTAGCTTCAATTTTCTTTACAGCAATTTTAAGTACAAATACAAAATTACCTCTTACACTATATATGGTTACAAAAAAAACCTCTCTTTTTTCTATAATCTCTTTTTTCTAATCATCAAAACCATAAATCGTAAGCTCATTTTTTTCTGTTTCATGCAAAAAGTCTATAAGGGGTTTCCAGTCAGCAATAAACGTAGATACTGTCTTTTCTCTAATCAAGGAAGTCAATTTAGCCAAACTAAATTACATGACATATCTTGAATGTAGGCATTCAGTGTTTCCATTGGTCCGTTCACTGAAATGAGCCATTTCATCCTGGTGTGGAGCATGTGCTGGCGAAAATTCTATATAGAAATCAAAGCATAATCTCCTGGGAACACATTTTTCTTGAGCCATTGATACATCAAAAAAGGCCCGTCAGTGGGTTTTCTTATAGGGTGTCATACTGGGGTAGAATCTCTTGGACATTCCTTGGGTCTGAAATCTTTTGGTAGCATATTAAACATTGGACTAGCTTTTGATGGCAGTAGTTAATCTCGATCTTTGGTAGGAAAAAGAGACTAACAACCCCTTTAATGTTCTTTTCTCTGTCTTCTACCTCCAAAATAAATACACTGAGGGCAAATCTCAGGAGCAAGGAAAGCACCATTGTAAGAAACCTGGTATTTGTGTTATTCTCCGGCTGGTGAACAATAACAGTACTGAAAATGTGTAAATTCTCCACTGGTTTGTTTTGTGTACCTTTGATGCAAGCCCAGTTGGCAAGCGTACTTGTTGAGGGTGGAGGTGGTGGAAGAAGAACAATTAACAGAAACAGCAAAAAGTGGGAGAGTAATTTAATTTTTAAAAACCCACTAGGTACAGAGCCTATTATTCAGCTAGGTGAATGCAGGGAGCTGCCACCAAAACAAATTACGCCGTGCTGACACTGAATATGCCTTTTTTCCCCTCCACAAAAGCAGGGGTATAAAGCAACTTGGATATAGACCAAAAGCATTCGCCTGCAGTTTGATGACTGGGCCAGGAAATCCCCCTCGGCTGCTCAGGTCCTATTAAAGGGGCAGTTGTGAATGATCAAGTTGGCTGGAGTCCTCTTGAGAAAGGACAACAAGAAAGGCAGTTAGTTCTATCTGGCTCCCTTTCAACACGCTGGAATGAGATAAGCCAAGGCAGGACTGGATTTCTAAGCTTTTTGGCTGGGCCGCAGCAGCCTTGCCAACTGAAGCAGCAGCGAGCGCTGCCTATCGTTTTCCAATAATGGGCTCGGAAATTGCTTAACTGATCGGCACCCACAAAATGTCATGCAAACGCAACTGGCATGTTGCTGTAAATGAGGGAAGGTTATCATCATGACCACCACCACTACCACCATCCCATCACTTGCAGAGAAATCTCATGGACTTTAGAATTCACATTTTACTTACTCTCTAGCATGGGGCAAAGCTGATCAAACCTTCTGTGAGGTCAGAGGAATTGAGGCTATCAAATCAGGCCATTTTACCCTGGGGGAGCCAAAAGGGAGGGACTTGCAGACTGAAAGCATATCCACCTGCACAGAAAGTAGCCCCGCCATGATATCCAAGTCTGGTCTTTGGGTAGGAATACTCCTCACATAAGTTTAAAGCACACAGCTGCATTTGAGGTCTAACCTGCTGTAACCCTTCAAGTCCAAATATCTCCAGAAAAAGGAATCATTTCCAGTCCAAAAGATGGATTTCCTAAAGCTAGGAACAAAGCTCAAATTATGATGTGTGCTTGAGTCTGTACGTTGGGGATGGAAGGTGAAGGCATATGTCTTAATTTGATCCAGAAGCATCCTATATTCCCACCCATTCCCCATCATTTAGTGTTAGCTAAGTCTTTACTATTTGGAAGCCCTTTAAAACCATAGCTACGATGTCTATTATAAACAATACACTGTCTTGTGTGGTGCTTATCCTATTATGTCAGTGAAAACTGGTTGGGATTGGATTGATGATCAAAAAAGGAGGCTGCACTGGAAAGAGTTCCATACAGTAGAGGAAATGCCACTTTTACCATTCAATAAAATTGGATACTTTTTCTTTAAATAAAAAAAAATACTGCTTCTTCTGAGAGGAAAAAGTACAGCCCTCAAAAAGATGTTCTCCCCCCACCCAGCCCCATTCTTCTGTAGTTGCAATCCCATAGTTAGATAGATAATCAGAAGAAACGGGAAGGCCCCTTAATTGCATTTAGTATTGGATAGGTAGGAGCCAGTTCTTGAAAGTAACAGGAAACGGGGAGAGAGATGTTTCATTAATGGATTGGGTGGGGGGCAGGGAGAGAAAAATGACAGGAGCAGCAATGGAAAAGCTTGGGAAGTTTAAAAAGGTCAAGGCAAGCTAATTTCACAGTAAAAGTTTCAGAGGGCAGGAAACCTGTGTTCCTCTATGAGCTACTGAACTCCAATCCCCAGCCAGCATGTCTACTGAGGAGTTTTGCTGAGAATTTACCTTAGTAGCATCTGGAAGGATAGATGTTCTCCACTCCTGAGCTGAAAGCCAGGGACTGCAGCAGCTCTTGGCGAGAGGAGGAGACCAGAGGAGTTTGGGGATGGCCCAAGAAATACCATTTTATATTCCATACCCGAAAGTCATGCGTTAAGGCTTAACTTCCACACTAACAATAGAGAACTACATACAAGATGGAGTCTCCAATCTTGGGTGGCTAGAGGGCAGATTTGCCATTTGCTCAGAAAAAAGGGCATCATATAAAATAAAGCAATCTTTATCAGGGCAAACCGCTTATGATAGCCCCAACTTCTTCCTGCAATGTCCAGAGTAAAAAGCTGTATTTCTGGCACACATGAAATAGACTATTGTCACCCCCATTGTACAGTTGGGAATCTGAGGCTGAGAGACAATTATCTTACGCAAGGTTTGCTTTTTATTATCTTTGGTGTATGTTGAATTTATTAATTGTTGCTTTCTAATTATCTGATTTTTTAAAAATTATGTAAACTGCCTTGGGAGGGTTTTGGTCTTAAAGGAAGTCTAGAAAAAAAATTAAGCAAACATATAATACAATGAACTCTCTTGTTTGAACTTTTTACATATGGTCCTGAACATTCTAACTATATATTCCTCTAGTAGGATTTACCACAAAGTGAATTTCCTGCTATTCAGACTTGGGTGGCAAAAATAGGAACAGCCACTAGATGGTTCTAAAGAGATAGAAAAAAGTTTAGATGGTCATTGCTGCCATCTAATGGACATCTGGCTTTTTACTATCCAGATCTGGTAGGTAAAGGTAAAGGTTCCCCCTGCACATTTGTGCAGTCGTGTCCGACTCTAGGGGCCGGTGCTCATCTCCGTTTGTTAGCCGAAGAGCCAGCGTTGTCCGAAGACGCTTCCACGGTCATGTGGCCACATGACGTGCACAGAACGCTGTTACCTACCCACCGAAGTGGTACCTATTCATCTACTTGCATTTGCATGCTTTCGAATTGCTAGGTTGGCAAGAGCTGGGGCTAGTGCGGGAGCTCACTCCGTCACGCAGGGCTAGGGATTCGAACCTCCGAACTTGCGATCTTCCGATCGACAAGCCTGGCGTCTTACCCGCTGAGCCCTTATTTAAATTGTATGCTCTATTTCTCTTCTCAAGAAAAACACCATTTTTGGAAAGAATGCTTATGAGCAAATTATACAATGCATCAGAAGCATCTACCTGTCTGTTGTTGTTGTTTTTTAAACACGAGGCTAAGCCCATGTTGACCAAGTCTGAATGAAGACCCCTGTGCATTAGGAAGTTGATTTCACTGGGGTCTAGTTTTTGAAAATTTACTTCACTATGTACCAGAATTTTACAAAAATCATTTCTACTGATTACAATGACTAGGGGACTGTGAATCTGGCAAAAGCTGATTCAAATAATCCATTCAATTTGGATTTTCAACCAGATTCAATTTTGGCTTTCAAATTGATTCAGAATATTGACTCAATTTAATTCAGGCATAATTGAATAATTGAAGTGGGAGTGATTTCAAATTGATTCAGGAAAAAAAAATTCTGCTCATGGACAGAAGTTGCCCACATTGATTCAGAAGCATCTGATTTAATTCAGCAGTTTGATCTGACTCAGTTATTAATCTGGAATACCAAGTTGATTCAAAGCAGCTATATCCAAAGGGGAAAGTGTTAAAATCTGCAAGATGGCAGACATAACATGGCAATCTAAGCCCAACCCTTCTTTCTATATGCTCGACATACAAAATTGAATCATAAGCCGTATCCACCATCTTGCAGATTTTGACCCCCTGCGGACACCCACGATTCAACAATTTGATCCAGTCATCTTTGAATCAAATATCTGCACACTTCTATCAATTAACATAATTTGAACTCTTTGACTCTGGATCTGCATTTATGACAGATTTTCTGAAAAAGCACTTGAGTCTCCAACAGTTCCTCACCTAGGCAATTATTATTAACTTTTCTGAACTGGCTTTGAGAAAAGCTAATGATTTACTCCCTTCCTGTCGTATTGTTGTTGTTTGACCGACCATAGGAAAAGGTTTTGGAGACAAAATTTAACTTTGGAATATTTAGCCATGTATAATAGGGGGTCAGAACTTAGTATTACTAGTACTATTATTTGTATTTTATACCAACTATTGGAAATGGCTTAATTACTGTCACTTCACTGGGCACTTACTCATCATATAGAGCATGAAGAAACAAGGGTGTGAGTAGACAAGTCGCTGCTTCTCATATGTCACTAGTCCAACATGGCAGCCTTCAAATCAGTTTTTAATTGATAACTTTTAATAATTGCAGAGAGGGAATTTTTAGTATTGCAGCCCTTCATGTTTTCCTATCATATTTTGCAGGTTTTAAGGTTTTCTTCTTTCCTATCCTGTATTTTGTTCTTGTAAGTTGCTTTGGGTACAGCAACAGGATATGTATGCATATAATAAACTAAGTTTGCCTTCCACAACCTGGTGCCTTACAGCTGTGTTGGAACCATAGTACCCATAATTCCCAACCAACTACAGTTTCAGGATTTGTAGTGCCAACACATCTCAAGGACTCTAGTTAGGAGAAGGCTGTCATTGTAAAGTGGATTCAGCTGAACCTCCGTGATTCATATTCCACTTCTGTCAAATCTGAATTCCACTATGCAGAAGGTGATGAATCATTAGGTGAGGCTATGGGAATCCCAGCTGAACAGACTTTATCCTCAACTTTGCTTGGCAAAAGTGTAAAACACAGACCGAATAAATTAGCCCCAAGGGATGTGATGCTTTTTGGAGGGATGTAGATTGAGCACAGCAATACATTTTTTTCTGCTTATATTCTTTTAAGTGAGAAATGACAGAAGCCTGGATTTTGAGGCAATGATTTTGATCTGTAGATCAAACCATAATGTAAGATTTCAGTTTCTTATTTTATTTTAATGGGAAGGAGAGTGAAACATGATCCCTATATGAAGTTAATAAGTACGACTTACTTAGGGAAAGAAGCTGTAATAAAAAGGAAGCTAATATGTTCTTAGCCTCATAAACTGGCTCAGGACCAGGCCTAAATCTACAGCACTGTTTTGATAGGAAGCTTTAATGGTATATAAGGAAATTTATGTAGATACTTTTGTTGTTATCCATCTTCTCCTTCCTTCCATTTGATTCCAATTATCTAGAATGACAAATTGCAGAGGTAATGTTTAGTTACCCCAAATCATCTTAACATTTGAATGACTGTTTTTATTGTGCTGTGGGAAAACTTAGAAGCTATCTATCCGCAAACTGTATTTGTTGAACTGTAGAATTTAATTTCCTGTGTTCCAGGTATTTCATTTACAATGACCTCTGAATATCACTCTGAGTAAGTGGTGTCAACATTTCATGTGTATCTATGTGCATATATGCAGTAGTTTCAACCATCCTGTGTTTGGAAAAGAGACTGTAATTTTTTAAAATTTAAAATCAGCCAATCTAGCTGCCCATTTCAGTAGATTTTGCTACGTCCAGATGTTTGTTCTTTGGGAAATTCCTTGAATTTTTGGACTCTTAAAAAATTATTGCTCAAATGAACTGTTAGAATCTGAAAATTGTTTAACAGCTATAAACCAGAAATGAGGACAATTCAACCTAATTTCTAGAATGAATAAAACTTTTTGCCAAGAAGCTTACCATGCAGATATCATGCATCCTGTGGAGAAGTCTTTATTTAATCAAACCCACAAGACTTAGATGCCCTAGCGGAATAACTCAAAAAACACTAAACTGGAATTATGGAGATCTAGGATCCTTGGCAGTAACAGATCTGGTGTCAAGTGTCCTCATGATTGAAAGTCCCATATCTGAGGTCATAGGAAGACAAATCCAGAAAGGGAGCTGTCATGTGTAGAAAAGCCCACCTCTCCTTGGGGATTGCTGTCCTAGTAAGAATTAAAGCCTTGCTTATGAGTACAGTCTCTGATGACCAATAGCTGGAGCTAGGTGGAGCTCTGAAAGAACATAAAAGCATTCATTTTCCAGTTAACCAGTGCTGATTCAATAGTTAATCTGAACTTTGCTGTTTTATGGTTCCATCCTAGTTGCCTAGCTCTTGGCCTTTGTACCATGACCTGGTATTATTTTCATATTTATTTAATTTTATTTATTAATCAAATTTATAGGGCCGCCCATCTCACAAAAGTGACTCTGGGCGGCTTACAATAATCAGATATTACAATAATCAGATATTTGGGCTGCTGACCCTTGGATTGTCTCCTAGTGTTGCCGCTGTTTTTTCAACATTGAAGTGCCTTACCACTCTCTCTGTGAGTGGCTGTTTCTTATTACTAACACTGTGATTATTAGTTATAAAGTTATTAGTTATAAAGCCCCAAAAACAGGATAATAGGATGTCTAATGAAGCTTGCTGCTAGGGATTCTGGATTTCCTTGAAGATGTAAAAGAAAAAAAAGGAAGGGGAAGGCAGGGGCAGCCACCAATGGGAAGAGGAGCCAATGGTTCCAGAAATCCTGAGGGGAACAGGGCAATGCAGAAATGAGAAGAGTTGAAAGGTTGTCCAACTTCTTCTCCGTAGAAATCCAAATTAAAGCATCCCAGACATACTACAGTATAGCCTCTGCTTGAACACATCCAGCGAAGGGAAAGGCTGAATAATTGGTTCCTTGTTGAAATGCTCTAATTGTTAGGAAGCAAGCCCCCCATTCAACTTTCTGTAACTTAAACTTATTATACTATGTTCTGCATATTTCAGTGACAGATATTTGAAGAGTGCTATCATTCCTGCACAATCTACTCTTCTCAAGGCTAAACATTCCAACTCCTTCAAACTACAGTATATTCATAAGTTCCCTCCCTGATCATTCTCATTGCCAGTCTCTGTTCAAATTTCCTTGAATCCTTCTTCAAATGTGGGGCAAAACCGATTATAATACTTGAGGTGGAGTCTAAGTAGTTTGAAAACTGTGGTTGTTAATACAGCAAGATCAGTTTGTTGACTCATACTCAGTTTGCAGTTAAGCGCTATTCCAAGAATAACAGGCAGGTAGAAGCAAAGATAATCGAAAAGGCCTCAACATGGGTTCTTTATTCTGCTTAGACAAACCACAGTAGCTTAACTCCTGCACTATGCTCTTAGGGTTCACTTACGGACTCCATTCATGGAAGTTTTGCTATTTGGTGTTGCCTCCTTAGACAAGCACTACTTCTGTTCCTACATACTTCTCTTGGTACCCCTCTACTAAAATCGTACCCAACAGCTACTAAAATGCTTCCCTAGAATGGAACTAGATTTTCTAAAATTAGTCTTTTTATGAATTGTCAGTTTTCCTGACTATCCATAAAAAGATATATTTTCTCAAAATGTGTTGGGTTTAAACAAATGTTACATTTGGAGCAGCTGTTGTTTCTCACTGTTGGAATAATGGTGATCCTCGCTGGCACCACTGCTTTAAAGATTACCACAATTGAAGACATTTTTTTTCAAAATGATCAAGGTTTCTTGTAACCTTGAAAGGGAAGGCTCCTGTTAGGGGCTGGAAACACTTTTTGTGGTTCACTTGTTCAGTTTAAGTTCTATTTATGACTCTAATTCCTTATGGCCCTCACTCTGTTTACTTTTGCATTTCCTTTCTTCTCCCCACCCTCCCTAAAGTTGGCTCTCCAAGCATTTACATGGTTTCTGATCCATGTTTCCTCTCCTCATATTTTACATCTTACTTTTTTTAACGTGGCAGTCTGCAATAAAGTCTTGAAAAGACTGCTGGCAAGCTGACCAAAAAGATATATGCGTGCATAACTTGGAAAGGAAAATTCATACTTAGAAAAAATATGACTTTATAAAATGCTAAAATGAGCACGCACGCACACACACACACACACACACACACTCTCTCTCTCTCTCTTATGGGAAAACATAGGCCAAATCATGTGCTCCATCAGATGTGGAACTTACAAGAAGAAAGTTTCTGGAACATGAAGTCCCACTGGCTTGCCAGATAACTTGATTTTAAAAGGTGTGGCTTTAAGATCCAAAAAAGAGATAGAGAGTACAGAAGTGGGCATTATTGCAATTGCACAACTTGGATGAAAACTATCATTTTCATTATAATCACTGCTACAACTTTGGTTGCTCAGAATTATTGTACAGCTTTATTCAAATAAGTATAACATCTGTGCATAGAATAGTCATCTACGGAGACTCTGACTGCCTTGAAGGAAGCCAGGGCCATGTACTAACCATGAATGAAAGATTTTAAATGCAGAGAAACAAATGTAACTCAAGTTGCTTTTAAAACTTGTGTCATTTTAAAAGCTTTATTTGAATGTCAAAGGTTACAAAGCACACACAGAGTCTATTTTTCCTAAGAACAAGCATTGCTCTTGAAGTGTCCTGTGTTATTTCATTTTTGTACTAGTCCCAGATTTTTTTCTCTCTCACCATCTCAGAATGGTGAACACCGCTGATATTCAGCTCTCCAAATTTGAAATGCTCCTCTTCCATTGGCATGTATAGCTCTAATGCTGCTCCCCTTCTCTGCAACAGCATTCCCCTGAGATCAGAATGTCCCTGATCTTACTAAGTTTTCGAAAAACTATTAAGACCTGGCTTTTCCAAAGGCCCTTTGTAATTTGTATCTTTGTTCCCTTTGAGAAGAAATTGCCTGCTGCTGATTGTATGGGTGTCATCGATTGTTATTCATTACTGTACTTATTTTTCTCAGAATTGTTTCCGATTGGAACAGCACGTTAAGTCCCAATAAATGAACAAACAAACAACAACAACAAACCGAAACAATTGTATGGCAAGTGGTCCATTCCATGAACACTACAGCTGGCATTCATGAGTCTGAATGATCAACAACTTCTCTTAAGGTGTTCAGTCTTAACTTTTGGCTCCCCATGCCCCCTTTGTATGGTTCCATATACTTTCCAGGGTTAGCATGAACAGAGGTAATGGGAATTACACTTAGCTCTCTATAAATATCTCTATAAAATGGTTTGTGTGAATGGACGGGCATGGTGGAAGAGTTACACAGTGTTGAGTTTGGATATTAAAACTCAAGAATGACTATTTTCTAGATTAAAATTTCTCAGGCTGGGTTTGCAGAATGTATTGAGCCCTGGCTAACTCCAGGAGATTTTCTGACAATACCTCAAACTCTAAACCAACCACACAGGCAGGATCCACACAACATACTATGATAAAATGTGGTTGGTTACTTTGTAGTTCAATGTGTTATGCAGGTATAGCCGCAGAATTCTTGTAACGTTGAACCAAGTCACCATTTTGAAAGGAAGAAATGAAAATAAGATAGATGCCAGAGATCATCTAGGACAGATCTGTAATGAATCCCATTGGAATGAACCAGATTTCAAAACATTTAACTTCAACTGGATTATGCTGAGTGTGCATAACCTCCCCATAAAAACTATGGCAGGATAGCATAGTCTTGCAAAGTTTTTTTCTTTTAGAAAGAGTAGCCTAGATATCCAGAATGCTCTCTGCTTAAGCCCAAAACTTCAATGAAGACTGAAATAAAATGTACCAACATTAAATATCAATGCAAACCTTTCATTGCCCTATTTTCCTCCTCCACCTCACTGTTGTTTGGACCAAGGAATATTAAATCTACCCTTCATCAAGAATATCCAAATCAAAAAGGTGATGGAAAGATGGACAAAAAGTTTGGGAGCCCAGTTCTAACCAAGCTTTCACCATTCTTGCAGTTGCTTGTTCTCCTTGTTGTCTGCAATAGTTGATTGTAAGTAGCCACAGAAAGACAAAAACATTTTGCTTGGGAAGAGCTTTTATACGACTATCAAAGAAATAGATACAGAAAGATTAAGTTACAGCTGCAGTCCTGTGCCAAGTTAACTAAGGAGTAAGTCCCAGTGGACTCAGAGTGACTTATTTTTGAGTCATTTGAACACATAAATGCGGGGGGAGATGGGCGGTGATATAAGTTAGTTGAATGAATGAATGAATGAATGAATGAATGAATGAAGCATTGCATAGTTAATAGCAAAATGAAGCAGGGCATAGGCTAATCCAACAATGGGCTAGAATTAAGCCTTTATGTTTGAGATTCTGCAGGTAGGGTTCTGTGGTGCTACACAGGGGAAGAGTAGCTGCAACGATACATCCGAGAATATCCTAGGTCCGTAATACGGATTTAGGCGTTACATGTATGCAGATTGCAGAACTATTGGATTCTTGCTTGTCTATAAGATCATGTACATAAGAATACATTAGATGCGGGGTGGTACTTGTATACCGCTGTGCAATAGATACCACTGCCTTTTTAAAATGCCTTGAAACAGTTTTTGGGAAAGGGACAACTAGCAAACAATACAACAGAAGCAGCACTTTCCTGGCTCTCCAGCCTCCAATGATGCGTATTTCCAGGTGAATATATGATGGCAGCTTCAGGTAATTGTTCCCATCTATGGAACATTCTTTGCAGGGAAATTTGCCTGGGATCCATTTTATAGTCTTTTGGATGCCAGATCAAAACCATTTTTGTTTATACTGGTATTTTAATCTGTTGGAGGTTAAGTTTTATGGACTTTCCTCATTGCTTTATTATTGCATTTTTATAGCAATTATTCCTTATACTGCACATAGTCCTCATATCCAGAAAGGATAATTGGCAGTATGACATGTTTTTAATAAATAAGTGGCTAGCATAATTGATTATACGTTCTGATTGGCCACACTGCAGATTGTAATTTTTAAATGTAAGTCTTTATAAAAAAAATGGCAGGATCAAGTGTCAGAAAAGTAGGCCTTTGCAATGAGTGAGAGAAGAATGCTTTCTGAAGCATCATCTACAAAACTGACTTTTTCTTCAGAGTGACTGATTTCTCATGTGTCAATTTCTGCAACTGAACAGAGTGCTGTGATGGCGGAAGTAAGAAGTACAGGCTAGGGGCCATTTTTAGCCTGCCAACATCCCTTCGTTTAGCTTCCAAAGCCCCCAAAAGTGGGTAGAGCCAAAAAATAGGGCTGTATTTTTTTTTAGTGAGGGTATTTAAGGGACAAAGTGGGGAATTATACTCTGCAGATACTTAAGCACCCATTCCCCCCCCCCTCAAAGCTCCTGAAACCCCATCCCAAAGAGGTGAAGTTGCTTTGGAGGTGAAGCCCTCAGCATGCCAATCTTGCACTGAGTGTGGCACAGCCCCCAAACGGGGGGAGATTCAGCAACTCTGCCCTGCACTGGGGAGGGATGGTGTGGGAGAATTATGTACGAAAAACCATAAAATCCAGTATGGTTCAACATTTTCTATCACACACAGCTAACTGGATATATCCAAGGAGCTGACAAACACAGAAAGGGGTATGATAACTGTATTCTAACAGCTGGTGATTTAGTTATCTATGATTCAGAAAATGCAAGTAGGAATCAGTGGTAATAGGTGTTGATAACCCCCCCCCCCCTAAAATATCTAAATTGGTGGCCATAGCCTCATCTGATGCCAGTAATTCCATATATTACTAAATGAAGGGCTTTCTTTGATTGGTCTGAATCTGTTGGCTGGAGCATCCAAAAATTCACCGGCTCACTGAAACCAAAGTATGGCACAATAAACAAAGAAACATATATCCTGATCTTCTGTTTCCTTGTCCTCACCCCCTAACCACTTTTTACTGACCACAACAGGCGAGAATCAACTACAGAATGCAAATCGCAGACATCATTTTGGCTCTGTGGAGGGGATTCTTTATTTATTACATTTATATCCCATATTTCCTCTAGGGACTCAAGGCGGTGTTCACAGGCTGCCCTCTGTTTTTGCTCCATAATATTCTTGTGAGGTTATTTTAAAATATTGCAAATTCCAGTTCCAACTCCACAGATGCCCAATGAACTTCCATAGTTGCGGGTAATCCTGAATCTGGATCTCCCAGGTTGCAGTCCCGTATTCTATCATGTATGCCATTCTGATTCTTAAAATGATTACTGGCAATAATAATAAATATTTGATTTGAAAAAGATTACAGTGTCACCGAACAGATTCAAGGTTGGACTTCAAAACAGGCGGAGAACTGAGATAGGACGATGATGGTAGCAATACCATCCATGTTGTTTGGAGTGGGGGGCAATGAAAAAGAGAAAGGACACCAAGGAGGTTCCACTGGAAGTCCATCATTCCATGGCTTCTCAGCCTTCCTCCAGGAAGTGAACAACTGCCCTTTTAATTGATTTGACATTATTATTTTTATATGGCAGCCAGTCTGTTGAAGTGGTTAAGGCAGAGGTTTCCAAACTCTGTGTCGGAACACGTTAGTGTGTCGGCTGCAGTGTCTGGGTGTGTCGTGGCTGCTGCCCCCTCCGAGCCCTACCAGGATTCCACGGAGGTCCTAGTGCCTGCCTTGTGCCTTGATGCCCCCAAACCTGCCGTGATTCCGCGCAGGTCCTAGTGCCTGCCTTGTGCCTAGCTGCCTCCAAACCTGTTGTGATTCCGTGCAGGTCCTGGTGCCTGCCTTGTGCCCTGCTGTAAGAGTGTGTCGCGAAATAATGCATGTCTAAAAAGTGTGTCACCAACATGAAAAGTTTGGAAAGCTCTGGGTTAAGGCATCAGACTAGAAACCGGGTGACAGTGAATTCTAGTCCCACCTTTGGCGTGAAGCCAGCTGGGTAACCTTGGACCAGTTACTCTCTCTCAGCCTTAGGAAGCAGGCAGTGGAAAACCACTTCTGAAAACTGCAGTCTCCAGGAGTCAACAGGACTCAAAAAACAAAAACAAAACAAAAACAAAAACAAAAAAACAACTCCTCAAAGGCACGAAATAAATAAATTACATATAATTAGCAAATCAATTTAATTGAACAGAGGAATGATCATAGTTGGCTATCAGTGACCATGAATATAATAATCTAATGTAACTGATTGAATAAACTATATATTTATTTTATTTATTTATTCATTTTATTTATACCCCGCCTATCCCCTCCCTAATGGAGGACTCTAGGCGGCTTACATACATGTAAATTCATATATATTATACAGCCATATATATTAAACAATGTTACCGCGCGATAGGGAGGAGGTGAAGGAACCGACTCTTCAGCCGCAGGCATCGGACTACATGCCCCAGAATACCTCGCTTCTGAGCTGGCTGCTGACGTCCAGGAAGTTGTCATTCGGGATCCGCCGTCCTCCGCCGCCATTGTCGGGATTCACCAGGTCTTCTATGGTCTGAGGGCGACCCTCCGAAAGGACGCCAGCAAATTGTCCCACGTAAGTGGTACCCATTTATCTACTTGCCTTAGCTTTTGAACTGTTGGGTGGACAGAAGCCGGGGCTAGTGACGAGAGCTCACCTCGCCACGCAGTTTTGAACTGCCAACCTTATGGTCGGCAGTCTAACGGCTCAGCGGTTTAACCCGCTGAGCCACCGCGCCCCTGATATATAGACTGATCTATATCTATATATCATCTATATCTATCTATCTATAAGGTAAAGGTAAAGGTAAAGGTTCCCCCTGCACATTTGTGCAGTCGTGTCCAACTCTAGGGGCCGGTGCTCATCTCCGTTTGTTAGCCGAAGAGCCAGCGTTGTCCGAAGACGCTTCCACAGTCATGTGGCCGCATGATGTGCGCGGAACGCCGCTATATATCTATATCTATATCATCTATATCTATATCTATATATCTATATCTATCTATATCCTGATCTACGTTATAAAAAAATGCTTCAGTTTTGTTGTCTTTTTGGGATTGTGGATAATGTGTGATATTCCTTAATAAAATAATAGCCCAGGACCAAACTGCCTTTAAAGAAAAGAAACAAATTCACATGGAACCCGTGTGGTTGAAATGCTGGTTGGGGATTCTATGAACTGTACTTCCAGTAGCTGTGGAGGGCACGAGGTTGGAAAACACTGGCATCACATTTTAAAATTGCTTGCACTGCTGCTCACGTATGAACTGTCTGCATGCCAAGATCATCACTACTATCAACAAAATTGTAAGAAAAATTTGAAATCTTGCTGGAAGACGGACTTTGTAATGTTGCAGTAAAGCAAGTTCCCCCACCCTTCTTTGTGTGTAACAGTGCTTATGTCAGCCCCATAGCATGCATGAGGTTGCAAAAAGAATGAAACATGTGAAAAATATTTTTAAACCTCTGCACAACACTTTCAGTTCAAAAATAAGATAGCTGACAGATATAACACATTACAAATGGTTAGAAATGAAAAGCTGAAAAGTCTTATTTAATCTTGTACACTGGGGAAGGAGTAAAACTGGATTGAGGTTTAATGCAACAATAACAAAATATTTGTCATGGCCTATAGCGCACAATACTGTAAAACTTCAGTGTTATGAACTCATATTCAAGGAACTCTGAATACAATGGATACAATCTGAATTTGGAATTCACTCCCAAAAGACATTACAGCTAGTAGTAGTAGTAACTTCTGTACGTCCTCAAAGGATTATGTCTTCTGCACATTACTGTCTCATGCAGCTAGTTGCAATGTCTGCATCTTTCACAAGTGATAATATTTATGATTCTTGGTGTTTTTATTATTTGTAAATATTCTGTAAAAGCTACCATGTCTTCAAAGGAGATCAGAAAAAGAGGAAATCTGAATGTAAAGCAAAAAAAATGACTTGCTTGAAAAATTAGAATCATGGGTGCCTAATCCATCACGCCAGATATTGCAAAGCAAAATGCTACTACTAAAATTGCTGAAATTGGGGCAAGAGAACAGAGAATGGTGCAGGAACAGCACTTGATGTAGTAGCAATGAAGTAGTACCTTCAGCAATGCTCTTGTGGTGTTATGTATGTAGAACAGAACTAAGATCAGTAGGCAATACCTGGTAACCTCATGAACCTAGGTTTCAAAGCCAGTGATGAATGGTGGTGGCAATTGTGTGAATACCATGGAACTGCTGACAAATGAATCTTCAATAAAGCTTTGAATATGCCAAAGAAGTTAGAACCATTCAGGAAGTCTACATAAACTAATCAATGATGAATACCTCATACTGTCACAAATTTACAGTATGAACAAGACTGGTGTGTTCTGGCACTCAATTCCCAAGAGTACTCAGGCTTTTGAGCATGAAACAGGAAGAACAGGGCACAAGATTGGCATGGAGAGGATCTCGACTTTACTTTGTGCAAACAGTGATGGGTTGCAAAGATTAAAATAGTCATAGTTGGCAAGTCGCATTGTCCAAGAGTGTCAAAAGGCATCACACATCAACTGCCAGTTACATATTATAATTCACAGAAGGCATGGTGTGCATCAACACTTTTACAAGACTGGTTCTTCAGTCACTTTACAGTATGCCAAAAGTCAGAAGATATCAAAATGAGCGGATCATAACATCCTAACTGTTGACAGTGCTCCTGCTCGTCTACCAGAAAAAAAGTACACAGAACATAGAAAGCTCGAGTCCATGTTTTTGCTAAAAAAATATAACATTTACCATGCAGCCCATGGACCAAGTAGTCATTTTGGCACCTGAAAGACTTTTAGGAAGAGATTTTGGGATGAAATGATAGTTATGCTGGAGAATGAATCTGATAAAGAAAGAGACACAAGAGGGCAATGTACATTACAAAACCTTAAAAGCAGATGTCAGCAATCTTCAACTTTCCTGCAACTTGGAAAGCAGTCAAAATTTCAAAGTTTGCAAATGGCTGGAAAAAAGTGCTTTATAACATGGATGTGGACTTGCAGTTTGAAGGATCTGAAGTCAGTGTCTACCATAAAGCAAACTGTCAAAAAACAAACAATTGTTTTTCATTGGTTAGAGGAGGATGAGGGTGACCCCTTCTACTAAATCATGGTAGAGAATGAGATTGGGTATGGAAGATAAACGTGACAAGGATGAGGAAGACCTGCCAGTCCCCCAATTGGTATTCACTCCTCCTCTGACTGTGAACCTCGGTGTTATTACTCCACTTATGTGTCATTCAGGAGATAATCGTACAGAAGCAACGTATTTCCAAGACTCAGTTAAAATTGGACACTTTCTTCAAATATATTCATGAGGTTAAATAAAGTTGGTTTTCTAATTGAAATTTATTGAATATATGAGTTAATCAATGATGATTTTCTCATTTAAGAGTGTGTTTTCAGGGACTGAAAAATCACATTTGCTATTTAATGGACTTTTAATTTTAACAGTTTTAACAGTTTTAATTTTAACAGTTTTAACAGTTTAATTAACTTTTAATTATTGTAACCCGTCCAGAGTCCCTTGTATGGGAGATGGGCGGGGAATAAATTAAATAAATAAAAATAATAAATAAATAACAGACATTCCTTCCCCTCCACCCCATTTGTTCATTAAATTGAGGTTTTACTGTACTGGGATGTGTTATCCTTCAATGCATCATTATTCTGAGATTCCTCATAGAAATTGAGCACATGTATCTGTATCTATATATACACGTTTTTTCTCTCACATACACATGATAAAAAAGCAGCTACATAGTTGCTTTTCATCTTGCAGAAATGTTCCTCCAAATATCCAACACTGATTATCTATGACAAATTAGTGGATCAAATAGTCAGCAGCTCAGTCTGCCTTGGTTAAATAAGGATATACTATTGAATGAAATTGTGAATTGGAAGTTCTCAAAGTTAAAACATTAACTACTCTCTCCAACCTTCACTACTCCACAAAATATAAGCGTTTTCATGTGTTTTAACACAGGAAGTACTTCTATGAGACTTTGAACTTCCTAAATTCCTTTCCCACATACAAGTGCTATAAAATTGATCTAGTTGTAACCTCAGTCCTACTCACAATGCAGTTATTTGTATAAGATAGTCAACCTCCATAAACGTGGCTGCATAATGAACATAGGAGCTGCATAGGTAGTGAGACCTACAATTAACCCAGCAATACTCATACTCATCTTTTCAGAAATACTTTCCATATACAATATTGCTTTGAAACATTGTAGAAATCCTAATGAGTATTATTACCCACTTGGAATCTTAAGTTCATATATTTTGTGATCAATTATATTTATATCTGGTAAGAAATTATATTCTTTTATACTAGAGGAAGAGTGGACAAGCCATGAAAGTCATGTGCCCCCAAGCATCTCAAGATTGTGCTACCCAATTTCAGTAAAAAATGGCTAACTTTTGGTGTTTTTTTTCTTCCTCCCAAAATTAGGGGTGAAAATGAAAACAGGAGGCTTCTTAGAATCTTCCCATTCCAATGCCGCCCTCCTCCCAAAGCACCCCACTCTATAATAACCTTTAAATATCGGTCAAAATATCTGTAGCTTGAATCATGTCAACTGGATTTCTATTTTCTTAATGGAAACGTTTCGCTCCTTATCCAAGGGGCTTCTTCAGTCTGAGCAAAGTTGGTAAGGGAATCCTAAATATGTTCCTAGGTAGCTGTGTGACCTTACACCTGGGGCTAGGTCAGCTACCTAGGAACATATTTAGGATTCCCTTACCAACTTTGCTCAGACTGAAGAAGCCCCTTGGATAAGGAGCGAAACGTTTCCATTAAGAAAATAGAAATCCAGTTGACATGATTCAAGCTACAGACAATTCCACCTGGATGACTGAGAACCTTCATAGACATCGGTCAAAATACATTTTTTCTCGGCCCAACTTTGGTCCAGTTTAGCATTGTCTGATGGTTGTGAGGAGGGGGGCAAACTGTTTCCATCCGCAAAAGTTTCAATCCACCCAATTTTGCTTCCGAAAGCTTCTTGCTCTTGCTCACATCCTCAACACCCCTCTCTCTGGAAAAAAAAATCAGCTTTGCCAATCCAGAGTGGTGATGTGCAGTTCTATAAAATGACTATTTTCAAATGGCAGACTCCAGTCTAGACAGTCTCTTGCAAGTTTCTGGGAGGCAGAGGAGCTGATTTACAACCACCAAACCCTGGAATGTTATCCATCCCTATCCTAAATGGAGCTTTATATCTGATCCATATGTCATTACAAAATCCAATGACCCAGAATGATATTTTTTTCTCATAGAAGCATGTAGTGTCATCCCATTCTTGGAAAAAATCCCACATGCTTTAATTGAATTTCACTCTGACTCAACTATGGTTTCAAGGTATACTCATAAAGACATTTAACTGAACCCAGAATGCTGCGCAGTCCAAGGGAGGCTTTCCTGTCCTGGTGCCCTCTAAATCAATCAGGCTACCTGGGCATCCTGGAGCTCACCAAATTTCGGAAACATTTCTAACAGCTCAAGAAGCACACTCAAACAGAGTCCAAATTGGGGTGGTGATTCTTTTGTCATTATGCTATATAGCCTCAAAACAGATGCTATTAACTGGGAATGGCAAGCAGAAAAAACAAAAAAGGAAAGCAAGTCAGAGGAGGACTGATTGCACAGCCCTTCGTACTCTAGATGTGTGACTTAGAACCTCAAATTTGGTTGCCTTGTTCTGGCTGAAATTGTCCACATCCTACATTAGGCTATGAAATTCATGAATTCCTATACTTCTGCTATTTAGGAGAGAACAATCGCCCATCTCCAGAGCAGCAGAGCTGGATTTAGAACAGATCCGGTGATTGCCGTGACAAAAGTATTGAAAGCACTCATTAAGAGAAAACTTGTTAGACCAGGAAAATAGTTAATCCTTGTCACATAGTGGAAAAGGGTTGCCAGCTTAAAACTCAAAACCCAAAGCATTTTCTGAGTGTAAGAGGAGTGGCTCCTTTCTGCAGCTTCTTTGGTACCATCCCTCTACCATAATGTTGCAGCCCTTTGCTTTCTTTAAATTCAGGAGTCCAGCTAATTACTGGCAGGAAGTGCCTTTTTATTTCATTGGTATGCAAATTAACAGAAGTAGAAAAATATTCTAAAGAAAATGTTACAATATCTGTCTCCAGCCTGATGGCCAATTAGAAAATGGTATTTTATTCACAGTACCTCAAGAGACGCTTATGGCCAAAAACAGTTCTCTCTTAAATGCCCAAAGTTGAATTTTTATGGGAGCTGCAGCTATTAGGTCTCTCAAAATAAGGCAGGAGGTGCTTTAAATTAGAAAAAAAAATGAACATTTCTCATAAAACAAACAGAAAAATTGATTATAATTTTACCGAGATGTAGTCCATATTATGTTTACCAATAGAAATGTGAAGATATATGGCCAAATTACAGAATATTCTGAAGTATAAAACAGCCAGAATAATATTTTACCTTCAGAAAGTTTTGTTACAGATTCATAGAAATGCTGGTAAGTAGTCCTCTTTATTTTAACTAAACCAAGTAACACCAAGAACCCAACAATTCAACTCTGAGGTACCCACATTCTCCACTCCAAGTAAAGAAAACATACAAGTTTTAGGATGAATAACTCACAAGTGATCAGTAAAGGATCATGATTAATAAATGGTCATTCTTCTCATGTGTTTATTATGTGTTTCCTGCATCAACTTAAAAAGCTGTAGGAAATCCCAGTCTATGAGTTTTGCATTTCCACTTCAAAAAGAACAGAAGGAAGCACAGAAGAACATGATTGTGATAAAGTTTTTTTTTAATCAAAGTTCTTCCTTAGACTGAAACAGAAAAATAGGTGGAATAGCTTTGATAACAATTCTATTTTCATATGTCACAGTAAGACAGGCATAATCCAAAACAGATATTGTGAAAATAGCAGTTTCCAAATAGTTCTGAATGGCTTTAATGAAATAACAAAACAGAGATGTCACTATGAATATTCTATTTTTGCATTAAACACAATTGCATCTTTGATGTGTATTACTCATTAGAACATTATTTTCTATAATTCACAAAGGGCTTTGTGACACCAAAAAGACCAATAAATTGATTCTGGTATATCATGCTTTCACACACTATAGCCCACTTCATCAGAAGTAAACAGGAAACACTGGAGTTCTATGTGGGTTGAGCTGCTAGAGAGAACAGGCACATACCTTCCAAAATGAAAAATTTGGCAATGGCTAAGTCATTCATAATGCTGCGAAAAAGACTTGTGGCCCCTTGCACATATGTCACAGGCCTTGTGACATTTTCAAGGCTAAATTTCCAAAACTTTAGGATATATATATTCAGATGTGCTTTCTGGGAACAAGATTTGTAGCTGGCAATCGGAGGGCTGGTAAACAACCTTTTTCTTGCTATAGCAGCAGACAGGAATAGCCCGGGATAACATCTAAGCACAGGAGTTATAGCTGCCCAATTTTAAAAATGGTAGCCCTGAGAAACTATCCACCTAGCAGCTGCATTTATTGCATGCCTCACCACTGCACTGATTGATTGTTCTTGCAATGCCTTTAAAAATATAACTGGCTGAATACCATCAGTACAGTAAAGGGAAGGTGGCTACCTCTGTTAGCAGTGGCAGGCAAAGCGCGTTCCTCCAGTTACAGTTGTATTGATCTGAATTCTTTACAGGCTGATTCATCTCTTATTGCAGAGGTGGGCAACCTGTGGGCCACACGGGGCTTCTGAACCTAATTTTGCAGCCTTCAATGCCTTGCAGGGTTGCACTACTGAAATTCAGAGTAAAATGGTGATGGTTGGCAGCATGGTTTTAAATGATGAATTGGAATTGGAGACAATATGAAGCTCTGGAGAGACATGCAATTCACTGGTTCTTCATGTTCATGTCCAATTTAGCAGTTTATTACTATGCTGATGGGGGGCGTGGTGGCTCAGTGGGTAAGACGCCAGGCTTGTTGATCGGAAGATTGCAAGTTCGGAGGTTCGAATCCCTAGCCCTGCGTGCGGAGTGAGCTCCCGCACTAGCTCCAGCTCTTGCCAACCTAGCAATTCGAAAGCATGCAAATGCAAGTAGATTAATAGGTACCACTTCGGTGGGTAGGTAACAGCGTTCCACGCGTGTCATGCGGCCACATGACCGTGGAAGCGTCTTCGGACAACGCTGGCTCTTTGGCTAACAAACGGAGATGAGCACCGGCCCCTAGAGTCGGACACGACTGCACAAATGTGCGGGGGGGGGGTACCTTTACCTTTTTTACTATGCTGATAATGCTGTCTTTCATCTAACAGCTCCCTTTTCTTCCCATACACAGTGCACTAAATTTCTTGCAACTTTACACATTCCATAACACAGACACTGAAATAATGATGAAGGAAATCTTATTATATCAAAACTAAAATGTTTACAGATAAAAGCCATTCGAGTTGTTAGAAACTACGATCTGTGTATTTACTTCAGATTTTTTTTAGATTTTTGATTGTCAGGTTTATTGGGAGGGGAAGTCTTAACTACATTTATTATGAATCGTGTTGCGTTAATTTGACCCTATTAACCTATTTGTTGTGTTATATTCCATTTTATCCAAATCTAGTTTCAAACTTTGAAACACACAGCCAATATAGTTGCATAGTTGTTATTTAATCAGGCACACCTAAACAAAGGGGGCTGTGGATAAGGCCTACGAAACAAATGTTTGTTTCTGAGGAAACATGCATGGAATATTATGGCAGCTTTTCAGTACTTGGTTATAGAGTTTAAATGAGACTGGCTAATATGATATCTATTTTATAGAACAAGCTCTACTAACCTAGTTGTATAGATAAAAGATTTTAAAACTATAGCTCCTACTAGACCTAAGATAGATAGATAGATAGATAGATAGATAGATAGATAGATAGATAGGTTTTAGTCATTATACTAGTTTGGAGTCAGGTGTCTTTCTTAATGCCAAGGCTTGAAGGGCAATTATTTATTATTAATAATATGTATATACCACTCTCATTTATGTAAACTCCCACAGTACATTGCACCAATGCTATCAAGCCTTCCTCAAGAGATCAAAATTATGAATGTGAATTAAGAATTTTGGAAACCAACACTGAAAAGATAATCTAGATATTCAGGTAAGTTTCACACTGAGAATCTGTAACTCTCCCCGCCCCATTCATTAACATCGAGTTATTTCATAACAACTCAAAACAGTGTGATCGACCTGTGTAAATTCGAGCTGCGATTATATCTACACCACTGAGAAATCCAGCACACATCGCCTTAAAAATCGCCGTTTTGTCTGAGGAACGCGACGTCCTTTCCAAATGAATTAGTTGCCCCCCCTTCTAAAAGCTAAAAATACTATATGCGTTTACGTGGAAAGCAATACTGACTTCTGAGTAAGCGCAGCTGTACGAGAATCGGAGAAGGAAGGTACCTATTTTACCAACCTTTGGGGGAGGGCAAGAACAAGGGGGGGGGAATGAACCAGGAAACAGGGCAGGGAAAGGAAGCCCCGAAAGGACGCATTGCCCCGAACAGGCGCGACGCGTGCGAAAGGGAGAAGCGGAGCTGCCGCGCCGGGCTCTTCCTTCCGCGTCGGGGCGGAGAGCGAGAGGGAGGAGTCGTGAAGCCAGCGCGTTGCTCCTGCCGGCCTCCAGGAGGGACCAACAAGGAGGAGGTGAGTTTCCCCTCTGGGTGGGGTAACGAGCCAGGGCCGCGCAAGAGCCAAGCTGGGTGGGAAGGGGAAAGCTTTGTGTGCGCTTGCCAACTCGGCGCCGCAGGTCAGAAGAGCAGGCAGGCGAAGAGGAGGGGAAAGCAGAGGGCCTAGCTGGCTAGCTAGCCAGCTTGCCTGCCTTGCTGCTCGCCTCGGCGGCCCCTCTCCAGAACAGAAGGCCGGACGAAGCGGGAGGGCGGGCTGGAATGAGCCGATTTTTCTTTGCAGAGCAGCGAAAAAGCGGAGGCGAGAAGCTGCCGGGTGCCGCCTTTAGTTCTGTTGGAAAGCCGAACGCGCCGGCGGCTGCGTGTGAAAGACAGAGAATATACATTTTGCGGGGGGGGGGGGGGGCGGAGAAGCATTTTTTTGTGGGGCGGTCTTCTGCCAAACCCTGTAGAGGTCCGGATTGTCACCCTTTACGGCTTACTTTTCTTCCCTGGCCCAGCGGCTTCTGGCATGGCATCCCAGGCCGCAGGAACGCTCGGGCTCTTCTAGGCAAGCTTCTCCTCCTTGGCGGGCTTTCCTTTCCCCCATTCTGACGTCCTCTTAAGTGGGGCTTGACTGAGCGCCTTGAGATTCTCCGATTAGCGCCTGGGCCCAGGCGAAGAGATACTGTGGGGGAGAGAGTTCTCCTGCTCAAGTGCAGAGGGCCTTTCCTTCATTGCCAAATGCCACCACCGCGCAGACCCACACGCGCGCGTTTTTACAAGTCAGAGGATGCGAATTTAAGTGGCTCGTTTCGAAACAAAAGCACTGCGGAAGCGACGCGCGGCGGGAATCTTTTAAGAGGCAGAATAGACCCGCCGCTCTCCTATCAAAGGTTACTTAGGCTGTTGCGTAAAACCTCTCTTCCCTACACTAACTAGGCAAGGGAAAGTAATGCTGGACCATACGAATGCCGCAGTAGTTCAGTAGTGGAGCTCAGGGTTATTCTCTGGCATCTCCAGTTAGAAGATTCATCAACCGGCACCAGCATTTGAAGATGCTAAGACCAGCCTTCCTCAAACTGGCGCCCTCCATATTTGTTGGACTATAGCTGCCATCGTTCCCAGCCACTGTGTTGGGGTTTTGTGGCTGGGAATTGTAGCCCAGTCCATCCAGAAAGGGCACAGGCTGGAGAAAGCTGAACTAGAGGAGTGGCGGGATTGGCCTAGATGGTTACACGTGCTGAGCTGATACAAAGAGAGGTTACTCTTTGAAGCACTCTTAAATCCACCTTCCTGATCAGGCCCATTGTGTTTTGTGGCTTTCTAAGTTATATGAAATCATCACTTATTTTAGCACTGCCGGTGATAATTTCTCCATTTGTTGAAGCAGGGCAGGGGTCTTAAACTTTTATGGCCTGTATGCAGGTGAAAATGTAGAGGGTGTGGGAGGGTCATGGGAGAAACTGTTCATTCAGAAAACGTACAACATAGAGCATTATCAAGGCTGGAATTGGTGCATATTTCTAAGCTATAGTTTCCTGATCCCTGGTTCGTTGAATAAACCACAGTTGGTTTATTGAAACTTTTAAAGTCAAAACCAAATTCCACATGATAGTTTAGTATGATGTGTGATCCAGCCAAAGTTTCTTTGCATAGCTGCTGAGAGTAGTGGAGTGGTGATGTGCAGTTCTGTAAAATGACTATTTTCAAGTGGCAGACTCCAATGCATCCTTTCTCAACCTTTTGACCCTGGAGGAACCCTTGAAATATTTCTCAGGACTCGGGGAACCCCTGCACATTCAGGCTCAAATATAGGCCAGAAGTTACAAAATTATTATATTTGTTTCATGTGTTGGCCTGTATATATGCACTAACAGTGTTCTTAAACTAAAAATAAAGAATGAAACTTACCTCTTTAATATGAGGTTGCCCGAATTTGAAATAATTTTTTAAATTGGGATCTCCCAGGGAACCTTTAGTGACCTCTTGCGTTCCACAGAACACTGGCTAAGAAACGCTGCTCCAATGTGTTTTGGTAGGAGGGATGAACAAATTCACCTTTTTGCAAATAATGAAATATTTTCTGATTTGCAACTCAGTACACATTTAGCAATACAATAAAGCTAATAAAGATGAATTGTGAAATAGATCTGTCCATGAGCAGTTTAACTTAAAAGCTTAAAGTTAATAGATAATAAAATAAATTGTTGTGATGTGCTAATTCTCAGCTCAATTGTTTTTGATTCAGGGCTTTTATGTTGTCTCCTGTGTTACTTTTTGTGAAGGGAGCGGCAGATATCATTTTTTTTATATATACTTGTTGAAAAATACAAAGAAAATTCAGGCCTGTTCCTTCAAGATTTCTGAAATTTGTGCACATTATTTTGAAATAAAGATAGGAATTGCTCTTCTGTCATGCATCCTAAGACATGAAAGAAATGACCCTTAGAGTGAGAATTAAAAGTAGCTGTAGATCCAAAAGGAAATAGATTGTAATATAAATCTGGGCCCTTTAATATCCTAATATGTGTGTAGGCAGGAATAGAATTGTAACAATTGCCCATCAATGCATTCCTGGAAAACTGCTTGAAATGTGCCAGTCAGTCTGAACTTAAGGCTACCATATTTGGGCTGCAAAATTCTGGGACAACTAGATATAAGGAAGATAATTTTCGGTATTCTTGCCACCATTTAGCATTTGTCTGGATTTTTGCAGCCCAGGTATGATAGCTGCAGCTACACAATTTCTTTGGAGATTTGTATGAATAAGGTCTTATTTATATTTGAAAATTTGTAGGTTTTTTTTTTTTAATGGAGGGAAGTCTGAATATTATTCCAGCTTGCGTGTATTGAGGAGTCTAATGACTTTCATCTATCGATTGATTTCTCTAAAACGAAAAAAGGGAAGTGTGGGGAAATAGTAGAGTATAAATATGCTATCATGTTATGTTTTCTGGAATCAAGACTAATTACCAATCTTAAGTCATGTATTGTAAATGTAATGGTTACATGGCTTTGGCCTTAGAATTCATTTTGGGAAACAGGTACTTTCATTCGTGTCTTTGATCCCCCCCCCCCAATCTTAACACATATATTACTTGCTAATGCCTGGATTGATGTGAAGTTCAGTTTGTTCATTTTAGGAAAGGATAAGCAAAAGACTTGAAGCTGGCGAAGTTTTCTGCCGATGTTCAGGGAAGTTATTTGATGTGTTGGAGCAGCTAGGCATAAAAAGAGCTATAGGCATGCCCAACCCATGGTTAAGGCATATGGTAATTATTATATTACAAATACACACACATTATTAAGGTTTATTTAATATTTGTAAAGTGGAACTTTCAATTATGTTGTTTATATGTATCTGTAAGTGTATTACAAAGTTACCTTGCTGTATAAACAAGAATGGATTAAATTATAAAAAACCTGAGGTTCTTGCATTTAGGGATGTACATAAAATCTTTTATGGATAGGAGACCCACACTAAATGAAAAAAAAACCCTCTTAAAATGAATCCATATTGTGGGGAGTGTTTCAGTTTCAAGTGAGTGATACTTGGCAAGTGCACGCAGATCTGTTAGCACATAACACTGTGACAATAGGAATAGCAGACTGGAGGGAAATACTTGAGGTGTAAATGTATGCACTTTCTTTGAGGGAAGAGGGGTGGCTTTTGAAAGTTTCTATACTACGCATAAATAGTTCTTGGATGCTAACCACACGTCGTTGGTTTAAATCTTAGTACAGTGGTCAGGAATAAAAGAGAAGCAGATTTCAGCTTGGTGTATTACAGTGGCTTGGTATAATTCAATAGAGCTGTTTTATTGGGCTCTATTAAACTGGCTAACCTTAACCTTAAGCTTTAGTCATGACAGGAGGTTCAAATAAGAACCCATATGTAACGTGCAATATTGAATTTTAATTACAGCTTTCAAGACATGAAGTGGAATAAAATCTCCCGATTCTTTTTTCTAATGTACATTTCTTTTCTCAGAAACTTAAGCTTGATAAAAAAGCTGTGTGAGGAGGAGAAAGTATATTTTCACATGTCAGTATAATCTTAGCTAGTTTTGAAAAACATGACGTGAACAAATTCAGATAGAAATGTTTATCTTAGATTTATGTTCCATCTCAATTCAATTTAAAATTTTAACTGTCTTATATCCAGCCCGGACATTATTGATGTTGATGAAAATTCTTGTGTAGATATGTTTTTTTAAGTTTTCCTTATTTGGGGTTATTTTAATAATTTGAATCATAAAACTAAAACGGTTAATGACTTCTTGTAATTTAACCACAATAGTTACAGAGTCATTTATTAAAAATCTATAGTAGTTTAGAATGTCATATTTTAAAATTAGATTTTAAAAGAAAGGAATGTTAAGCTGGTTATATCCAGGAAAAGGAGCTAGAGTTACTGCCAAAAGTTACAGCTAATGACCTTTGGTATAAGATAGTCCCCTGTTTTTGGTAGACATCTTGTAGCCTATCATATATTTGAGTTGTTACTACTGTTTCCTATTTATACTATTCATGAGGTCATTAGCCCTCAGTCCAGAGCTGTGTACAAAGTCTTGTTGAAAAAGCTTCACTGGATTCATATTTGTTTCCTGGTTGATATGCTTCAGAATAATATTTAAAGCCCTGAATGGTTTTAGGATAACTGGAGGACTGGTTTCTCCAATATGAGCCTTCTTGCCTATTGGGAAAAATTTTTGAGGACCTCTCCTCTGTTCCAACATACAGAATTTGCATGATTAGGTTTGGAGAGATCTTTTTGGTAGCTAAACTTAGGATCTAGAATTCCATTTCCAAGAAGGAGCAATCATTATATGTATTTTTTCCAAATGAAAAATATAGAATTAAAAGGAAAAAATAAATGACAAAAACAAAAGCATCTGAAAAAATAAGTGTCTGTGTATACATATGTGATATAAAGGAGACATACAAACATTTTAAGTATCTGTATTCAACATTTAGACATCTAGAATGATATATGTGAAGACAAAAGTAATCAATTAGGAAAGACGTTGATAGAGTTAAGAAATGCTGTTTTAATATCACTGATTTAAAAATATTTAACTATTTTCATTGCTATTGAAGTGTTATTTTCTGCTCTTTTTATGATCTAATGTTTTCAGGTATGGGCAAATGTTAAAAATAAATTTCATCCATCCTGTCCTCATCATTTTCTTTTTTGTACTCATACATATTTGATTTTCAGGAGATATTACATGTAACAACTTAGTGTATTTGTTGGTGCCATCAGCACAATTTCATTCTTGCACCTTCTCCCATCATGCACTGATCAGCAAAGTATGACTCAGTTCTTTCCATTTTAGAATCTTTTATGCTTTAAGAGCTAGCATCTTGATGTAAAATGAAATGTGTATCCTTTGCAGCTTGGTGATTGTAGAACAGTAAGAAATCAGGAGAAGACAAGGTTTACTATCTAGGAAAGCCTATTGGGCAAGAATAATGCATATCTAGAAAAAGCACAAAAACACAAGCTGTTTTCACATCTGGGGGCCTGCTATGAAAATCAGTTCTTACGTTGAAATATTGAGCAATTTTGCCTAGTACTAACAGCCCTATGTGAGAAATATTGCATGCTAATAAAAAGTGAGTGAACTTGGTTCTATTTGCGCCTTGATAGATCTGAGATGGAGTCAGTTCAACATCCAACCATATGTTCTTTTCAAGTACCATCCATGCTAAAATGTGTCTACTTGAGCAGTTGCTTAAACGTGGTACCCAGTCTTTTTCAAAACAGTAGAAATGGCTAGGTGTTCTGGTGTTTTGAAGATCCTTTCCATCCAAATTTTATTTATGGATTTATTGTCTAAAAGTGTTATTTTCCCACTTAAAGGATCCAAATAGGTTATAGCAGCAGTGTCTAGATGAGACAAATGGAACCCTGAAAATGTAGCACTGAGCCAGGGTGAAGATTTTATGCTCTAAAGTATTATTTGTTAAAAATGTCCTAGCAGTCTGAATTTGAGATGTTTTATATTGGTAACAATTATAATTGAAAATAGTATTCTAGTATATAAGAGAAATGAATACTAGAAGTCAGGCAGGATTAGTTCTTAGTACATTCCCATAGAAGAACTAGTAGGTATCTAAAATTGGATTTACAGCTGGATGCAAAACTATTTTAGAGGATATATGCAAGGGAGAATTGACAGTTTGGGTTAAGTGGTCATCTCAACTGCTAACTCTTTCCATAATAACTTGTCCTCTTTTTTGATGAATTGGACTAGGTTTGCCAAGGTAAATTTTAAATTAGAGATGTTGACTCTTGCAAACTAGGATTTCACTAGTGTTTAATATCAGGGGTAAACAGTGGCTTTCGGCTTCAATATGCAGTGGGTGCTTTCCTTCCCAAGACAAACCCCAGGCCTTTAATATAGGTGGCTACAGCCCAGTGTTATGTTTGGAAGTGTACCTATCTGGCCAAGAGAGAAAAACCCAGATCACTGGACAGTAAAAAGGAAACTTGTTACTTCAATGTCTGGTCAAAGGATGTTTTTTGATTGACTGCTCCTGTCATGACAAATTCCCTCTGGCTGCCATTTTGTGGAAATACCCATAGTATAACAAGATCCTAAATGTATCCATTTACTCAAAACAGTTGTTTTTCATAATTTGAGGCTGGAGACTTAAATTAGCATGGAAGAGACTGGTTCTCATTGGTGTCTAGATTTTTAACATAGGGCCTCTAGAAAACATAGTAAGACTAAGTATGGTGTTAGTACTGACATACAGCTTTACTACAATACAATATACAGAAATGTTGGTGCTTCAGTAGATAAATCTCAAAGCACATGTCTTAAAAATACACCTTAACCATATTGCTGCAGATGAGATGTGAAAGTAAAAATAAATGTGTGAATATCCAACAGACTTACATTGAGTGCTTCATAATTTAAAACACTGCATCTTTTGAGTGCTATCCTGAAAACACAGATCTAAATGTATGTGATGTACATATTTCATGTATGTTGGAAAAAAGAGGTGTATTTAACTTTTAGCATGGAAACCTTAAAATTTCTCAGCTTCATGTTAATGCACTGACTTGTACAATTCCACCTTTCAACTTCTCAACTATTGTGTAACAGCTATATTGATTTCTCCCCCTAGAGCAGGGGTCGGCAAACTTTTTTATGCCAGGAGCCATTTTGACATTTATAACATTTATAACATCACTCGAGGGCCAGGGGGCGGGGTTTGCGGGCGGGGGCCAATCGCGTGGAAGGGGGTGGGGTTTGCGGGCGGGGGCCAATCGCGTGGAAGGGGGCGGGGTTTGTGGGCGGGAGCCAATCGCGTGGAAGGGGGTGGGGTTTGCGGGCGGGAGCCAATCGCGCACACTTAGGGCCTGCTGCCGCCATGCCCGCCACGCCTGCCTGTGCGCGGAGACCGTCCGGATGCCCGCAAAGCCCGTGCAGCGCGGTGGTCCAGGCGGGGAAGAGGCACCTCCGTTTGGGGCTACAGGAAGACCCCCCTCTTCCTCCTCCGAGAGGGAAAAACGCCACGGCCGGGCCCTGCTGCTCCCGGGCTCCACCGCTCGGGACCCCCACCTCCTGGCCAAGCGCAGCCACTCTCCGGAACGCAGCCCCCAGGGAAGAGCGGGAGGACGAGCCCGGGCCGCCTCTCGGGATGCGGCGCCCAGCCCGGCTGCGCTCTCTCAGCATCTCGGGCGTGAGCAGGCAGGGGAGTGCGCCCGCCTGCCAGCTTTCACCTGCCGGCGCCCTGCAGCACCGGTTCCCTCGGCGCGTCGCTCTCTTCGACGGGGGCGGGCGGGCGGCCCTCTCCCTGGGGTCCGAGTAAGCTGCGACGGGCGGGTGGTGAGCGAAGCATCGCCCCGCCTCCTGCCATTGCCTCGTGCCCTCCGCGCCCGCGGCTCCTCTGTTCCTTTCCTCCTAGCCGCTAGAACCACACTCAAGGGGCCAAAGAGCCGCATGCGGCTTGTGAGCCGCAGTTTGCCGACCCCTGCCCTAGAGAAACTGAATATGAGAGAGAACAGTTTGCTCAAGGCCACCCACTGCATGTCTGAACTTGGCCAATCAACCCAGTTTTCCAGCTCCTAGCCCAAAGATTTTGTTGGATCCCACCAGCAACATTATAGGAAGATTTAAAGCAATGTTGGTTTGCTGTTCTGACCCAGTAACATATAAGATCTTAAATTAATATCCTTCAACACACTCTGGTTTGTGTGGTTTGTTTTATTTGCTTTATATACTCGAGTTAGGTGCCCCAAGGGAAAATCTTAACCATATTTTGTGAATACAAAAAGCTTGAGGTTTCACTAGTAAAAACTTCCAGAAAATTTGTTGTTGACCTTGGTTGTCTACTGGACTGCAATTTAATACATGGTGACCTTCTCATTCCAACCTTGCACATAGTTTAAGGTAAATCAGAGTTTTCCCAAATAAACAATTACATGATCTTTCAGCTTAACAAGAACAATTTCCTGTCTTGATCTTACACTTAACCTCCCTCCTCCCCACTAAGGGGAAAAAATGCTTCTGTTGTCATGAATTCCTTTTGTTTTGGATATGATTTATAGTCATACAGTTACATGGTCCCGATCACTGTTGCTGGCAGTGCTATAAAAATTAGTCTCACTTCTGCATAAAACTATTAGCTTTCTTTTAAATTTAATCTATTGTCTTATAAAACAGATGGTTATGTTAGATGTTTTAACTGCAAAAACGTCAAATCAGGAGGCTGCATTTGAACATTCATTATTTTCATAATTGGACTGGACATATGAAAATGAAATGGTTTAGGATAAATCAAATTGTTCACTTCTAAGATTATGGGATATATAATTCATAGCAGTATTTAGATACCAAGTCTGTACTACTTAGATATACTTACAAAGTGGCATGCTTAATATATGCCTAATGTTTGTACCAAAGAATGGCATATTTGTCAGTTTTTATCACAAATTTAGTGATGCAGTCTGGTGGTTCAGATTTTAGGATTCTCCCACTCTGAAAGCAGAGTAGTCTGAAGAACAAGTCTACAAGAGATTATTGGAACCGTCCAGCACGTTCTCTTCCACTGGTGGTCTGGCAGTGTCAAGAACAAAACACTGCTGGGAGTGTTTTAGAAATCCAGTTGACGTGATTCAAGCTACAGACTGCTGGGAGAAACAAGTTCCAAAATCTAGAACAATACTGTTCTATAAATGGCCTCAAAATAGAGAAAAAAGTATGTTTGAAAATTACTCAGTCTTTCAGTTTCTTTCAGGAAATTATTTTTTAATGGATAACTTTATTTCCCAAATGTGTCTTAAGGACATAGGGCAGCATATTCATGTTCAGAGGCATCTAATGTAAGCCATGGTTTCGTCAGAAAGACAAAAAGTACATTATGACATCATGACGGAAGCTCTGCCCCTTACATACTTGTGTGTGATATTGTGAGAGATGTACAAAAGGGGTGGAGTTTGTATTGCAATGTTGCAATGCACTTTTCATAATTTGCCCTATGTTGATATTTAAAATATATTCTCCCTTCATTTAAATTAAAAATATATTTTTTCTAATTCATAGAGTAGGCACAGAAGTGCACACCAAGCAAAATTGCTTGCTTCAAGACTAAGTTCCAAGAACTTTTCAGAAGCTAAGAGTTCATAAATTATTGTTGTTGTTGTTCAGTCGTTTAGTCGTGTCCGACTCTTTGTGACCTCATGGACCATAGCATGCCAGGCCTTCCTGTCCTCCACTGTCTCTCGGAGTTTACTCAAATTCATGTTCATTACATCAGTGATGCTATCTAACCATCTCATCCTCTGCCGTCCCCTTCTCCTTTTGCCTTCAGTCTTTCCCAGCATCAGGGTCTTTTCCAGTGTGTCCTCTCTTTGCATTAGGTGGCCAAAGTATTTGAGCTTCAGCTTCAGCTGAATTAATTAATTAATTAATTAATTAATTCCTTTAGGATTGACTGGTTTGACCTCCTTGCAGTCCAAGGGACTCTCAAGAGTCTTCTCCAGCACCACAGCTCGAAAGCATCAATTCTTCGGCGCTCAGCCTTCCTTATGGTCCAACTCTCACAGCCATACATTACTACTGGAAGAACCATAGCTTTTTAGAGTTCATAAATACGTCTTTTAAAAAAGTGTTTTCCTGTGAGATATAAAGTAATGCCTACATAGCTACAGTTTGTGTGGTATATATTGGGGTTAGTTAGGATATAATAACATGATGCTGTGTGAACAAGCTGTGTGCTCTTATGTTGTCTCCTGCACATTATCTGATTTCAGTTTCCAAACTATTTTATTTTTACTTATCAGCTGGAACCAGACTGCTAATTTATCAGATGTTGTAAATGGGTCTGTTGCACTCAGGGATAAAAGCATTATGCGGACTTAAAGATGGTACATCTACATCAGGGATGGGAAGCCTTTGGAAACAAGGGCCACTGGAGGTGTTGACATGGGACAGATGGGGTTACATCACATAATGTAGTTAGGGCTGCAGTTTGGGGGTTGCCTTGAGGATTTGTTTTAACTCTAATATTTTAGGGCTTATATTCTGTTTTAATCCGTTTTCCACCTCAAAAGGAAGTTTAGTCATGATTTTATTATTGTATGCCTCCCAGAGTTGTTAGGGAGTTAGGCAAGTCTTACAAATTTAATAAATAATCAAATAGTGCTACCAGCTTTCAGAGGGGGCTAGATGACACCATCCTTGATCTCGATAAATCCTAATTAGTTTTTCAGGCTAGTTTGCAGAAGCAGTCTATATTATTACATTTAACATCATGTAAAATAATTTATCCTTGTTCTCTTCTTCCCTGAACTGCTTCTTCGCTTCCCCTAGATTTGTTCCAGATGGTCCCTCAGCTCTTCCAAGCTGAATGGATGTTGTGAGGGCTACAGCAGATGCATTTTCCACTAACAAATGTTCTATTGGTAGCCAGATACAACTGGACACAACCCAATCTATTTGATAAGTTGTGGATTTCCTAATAAAAACTAAGAAATGTCATTTGTCTCTGTGTTAAGGATTTCAGTTCTTATTTTTCTAGAAGTTCTTAACCAACAACAATCCAAAACCCTAGCTGAAATCAAAAGGTAGCTGAATTTTAAAAACCATTAATATTTCCCGTTTTCCCTTTTCAAGTTGATTTGATTTCTCAGGAAATAATTAAGGATGTGGATAGAAGGTTAAATCAAACCAACCAATTTTCTGGTCTCAGTTATCTGCCCCTTCAATGTTCAATAGGAGGTTTGCCTGGTTTTTCTTTAACAGAAAGCCAATATGACATAAGAGATTTCATACAAAATTGTATTGAAAAGTGCTGCAAATTCTTGCAAATCTTTACCTAAGAGTAAATCCCATTTGAATTTATCAAATTTTCTTTCTGAGTAAATGCGCATAGGATCTGACTACATCTCTATTTTTCCATCTATATCACTAGAATTAACCTCTAACTGCAATGAGATGTTAAGCTTGTATGTGTGAGCGCACAAACTTAAGAGCTAAACTATTTTTTGTACTTGAACAGCATTTTTTCTTGGTTTGTATTAGCTGAATTCCCAATAATTTCCAAGCTGATGTCACTTTCCAATTAGTTCTTTGCAGTGTAGTAAAATAAAATGAGCAACTCTTTTTATAAATATAAAAATATAGTCTACTTTTGGAAGTCTCAGAAGGAGATCTTACAGCAAACACTGATGCCTGACCTGTGAAATCTAAGCAAAAAAGAATTGATTACAGATATTTCTAATATATTTCCCATAATTTTGGGCCCATTGTCAAGCAGAAGCAGCAACAAAAATGATCAAGGGGTAAGGAATTGTCTACTGCAAATCTAGACTTCCTATTAATGTTAGGTTTTAAAATCTGCAGTGATTGTTCTTTAAATCAAAATCCTTTGCAAGGAAATTTTATTTTGAAAGTCCTAGGGCAAATTCCTATTTTCTAGTTTTATGTTACAGAATAACCCCTATGTATGTAAATAATGGCGTGGTGGCTCAGTGGGTAAGACGCCAGGCTTGTCGATCGGAAGATCACAAGTTCGGAAGTTCGAATCCCTAGCCCTGCGTGCGGAGTGAGCTCCCGCACTAGCTCCAGCTCTTGCCAACCTAGCAATTCGAAAGCATGCAAATGCAAGTAGATTAATAGGTACCACTTCGGTGGGTAGGTAACAGCGTTCCGCGTGTGTCATGCGGCCACATGACCGTGGAAGTGTCTTTGGACAACGCTGGCTCTTTGGCTAACAAACGGAGATGAGCACCGGCCCCTAGAGTCGGACACGACTGCACAAATGTGCGGGGGGTACCTTTACCTTTTATGTAAATAATACAATGCCATATTATTTAAATGGTGCCATGAAACATTTTTATGTTTTCTATCAGGCAGACGATTAATACAGGCTATATTGTAACTCCTACAGTTCTGTGGATTTTTAAAAGGTACTTTATCAGAATCCTTGTCTTACTCTATTGTGAACTCTTTATGTTTTTAACAAAATGGCAGGTGGGCTTCCTCTGTCCAAAGGGGTGTTTTATTCTGCACCTTAACTATTTTTGAGTATATTCATAGCCTTTTTTTCCTGCAGATTATCTATTGAGGGATTGTCTTCTGTATGCTTGTAAACATGAACAATCAGTACAGGAAAATACTGGGTACATAAACAAGACAAGACTAGAATCAGCTCTGTTTAACACAGACAAGTTATTTCATCCATCTTCAGTGTTCCTTAGCAACGTAGGGTAGTCTTACCCAGGGCACTTTCACATCTTTCTTCAAATATAGCTTTGGTAATGTTTTCTATGACTTGAAGTTTGTCCATCTGTCCTGAAACTCTCAATGTTTATCCATTGCTTTCAGTGATCAAATGATACTACTTGCAGTACCTTCTTTCAGTTTAATAATCCACAAGTTGACTAGAGAAGCATTTCTTTTGTCAAGCTTTTCAAGAGTTTGGAGAAATTACTTGCTGTTTTTTATATAGCAAAGCTAAAAGTTATTGAAAGTGTGTGAAAATTTCCATATAAAAGAGATAGGGAAAACATTGGTTGGAAATGAGTTATATTTTCTGATAGCCTTAGCCTCAAGGGGAATTCTGGGACTGCATACAGTAAAGGGATAATTTTGTGTCTTTTGGAATTAACTGGGTTTCTGTTCAGATGACAATGTATGAAAATGTCCAAGATTATTACATTATCAAATTGTTTTAGTATAAGAATTGGGTTTATGTGCATCCAATATTTATTGGATATCCCCTTCATGGATCACTGCCTTGTCATGGCGAAGGGGCTTGCGTAACTCAATGAAGTCAGGTCAAGACGGACAGGTCATGACGGAGAGTTCTGACAAAACGTGGTCCACTGGAGGAGGGAATGGCAAACCACTCCAGTATCCTTGCCAAGAAAACCCGTTGACAGTATCAAAAGGCTAAAAGATATGACACCGGAAGATGAGCCCCTCAGGTCGGAAGGTGTCCAATATGCTACTGGGGAAGAGCGGAGGGCAATTCCGAGTAGCTCCAGAAAGAGTGAAGCGGCTGGGCCAAACCTGAAAGGACGCTCAGTTGTGGATGTGTCTGGAAGTGGAAGGAAAGTCCGATGCTGTAAAGAACAATACTGCATAGGAACCTTGAATGTAAGATCAATGAATCAAGGTAAGCTGGATGTGGTCAAACATGAGATGACAAGATTGAACATCGACATCTTGGGAATCAGCGAACTAAAATGGACAGGAATGGGCGAATTTAATTCAGGAGACCATTATATATACTTCTGTGGGCAAGAATCCTTTAGAAGAAATGGAGTAGCTCTCATAGTCAATAAAAGAGTGGGAAAGGCAGTACTGGGGTACAACCTCAAAAATGACAGAATGCTTTCAGTTCAAATCCAAGGCAAACCATTCAACATCACAGTAATCCAAGTCTATGCCCCAACCACTGATGCCAAAGAAGCTGAAGTTGACCGGTTCTATGAAGACCTACAACACCTTCTAGAACTAACACCAAAAAAAAAGATGTCCTTTTCATCATAGGGGACTGGAATGCTAAAGTAGGAAGTAAAAAAATAACCGGAATAACAGGCAAGTTCGGCCTCGGACTACAAAATGAAGCAGGGCAAAGGCTAATAGAGTTTTGTCAAGAGAACACGCTGGTCATAGCAAACACTGTTTTCCAACAACACAAGAGACGACTCTACACATGGACATCACCAGATGGTCAATACCGAAATCAGATTGATTATATACTTTGCAGCCAAAGATGGAGAAGCTCTATACAATCAGCAAAAACAAGACCTGGAGCTGACTGTGGCTCAGATCATGAACTTCTTATAGCAAAATTTAGGCTTAAATTGAAGAACGTAGGGAAAACCACTAGACCACTCAGGTATGACCTAAATCATATCCCTTATGAATATACAGTGGAGGTGAGGAATAGATTTAAAGGATTAGATCTGGTAGACAGAGTGCCTGAAGAACTATGGATGGAGGTTCGTAACATTGTATAGGAGGCAGCAACTAAAACCATCCCAAAGAAAAAGAAATGCAAGAAAGCAAAGTGGCTGACTGATGAAGCTTTACAAATAGCTGAGGAAAGAAGGGAAGCAAAAGGCAAGGGAGAAAGGGAAAGATATAACCAACTGAATGCAGATTTCCAGAGAATAGCAAGGAGAGAAAAGAAGGCCTTCTTAAATGAACAATGCAAAGAAATCGAGGAAAACAATAGAATGGGGAAGACTAGAGATCTCTTCAAGAAAATCAGAGATATCAAGGGAACGTTTTGTGCCAATATGGGCTTGATAAAGGACAAAAAAGGCAGGGACCTAACAGAAGCAGAAGAGATTAAGAAGAGGTGGCAAGAATACACAGAAGAACTATACAAGAAAGATCTTAATATCCCTGATAAATACGATGGTGTGGTCACTGACCTTGAGCTGGACATCTTAGAGAGTGAAGTCAAGTGGGCCTTAGGAAGCATTACTAACAACAAAGCTAGTGGAGAAGACAGTATCCCAGCTGAGCTATTTAAAATCCTAAAAGATGATGCTTTTAAAGTGCTGCACTCAATATGCCAACAAATTTGGAAAACTCAACAGTGGCCACAGGATTGGAAAAGGTCAGTTTACGTTCCAATTCCAAAGAAGGGCAATGCCAAAGAATGTTGAAACTACTGTACAATTGCGCTCATTTCACATGCTAGCAAGGTTATGCTCAAAATCCTACAAGCTAGGCTTCAGCAGCATGTGAACCGAGAACTACCAGAAGAGTTTCGAAGAGGCAGAGGAACTAGAGATCAGATTGCCAACATTCGCTGGATCATGGAAAAAGCAAGAGAGTTCCAGAAAAACATCTACTTCTGCTTCATTGACTACGCTAAAGCCTTTGATTGTGTGGATCACAACAAACTGGCAAATTCTTAAAGAGATGGGAGTACCAGACCACCTTACCTGTCTCCTGAGAAACCTGTATGCGGGTCAAGAAGCAACAGTTAAAACCGGACATGGAACAACCAATTGGTTCAAAATTGGGAAAGGAGTACGACAAGGCTGTATATTATCACCCTGCTTATTTAACTTATATGCAGAGTACATCATGAGAAATGCCGGGCTGGATGAGTCACAAGCCGGAGTTAAGATTGCCGGGAGAAATATCAACAACCTCAGATATGCAGACGATACCACCCTAATGGCAGAAAGTGAAGAGGAACTAAAAAGCCTCTTGACGAGGGTGAAAGAGGAGAGTGCAAAAGCTGGCTTGAAACTCAACATTAAAAAAACTCAGATCATGGCATCTGGTCCCATCACTTCCTGGCAAATAGAAGGGGAAGAAATAGAAGAAGTGACAGATTTTATTTTCTTGGGCTCCAAGATCACCGCAGACGGTGACTGCAGCCATGAAATTAAAAGACGCTTGCTCCTGGGGAGGAAAGCTATGGCAAACCTAGACAGCATATTAAAAAGCAGAGACATAACCTTGCCGACAAAGGTCCGTATAGTTAAAGCTATGGTTTTTCCAGTAGTAATGTATGGCTGTGAGAGTTGGACCATAAGGAAGGCTGAGCGCCGAAGAATGGATGCTTTCGAACTGTGGTGCTGGAGAAGACTCTTGAGAGTCCCTTGGACTGTAAGGAGGTCAAATCAGTCAATCCTAAAGGAAATCAACCCTGACTGCTCATTGGAAGGACAGATGCTGAAGCTGAAGCTCAAATACTTTGGCCACCTAATGCGAAGAGAGGACTCGCTGGAAAAGACCCTGATGCTGGGAAAGACAGGGCAAAAGGAGAAGGGGACGGCAGAGGATGAGATGGTTAGATAGCATCACCAATGTAACAAACATGAATTTGAGTAAACTCCGGGAGACAGTGGAGGACAGGAAGTCCTGGCGTGCTATGGTCCATGAGGTCACGAAGAGTCGGACACGGCTAAACGACTGAACAACAACAACAAATATTTATTTATTCATTAACTAGAGAACTCCTGTTCTTCCTGCCAGGTTGATCTGAACAGATTATAATCCAGCTACCTCTTCATGCCTTATCTTTTCCTAATGTAGGTAAAACTGATTGGTCTTATTAGTTGCACTTAAGGAGCTTTGAGTAAGAACAACTGAACTCAGCAACTTCAGCTGAATTATGAAATATTTAAGTCCTAAATAAAGGTCAGAGATGACAAAAATAAATTTTCCAGTTGGTGTGAATGGAAATAGGCCTAGCAGAAACAACCGTGGAAAAAGTCTACTAGGCAACCATTTTGTATTCAGTCTTTTACTAACTCAGTTTACATCCATATTAGATGGGGGAATCCTGAGGTGGTAGATATGCAATTGGAAGAAAACTTGCTCTAAGTATGAACCTGACATCAAAAGGAAGAGACTAAATTCAAAACTTCTTTCCTAATATTCTAAGGTTTGCCATCTCAGCAAGTTCCATCATTTTCACCAACCATTCCTCTGTTGTGGGTAGTGCCGAATCTTTTCATCTTCGTGCATACAATAATTTCACTGCAGTAGTCATGTACAAAAACAAAGTTCCATAACTTTTTCCCCAAATGTTTGTCCATCAATCCCAAAAGAAAAACCTCTGGTTTCAATTGTATATTAATCTTCAAAATCCTCTGAATCAGTGAATGCATTTGAATCCAGAATTTTCTAGCTTTTTTACATGTCCACCAAATATGATAAAATGTCCCTTCTTGTTCACATTTACAACATAAATTGGAAGTGCCTTTATAAATTCTAGACAATTTATCTGGTTACATATACCAATGGTACTGTACATCATTTTATAAAAAATCTCTTTAAGATTATAACATAGTGTAAATTTCAGGCCTTTCAGTCACATATTTTCCCATTGTTCCCTCTGTATATTATATGCAAAATTTTTAGCCCACTTTATCATACATTCTTTCACTACTGTTTCAGATTTCAATAAACGATTATACATTTTAGGAACTACATGTTCATCATTTGTACACACTTCTGTTTCAAAGTAAGTGTTACAATGGTCAAAACCATAAATTATTTCGTCTACTTTAAATCTTTCTAATCATTGTAAATAAGAGAACCATTGACAACTATATCCCTCTGCCACCAGTTCTTCACTTGGTTTTATTTTAACATTCCCCTTGACTGTGTGTCACTATGCAGACTGAAATAATTTATCACACTTGGTCTTAAAGGAGTACTTTATATAGTTACTTCCACTACTTCCTCTTCTCATTTTCTAGTAGTGGTTCTACTGTACATCCCAGTTGTATGCATTGTAATTTAATGAAAAACATTCTCAGAATTTTGGAAACACAGCTGTTTTCATTTTAAAGAAATACCGATATATTTTTGAAGGTAATAGAGACCGGTCTTCTATATTGAGTAATATTGTACGAAGCTTTGAAGAGGTGCTTTGCTTTGCCAGTGTTTTGAGCTAAGCAGGGCTTCAAAACTGCTTTGTGAAACAACATGATCCTCTGAAACATGGCCCTCACTAAGAGCCTCAGAGGATGAAGAGGAACCAGGGAGGCCTTGAGGACTGATGGGGCCAGGGTCTAAGCAGGACAACTGGTTAAAAACTGGCTGCTGTTATTGGAGTAACAGCCCCAGTTCCTGATTAGAGCACCCTGAAACACTTCGCAAGTCCATAAGAGCAATGATGTCAAGGGACTGAGAACTAAAGGACTGAAAGGCATACAAGTGTACAATTGTAGAGAAAGGGTTCTTGGGAGCATTAGTTTGCTCAGAACTTCTTGTTGGAGGTTTGAAGCCTGAGATACAGGGTACCCTGCTTCTAAAAAGCAAAACAAAGTTGCCATGATGCTTCACTTCATGTTACTTCAGGGGTCTGTCTTGATATATCCAAGAGACAGAGACTTCTATGAATAAGCTATGACTATGCAGGAGCCATTCCAGCTACTGGAAGTACTGAAGAAGTCTCAGAAATGACACAAGTACATCAATTAAATAAACTCTGACATCACAGTGTCCCACAAAATGAATAGCATCAAGCCCCTTGATGAATTACACCTTCATTACTTTATATAGGCATATTAAAAGTAGTGGTGCTTTGAGGGAGGGAAATATCTTACTAGTGTGGTATGGAGCAGATCTACTTACCTACCTATTTTCTTTCATTAAAAGTATGTGATTAAATTAACAAAAGCATATCCCCTTTTAAGGATTATTTGTAAAATTTGATTGTTTTGAGATTTGTTTAGCCTTGATAATGTGTTACTGAATTTTCCCTGAGGTTCATGTTTGTCCAGTTTTTGCAACTGATGATATTTCTAGGTTATGGAATCCCTCGAACAAACAGCTGTTACTGCAACAGTCATAGGAATAAGGTATGACATGTATGCTACATCTTTCATGTAAAGGACTTTTATGAGTACATAATTCATTGCTCCTGGCAAATTCAGTGATTGGCAACCAGATGAGCAGGCCACAAGGACAAAGAGCTGATTCATATAAACTATTGTCTTGGAACATTTTCCTCCTTGTTTAGTGGCTTATTGTAGTTTTTTCATGGCTGGCTGTGATGAAAAGCTCTAGACTTCCTGTTTAGAAGGTAGCTGGAGAAGGAGCTATTGTGGTGGCAATTTTTCTCCTGTGAAAGCAATGTGTAGCCTAAGAGCTTAAGTTTCTTCAAAGGCATTGGACTTATGCCATGGGTCAGGAGTTCTCAAACTGTGGGTCATGTTCCCCCAGGGGGTTGAGTTATTTATTTTTGAAAGACTCTGTTTTATAAATGAGAAAATGATATAATATATTGTTATATAGTCTAGATTTAATGATAAGATTAAAGATTGAATTAAATTCAATTGTTATGTCTAGTTACCAAATGTATCTTTTCTCCTGCTTTTTATTTTAATAACTATAATACATTTAGCCTTTTTTTTCTTCCCTGTATATTTCACTATTTATCTTTGGGGAGGATATATATAATCTCTCTCTCTTTCCCTCTCCCCCCCTCCCTCCCTCTCCCTTCTCACTTCCTCCAACCAATCTACCAATCCTGCTATGCTGCCTCATCATAGGAGGGCAGAGTGTTCTAGGAGGGAAGAACAAAGCATGCTGGGAGTGTGCTAAGAGTTTATACTTCTATTAGGGTCGACCAAGATGTGAAGGTCATCCCAGCTGCCCAGCTAAAGCAAATAGGCACCTATATTGGTCAATAGTGATATAGGAAGATGCTGCAGGTGAATGATCACTTTGGTGACAGCAACAAAGGCATAATTTCATACTGTACTGCACAGAAGAAGACAGTGATAAATCACTCCTGTATATTACCAAAGAAACCATATGGATAGACAAGATAAAGTGATTGACAATATAGTGCTGGATGACGGGGGCCTCAGATTGGAGGGTCCTGAATATGCTACTGAGGAGGAGCTGAGGATCTTCAAGTTGCTAATGGTATTTATGATGCAGCTAGATTAAACCCTTCTGGATGCCTAGTTACTGATATGACCATGCAGGAAAAGAAAACTCAAGCTGCAAAGAAAATGACAGTGGCAACATGAATGTAAGAAGCATGAACAAGGGAGAGCTCAACAAAGTGAAAACATTAAAATGAATCAATTATTGATTAACATCTTGGATAGCAGCAAATTGAAATGGATTGGACTTGGATACTTTCAGTCAGAAGATCATAATATTTACTACTCAGGGCCATGAAAAACAAAGGCAGATCAGTGTCGCTTTCATAGTCAGAAAACATACAGCAAAGATAGTACATGGATACCATCTAGTCAGTGACCAACTAATAACAATTAGATTTCACAGACAGCCCTTTCATACGATGGATATTCAAGCTTATGCCTCAACCACTGATGAAGAAGAAGAGGAAGATGACAAGTTCTGTGGTCAGGTTTAGTCTGAAATTGGTAAAACATGCAAGCAAGATATGCTGCCAAAGTTGGAAATACTAAAGAGGAAAATGTAGTTGGGCTATATAGCCTACAAAACAGAAATGAAGCAGGAGAACATCTTACTGGTTTCTGCCAATCCATTGATTTTGTCATTGCTAACATAGTCTTCAAACAACCAAATTGATGCCTCTGTGCATGGACATCACCAGATGGAGAACACAAAAATCAAATTGATTATATTATTGGTACAAGGAAGTGGAAGAACTCAGTTATAACTACAAAGGGGCTGACTCTGGAACAGATCACAAACTGTTCATATGCAAGTTCCAAGTCTAACTAAAGAGAAGAAGGAAGCCAACCAGTGTCCACAATATGATATTCAGAAACTACCCACCATTTTAAAGGAGAACATCCAGAATCACTTTGAAGTCCTGAACCTCATTGGTAGGAACCAGAGGAACTGTGGAATCAAATCAAAGAAGTTGTTATGGATGAATGTGAAAAGTGTGAGAGTTGGGCCACGAGGCGGGTCACTTACCTGTCTGCCGTCCGATCCGGAAGAGTCCAATTCGGAAGAGGAGACAGCCCCCGGAGGCAGCAGGCTTGCGCGAACCTTGTGGAAGAAACAGAGACGCTGATTGACAGAGGCTCAGAAGGAAGGACGCCTCCACCAATCAGCACGCGCCAAAGGAGAGCAGAGAGGCGGGCCGAACAACGCGAAGCCCGATTGGCCCCTGCTTTCCAAAGGCGCGAAAAATGAAATAAAAGACCGGCGCGACTTACCTCCATTGCCGGAGACAACCGTTCTAGCAGCTGTACGCCGAAGCCTCCAGACCCCGTGCCGGACCCTGCTCCCGAGCCTCGCCTAGCTACCACCACGAACCTCGCTCCAGAGCCCTGCCTTGCCGCCGCCCCGGACGTCGCCTACAAGCCCAGCCCTGCTGCCGCGCCGGATCCCGATTCCGTGTCTTGCCCTGCCACCACGCCAAGCCTCGGATCGCCATCTTACCTTGCTGCCGCACCAAGCCTCGTGCCCGAATCTCCGCCTGTCGTTGCGCCTCCACCCTGCAAGAGTCCAGTCCCGGAACGCTCTTCAGAGCCCTTCTTGCTTCCTGTGGAAGAAACCAGCACCGGGGTAAGCGCCGCCGCTTTGCCTGCTTCTCTCCCGACCGCCCGAGCTACCGCTGCTCCATTGCCCCCTGCCCCGGACCCAGCCGACGCTGGTCACCAGTGGGTTGCCTTTGTCGGGCCCCGGTCTACCCATACAGCCACTAGCCCAGACCAGCAACCGAGCCCAGCCGACACCGGCCAACAGTGGGTTGCCTTTTCGGGCCCCGGTCTACGCAGACGGCCACGAGCCCGGACCAGCAGTCAAGCCCAGCCGACGCCGGTCAACAGCGAGTTGCCTTTGTCGGGCCCCGGTCTACCCAGACTCCCACCAGCCCAGAGCAGCAACCAAGCCCTACCGACGCCAGTCACCAGTGGGTGGCTTTTCTCGGGCTCCGGTCTACCCAGACTTCCACCAGCCAAGAGCAGCAACCAAGCCCCACTGACGCCGGTCACCAGTGGGTGGCCTTTCTCGGGCCCCGGTCTACCTCCAGCCCCGACAGCCAAGATAACTCCACGCCCGCGGTCATCTCGCCTGTTACCTCCGGTTCACCGCCAGTGGTCGCCGCTTCCTCAGCGCCTGCACCCTCCCTGGTCCTCCCGGCTAGGCCGGGGACGTTCTCTGAACTGGTTGTGGTACAGCCTGCAGAAGAAGAAGAGGACATTATAAATTGGGCTGCTCTTGTAACTGTGTAAATAGGTTTTTCAGTAACGCTTCCGTGTCCAATCTTAGTCGGAACAGGACAAAAAGAGACTCTAAAGAATCTAAAGACCAAGAAACAGAAGAAAGCAAACTCAAAACAAATGAGGGAAATTGCCAAGAAGAGAAGAGAAAAACCAAAGCCAAGAAAGACAAAAATCTTAGGAAGGAACTGAACAAAGAGTTTCAGAGAGCTGTTAGAAGAGACAAGAAGCAGTATTACAGTGACATCTGTAAAAACAATGAAGATTGAAACAGACATGGAAAGCAAGGAAAGTCTTAGAAAAGATCTCCAAACTCAGAAGGAGGTTGCAACCATGAATTGGTATGTTAAAGGATGCCAGATAGTAACTGATAAAACAGGGATGGAAGATATATTAACAGATATTCCCTATTTACAAGAACCTCTAGTACCAGAAAATGAAGTTAGACCAACAGGGGGTGGGGTGGGTGGAATATGTGAAATTATAGGAGAGTACTTTACAAACAGTTAATATGATTCAGAAATTGAGTTCCTAGGTCCCATTTTGTTAATGTCCCAGCTGTCAGTATGTATAGTTTTCTAGTTTAATAAATAAAGTCCATGGTTCTGCTTTTTAAAGAGATGTGTCCAATTGAACCACACTCAAAATACTAGTTCAGAGTTTTCCAAACTTTTCATGTTGGTGACACACTTTTTAGACATGCATCATTTCGCGACACACTCTTACAGCAGGGCATCATTTCGCAACACACTCTTACAGCAGGGCACAAGGCAGGCAGTAGGACCTGCGTGGAATCACAGCAGGTCTGGAGGCAGCAGGGCACAAGGCAGGCACTAGGACCTGTGCGGAATCACAGCCGGTTTGGAGGCAGCAAGGCACAAGGCAGGCACTAGGACCTGCGCGGAATCACAGCCGGTTTGGAGGCAGCAAGGCACAAGGCAGGCACTAGGACCTGCGCGGAATCCTGGCAAGGCAGGTTTGGAGGCAGCAAGGCACAAGGCAGGCACTAGGACCTGCATGGAATCTTGGCAGGGCTCGGAGGCAGCAGCAGCCGCGACACACCCAGACACTGCAGCCGACACTAATGCAGAGCTTTCCAATCTGCCGCCATTGGTGACACACCAACGGCGGCAGCGGCGCGCACGGTGGCTGTGGCCTCTGCTAAAACGCGGAAGCGCTGATGGCACGCCGCTGCCGCCCCCGCTGTGCACGCCCCCGCCGCTGCTTCCAGGTAGTGTGGCGACACACCAAACTGTGTTGCAACACACTAAAGTGTTGCGACACACAGTTTGGAAAGCTGTGCACTAATGTGTGGCGACGCACAGTTTGGAAAGCTCTGTACTAGTTGTTTGCTAAATCTGTGACTGTAAGTATTCTAACATAAGCTGTTAGAGTTCATTTAAGAAAGGTGTCTGAAAGAATCTGAAATCGGCTTCCAATATTATTGCATCAAAATGTTCATTTGTTATTTTCTGGCTTTTAAAGAATTCTGCATAATACATCTTTAATGTTGTATATGTGTTAACCTCACCCTCTTCATGGAAAAGAGTTATCTAGCTACTGTTATTGAAGTAGAGCTGCATTTATTTTAGGATCCCTATTATGTGCCCCCACTCCACCCTTCCCCTTGCAGTTTCCATATCCTTTCCAAGGCTTGTGCAGCTTTGGAAGCTACTGGGCTGTCTCTGCATGGGTACACATGCATGACCACTGAACCAAGTGTATAGAGACAGGAGCAGCTTCTACCCCACATGCGTGAATTTTGCAAATATTGCAACTGCTTTAATGCATTGGAGAGGTGCTTCATGTGCCTTTTTCTAGGTTCTGAAGCCTCTCGTTTGAATGCTTTGCACATCCTTGATAGTAATCTTTGTGATACCCAGGTTTTTCAGATAATTATTCATTTTAGATCATCCTCCTTAAATGGAAAATGTATAACTAGTGAAATTAGGAGCTTGCTTATAACACTCAAAATGCTTCATTGATTATTTTTAAAAAGAGATTTGTGGCACTTAAAGGTGATCTCCCCACTAGTAACTTATAATGTCTTCATAGCATCATCCAGCCATTGCTGAAGTGATATAAAACTTGCCATTTTTATTATGCCACAATGATGGTTGGATTGTTAGGGTTGGAGCATCTTGGGCTTGGGGGCTATTCTGGTCTATCCTTCCACACACAGTTCTCCTTCATCAGCAAAGTTGGTTGTAGTTGGAATGCGTCCATTTAGCTGAAAGGGGTGGTAAATAGGAAACTGGATTTAGTGGACTTGTGCCTACGTAGCTCAGGTCCTTCTCCATGTTACTAATTATATAAGTCTTTCCTGCTGTTGAAGGAACTTTTAACCCAGTTTTCTTTTACTTCCTGCAGTACATTTTTTACTGGCTTTTTAAATTAGATTTGATTCACTGTCTGAGTGAGATGGGCAGGGAAAAATGATATTAGGATGAGAGTAAACCAGTTTCTTTTCCTTTGTGTGAACGTCAGAATTGGGTTTGGTACATATGATTCGGATCAAGACGATTATCGTTTGAAAAATATGTTATCCTGTATGAAGAGAGCAGGGTTCTCTTGTTCTTTTCCAGTAACTGTCTATCAGAGATAGGCTTCAGTTTTTCTTAGAACTACAACACGTGTAGGACCGAGGGAGGGTATTTTGAACATACGGAAACATGTACTGTAGTTATTCTGCAGTTTGTAGTAGATTTTTCCAGCCCTGTCATTCTAGAAAGGCTGAAAAGTAACCACCCAAGTGGTTTAGTGCCGGATTACACTCATTTCTAGCATATTTTACAGGAAACAAAATGATTTGCTTTCACATGTTTCTTGCTTTGAGGCAGAGGCATATGTCCAGAACTGCACATATTTACTGGCAATGTTACTTTCTTGAACAGTGGATAATCTTCCGGGTTTTTGAAAATAAAGTGAGAACCATCCGTTGGCAACAGGGCTTTAAAAAGAGTTGTTATACAGTACTGCTGTTTAATAATGAAAACATGATTCCTGATTATTAGGCAATAACTGTTAAATATTTAATACCTAAATATATCCAAGAAAATGTTACTGGTCGTTTTTAATGTTCAAATATTCATTTTACCAGGAACAAATATGCATGCTTATTTTACACTCCTTTGGTGTTGCTATTTTGTTTCGTTTTTGGCTTATAGCCTGTATCCCCCATAGCCTCCAGAACTTCCAAGTTAAGGCACAAGAATATTGAAGATGTCCCTGATGCATGCATACTTTTACCATCCTCTTGCGCCTAGTTTTCAGTTGCTTTTTAATTATATGGGTTTAAAAGACATTTTAGTTGTGTTTTACTTTCTTGCAAACGAGTGGCTATGAACTGAATAGGTTTGGCATTCTTCCTTCCCAGGGCAGCCTGCATTACTACCTGACTTAAATTCTTGTCTCTCATTCTCTAATATTACTTAATCTTTTTTGTAACAATTGAGACCCATTTCCTCCTGATTCATAAAGATACTGAAAAGGCGATGCTCTGCATACTGTACATCCACTCTTCTGCGGGGTAGCACAAATGCTTAGTGTTCACCCAAGGAACATTCTCCTCCTTTTATTTGACAGGGCTGAGTGTGAAAACAGTAACATGTTTAACTAAACTGCTAATCTTAGAACTTAGAAGTTTTGATATATTGTCTTTTGTACTTTGTACGAATATGGAAAAGATCTTGCACTTGGGTCCTCGCCTTTTTTTTATGAATGGAGCGGAATTCAAAACCGAGGAACTGACTTTTACTCTTATGCTTCTTTCCATAGCCTCTTGCCCTTCCTTAATTTATTCCTCGTGGTTGGAGGCTTCTTGGTAATGGTTTGAGCTATGGTAGGGATGTTGAAGAATCCCTGTCTCCTTATGAGAAGCCACTTAAATTCCCTGCCATTTGGGTTTAAGACTAATGGGTAAAAATCTCATTTTAAAATGAAGCATTTTTTTTTCTGTAAATGAAAATTTTAAAAGCATCTCTTTGCTATTAAACAGAGGTGACCTGGGGATTATATAAAATAATATATTACTTGTTTTTATGTTCTGTTGTAAATCGTATTTAAGAGACTAAAAATTACCTAAAATCTTACAGAAATGGCTCTTTGGAAAATGAAGATGCTATCTTGCCCAAGCAAAATCAAATGCAATGCTTTAACAGTGTCAAAAGTAAGGTGTTTTTTTAATCATTGTGAAACATGTGGTTGTAATTTTTAAAGTACTTTCAAGATGAAAGTAGAACATAGGTTAATATTTCCATCTTCATACCTGCAATTTGCATCATCTCTAGAAATAAAGCATGTACTATCTACTTGTAAGATATATATTGAAAGTGCATGAATTAAATGTCATGCCACATAAGAGTTTTAAATTAACTTGATTTTATTTTACTTATTATCACCTCCTATGAGGTGTGACATTGGGTTTTCCCTTTTCAGAAGAACAAAGATGTATAGCCTAAGTACATGCTTTGCACTACTACAGTAGATGCTTTTGAAGGGGTTGTGTTCTTGACATTTTAAATTTACAATTTAATTTGAGCAATGCCTATACATTCTGCAAATATTTAATATATTTAGCTGGTTTCCATATCTGCCTTTTATCATTTTATCTCCGTGTAAGCTTTTTTAATTAGTTCTGAATGCAGAATGGATTCTGATTTCAGTCTAGCAACTCTGTTCTGTGGCTCGTCAGCAGATTTCCATAGGTAAGACAGTTCTGTGAATACTGAAACTCTAGAAGGTTCTAGCAAGCAGCGTTTCTGAAGACATTCCTTTGAACATATGGATACATCACACTGAAGGACTGAAATGTACTAGGAAGTCTGTCTCTGTACTAGCCTTAGGTTCTATCCAGTCTTGGCCAAGGAGTTCTGAAATAGTTGTGCACAGAAGAAAAACGGGGGGTACTGCCCAGAATGCTGAATGGCAGTGGTAAAACAATGTGGATGACATATACTTCTATTTCTATTTCCTGCCAGTTCCAGTTCCTGGGGGTGAGTGAAAGATGAATGGAAACAAAGTTTATCCAGATAAGAAGGAACTGCTGTGCCTATTGAAATCTGCCAATGTAAATGGAGAGTTTAAATCAGTCTCGGATTGGAACTACATTCCGCCTGGAGAACCAAGTTCACACCTTCAGGGGTTACTTGCCCATAAGTAACTAGCTAAGAATGTCTTTTAACTAGCTTAGGCAGTAGGGTAGTGCAAGAACTATTTAAAGATGGCAGACCAGTCTACAGTGACTTGTCCAGATACTGGACAAGATAAGGCTGGGCTATACATGGTGTCATTTTTAAAGATGATTTGGAAACTTCACTTTCTTCAGAATATGGTTGCCTAGCTGTCTGTTGAGCCTACTTCTGTTTGTTGGATGTAGAGGCACAGTTAATTTCACAAATAGCACTGGCAAGATTTTGCTGACCCTTGGTACTATTATTATTATTATGAGATCCCAGTAACCATTTTATTTTCATATTCATCAACATCTATATGAAACTTGAGTAAGATCACCAAAGCTTTTGGAATGCAATGTCATCAGTATATTGAGGACACACAGCTTTGTTTCTGTCTGTATCTCAATCAGGTGAAGATATAGAATCCTGTCAAGTTAGAGGGATTGGGAAATTAGGCTGGACATTTCCAAAATAACTGATAAATAGCTTGGCGGTACCTAGTTGAATTTAGTTGACCTTCAGAAGCTCCGCAGGGCCAGACCTGTTAGTACTTGGACGAGAGATTACCAGGAAATCACATGGCTGTAGATTAGACTGGAAAGTTGAAAAAACACACTGGAAGAAGGTAATATCACGTAACTTCTGTATTGTTGCCATGGATGTATCATCAGGGGTCAAGCTCAACTGCTGGATTTTTTTTTAGCACAGAGTACTCCTTATTCCTGTATTGTTATTTGACCCTTGGTAGGGTAAAATAACTTCTTCACCTTTTATTATGATTATTTATATAGCGAGATAGCTGACGGTGACTTCATGGTTGGATTATTGTAATGTGTTATATATGAGCCTACTCTTAAAAATTATTTGGAATCTTCAGTTAGCATAGAATTCAGCAGCCAGAATTTTAGCTGACATAGCCAGATAAAATAATACAAGAGGGAGAGGGAGAGGGAGAGAGAGAGAGAGATGTGCTATAATCTTCATTTTTTTTACATGAACGGGATCTGAAAGAAGTTAGATGACTATTGAGGGTTAACTTAAAATTAGTGGTTTTCCTTAAGTATTATTCATGGTTTAATACATAAAGCAAACTTGAGTATTGTTTTATCAGTAGAATTCATCACTATATAAAATACTGTAAAGCACACGTGTAATGACAACTGTAATATGTGCCTTCTTTTGAGAAATTGTCATGGTAAAACTTCTTATTCTGACTGATACGGCTGCTAGTATTTGATACTTGCTGGATATCTTATAAAAATGAAAACCCATAAACACTTTAGGGATGGAGAATTATAGCTAGGACTGTAATAGTACATTTTAAAAGGATTTTAAAAGCCTGCATAAAAGTCATGGCTACAATCCTGCACCAAACCAGGTGAATAGAGAGGTACCATTAATTTCATTAAGTCTGAAGCACAGATAAATAAACATGGGTTAGCAGCTGCAGGGCTAAATTTCTGTAATACCCATAGACAAAGTATGCAGCATGTATTTTGATAATTTTAGAAAGGGTTGGCATGTAGCTATATGCCTGTTTTTGAAACAAACTATCATCAACTGTTATTGTTTGCTTCTAGACTTGCAGAAAAATATGTTTTTTTAAATAATTCTTGCAGTTTTAGCTGAAATGGAAACTTTCTTTTTTGTTTGTTTGTATCCACACAAAATTTATAAATGATGTTGTATTTCAACAATGTTAATGAAAAAAGTTTCTGAATTCTTTTAGGATACTGGATACAAATAGAAACTATGTATATAGAAAGTCATCCCATAGCAAGGGTTGAGGTTTTTCTTTTTCTTTTGCTATTTATGTTATTTGCTAAAATACTTCTGTTTTTCAAAATTAAGCAACAGCACAAATAGCTTTTTTTCTTCATAATTAAGGTGACAGATTTTCTTATTGTTGCAATATTTCAAAATGACAGTCGATGGTATAAGAATTCCAAAAGTAAGAACTTGTCATAGAGTTGGTTAATAATACTTTGTACTACAGTTAATAATGCACTAATATCCCAGCTTTTCTTTGGGAGCTTAAGGCTCTCACCTATCGTATCCTCTCGAGGAGGAAGGTTGGGCTGAGAGAGTATGAGCCCCAAAGTCCATCCAATAACCTTCATGGTCAAGGACCTGAACCGGGAGCTCTCTAATCCTAGTCTGTGCTGGCTATTTTGGGTGGAATCTAACGTTGCGGAGCTGCTCTTTTCCCTTTTGCAGCTTCCCTCTCAAAATCTACTCCTGGGGTCTTGCAGTTCTTAAAGGATATGCATATGAATTCAGGAAAGAGGAGGGATTGCTTCTAACCATGTTTTGTCAGAAATGGATTCTAAGTCTTCCTCCATATGAAGATTGGACTCCACTACATAGCTGTGAGCCTTTAACAATGAATAGTTTGAGGGACATCAAACTTTACATTTCAGCAGAAGCAAGTATGTTTCACTGCATTTAAGAAACAGAGCAACAGGCAGCAACTAGAAGATGTTTGCTTACTCCTACTTTATAAACCCTGCACATGCAAATACTGTTTTTAACCACATAATTAAAAAAAAAGTAATAGGATGAGTGTGTGTAAGCATTCGTTGTTTTCAGATTCATTTCCACTTCAGCAAAAGTTCTTTATATATTTAGATGATCCCATAACAATTTTCTGAAAGTGTTCTGAAATAACTTCTGAAACTTAGTAAGGCCTTTCACTTGTGGAAATTCTATCCCCTTACTTATTCAGCAGTTTTCCATACCGACACTGTAATACAGAAGCTGACATATATTCTGCACATTTCTTTTCATTCTGAAACACACTTTTTTCATACTATTTTCAGATTTTTCTAAATCTTTAAAAACATTTTCTCAGTAGGGTGATAGGGAGAATGACGTAAGGAAAAAAGAGGACTCCTGGAATTTGCTTTTCAGCCTTTAAGGCAGAGCTTTCCAAACTTTTCATGTTGGTGACACACTTTTTAGACATGCATCATTTTGCGACACACTCTTACAGCAGGGCACAAGGCAGGCACTAGGACCTGCGCGGAATCACAGCAGGTTTGGAGGCAGCAAGGCACAAGGCAGGCACTAGGACCTGCGCGGAATCCTGGTAGGGCAGGTTTGGAGGCAGCAAGGCACAAGGCAGGCACTAGGACCTGCGTGGAATCATAGCAGGTTTGGAGGCAGCAAGGCACAAGGCAGGCACTAGGACCTGCGTGGAATCATAGCAGGTTTGGAGGCAGCAAGGCACAAGGCAGGCACTAGGACCTGCGTGGAATCATAGCAGGTTTGGAGGCAGCAATGCACAAGGCAGGCACTAGGACCTGTGCGGAATCCTGGCAGGGCTCAGAGGCAGCAGCAGCCGCGACACACCCAGACACTGCAGCCGACACACTAACGTGTCCTGACACACAGTTTGGAAAGCTCTGCTTTAAGGTTTTAATAAAAAGCATCATAATTCAATGAGGAACTGAATAATAAAAACTACGTGAATAATATGGAAGAAGTTTTGTATTGTTGAGTAAGTATGTGATATTCATGTTTGTATTCCTCCAATATTTCTAATAATAATGCTTCTGCTTCACTACCAAGCCATCTTTGCTCCACAAAAATGTAATCACTTAAATACATTTTAAAATATTTTAAAATGGATTGCCCATGTACATAATAAGCCTTTGGCTGTAAGTATTTGGGAAGAAGGAAACCAATGAATACAGTACATTTTAGCTTTTGTTTAAAGTCACATGGATGAAGCTAGAAATTGCAGAGCTGTAATTCTCTATTTTCGTCAAGAACATTACATGGATAAGTCCATGAAGTGACCAGGAGTTGAGCCCAATTTGGGGAAGATTTTAACTTTATCTTACTCATTTATTCATGTGAGAGTTCCCTTAAGATGATTGAATGTTGGATTCCTTTAAGTTTATGACGTCACAACTTGATACTAACCTATATTATCTCTATTTCTCTCCTGACTTAGGGTACCCAGTATTAATTAATGCTTAATTGTATTAAGCATTACAATTAAAAAAATAAGAACTAATGCAAACTAAAAAAATAAAAATATGGAAAAAATAGTGTAGAAAAAAGAAAAAAATAGAAAAATAAGAAAGAAAAAATAAGAATATAATAAAGAAAAAGAATAAATGACTTCCCCCTTCATAACAACAAGTACAATTTTAGTAATTTTTACCTTCTCTTAAAATACAACAAATTATATCTCATCTTTTATCTATAAACAAATCTTTAAATGTTCAATCCTGGTCAGCAAAAGTCCATTAAGGGTTACCAGAGATAACAACATATCTGTTTTAACCTTGATCAAATTAACTTATATTCCTTCCTTTTACTTTTAACAATCTTGATCTTTAATCCCTTTAAATACTGTCCTTGATTTCTTTTCATTTTTTCTTTGTCCCTTTTCACAAAATCCTTCAAAACTTTAGCAAGACTCTTTTGTAAATCCAATATAGGAAAGTTATCCAAGTCACTCTTATGGTTTGTTATTTGTATATCCCTTTTGATTATTAAGACATCAGCCAGTTTCGTTTGTATACCCAGTATAGCATCTTTTTCCATATCATTCTTGTAGCCTGTCATTTTTAAATCCACTTTCACATCAGTCTCAGTCTTGTCCAGTAAAACTTGTTCCTTTTCCATAATCTCTCCTTTTTCCGGAGAGATTTCACTGGCCAGAATTCACAATCTGGCCGCTGATCGCCACTGCAGTGCCATTCGTGCTCCTTCAGGGACATCTAGTTCACCATGAATCCTCACCGGAAGTCCATGATGGTGGTTTTATATTTTCTATAATCTCTTAATTTTTTACCATGTTTCATAAATAATTGCATGGTTGGTTATCTATATGTATATGTATGGTTATAAACCACTGTCAGTCTTTACAAGTAGAATTAATGAAGAAATGAATGAATGAGTAAATAAATAAAAATTAAATAGACCTTATTCCCAACTAATTGTGTATTGGATTGCAATTTAATCCAGCGAAAAATTGCAAGAAAAATTTGTAAAAGACATACCAGAGTTATGCTCTGTTATAAATTTCAGTGATGATAGATCAGGGGTCCCCAAACTCTTCAGCTTATTGACCCCTTCATGAAGTTTCAGATTGTTCACAAACCCCCAAACATTTATTATATGAAAATAATTAAATAAATACTACTTTAACTAATAATACTATGAATAATAATAATAATAATAATAATAATAATAATAGTAACATCAACCCCTGGGGTAGTCCCATCGACCCTTGGAGGTCATTACTGACCACTTTGTAGTACCTTGTGATAGATGAATTCAAAATTAGAACAAGCTGAATGTCACCTTGTGTTTTAGGGCCTCCATGCCCTACAACCCTCATGATCTACATTATGTTTAGTTAAAATGTTGATGTTGATATTTTAAATTCCCACTTGAAATGTCCTAAAATTGTTGGTAAACTTTTAGACATAAATATTGCTGGATAATGTAGCATATAGTCAAAATCTAATATGGGTCAATGTAGGCTAATGTGGCACCATAACAGTGTGAATATAAAAGCTGTGTTGGGTAATATGAGACAATCTTAGAGACTGTTAAGATTCTCATAGTTAATCTAAAAAGCAGGAATGCTGCTGCCAGTGGGGACCAGTGAAACAGTTCAGTATAATCCAGCTTTATAGGTTCCTATAACTAAGAATAGGGGATGTGAGGTCCATTTATTCATTTATTCATCATGGGAAACCTCAACCAGCCCAGACAAGGAGAGGATTGACAGCAATTTCTCTATTCTCTGGGTGGTGCATGGTCCTTAGTTGGTAGAGTGATTTGTCTGGCGAATTCTGGTAATGAATGAAACTCTGGCATGCTGACTAGTTATGCGACCCCCAAACAATTTTGTACTGTGTTTTTATCTTGTTTTTTCCTGTATTGAGAGCCACCCAGAGTCAGTTCAAAGTTAGGTGGCACCCAAATCAAATCAAATCAAATCAAATCAAATCAAATCAAATCAAATCAAATCAAATCAAATCAAATCAATAATTTAACATTCCTTAATATATATAGCATTAGTAACATAAATGTGGAGTCAAACATGTCCACTAGGAAGGTGTAAAATGTTTCACTTTAAACTGTTTTGAATGTGAAATTTATTATTTTGATTGCAAACCAGTCCATTTTGATCACAAGATGGATTGTTCCAAGCAATTCCGGAAGGGTTTTGTACTCAGTGTCAGACAGAACTGTTTTGAGACACTTCCAGAGTGTCCGAAGCAGCCCGTTTTGCCTTTAGAACAGCTGCGTTTGCATTCAAACCACAGCATTTCTCAGAGTAGGGGCATTTTCAATTTTAAATGGTATGGTTCAAAACATTTTACTCATGCCTAGTGTTCATTTATTGATTTAAATTGCCATTTCCCAAGGAGTAATTATATTTTAAAATTTTAGCATTGAAGAAATATATTTGTTTTTAGCACTGTTGAGAATGTTTATACAAAATTAAGCAGTGTAGGTTCATCATTCATTTAGATCAGAAATGTTGCTGGTTTATGCCTTGTTGAGCTTAGATGGAAAATCCCTGAGGTTGATGACTAAGTAGGATACTCTGTTTTGTACCTCAAATTAATTGGCAATCAGTAGTCTTGAGTCCTCATACATTCTTTCTAGTTTTATTGAGGGTGCATTTTCTTGAGTCATAATGAAAGTCGTGTAGTCATTAGCAAAAGAAGATATTTGTGATTTGTTATCCAAATCATATGCAGGATAATAACGGTATATCTACATGTAGGCACAGTTTCGAAATACAGTGTCAATTTTCTCACTTCTGTATTCATCTGTTTTAGATTTTTTTTTCATCCTTTTAAAATACAAAGCCACCTGCTAATTTTCATTTGAGCATTGACTTCCCATTAGAACTTTAAAAAAAGGCATTAAAAATCCCATTCTGTTCTTAATAATTTGAACAGCAGTTGTAGCTGACCATTTTAATAGTATTAACAAAAATCCCTTCAAACAGGAACTAGTCAGGTATTGACTAATTAGCAAAATAAAATCCACTGCACAATCTAGCTGCTCTCCCCCGTCTTAATTTTTAACAATTAATTTATTGACAAAATCAAAGCACTATAGATCCTAGCATTTCCCCCCAATTAATTTATTAACCAAATAAAATCAGTGAACATCTCAGCTATTTCCCCCCTCTAAAAACCAGCAGTTTATTGATTAACCAAAAATCATTATAACTCCTAGCCTTTTCTTACTCCTCCTCTTCATTTCCAATATATTAATACTTTTCTTATAGCAAGTTTATTTATAAGTCTATTGCTTTTTTTTTTTTGGTGTGCTACATTTCTAACCCTATTAATACTTGAAAACAGGTAGAATAGTATATAGGGCTGGGTGTGGGTATGTTCATTTTTTTCCTCAAAGCCCAATTTCTCTGTACAGCCTTTTGGATTTTCTTTGCTAAGATATTATTCCTGCTGAGCTTTGGTGGCCTACTTTGCAGAACAGGCCAGTTCTAATGCTTAGATTCTACCTTGAATATTCTTAGGAAAAGGATGAATTGCAAATATAAAACATAATGATACTGCAAGGTATTATAAAATCATTTAGGGAACTTCCTGGCAAAATAATTGAGTAAAAGGTAGCTCATATCCATAGCCAATGTAGTGAGTTACATATATAGGTAGAAATTGACTTGTGCATGAGTTCCTTATTTGCAGCAAATCTACGCTGAGAAGAGGCTTTCCTAGATTATTAACTAATGGGAAGAAATATGCTGTTAGCTAGCTTTCTCTGAGCTGACACATAAGTAGGTAGAAATTTCCAGTTGCTTTCTCCCAGCCTACAGTTGCATACCAGGTAACTTTTGAGTTTTGAAACCACATGCACAAGTTTTATGTGGGTTTTATTTTAATATTTTAATATTTTATTTTATTATTTGTATAGCCATAATTAAAACCAACCAAATAACATAACCAATAAACAAAATTCAATAATCAATATAATGCAATAACCTCTTTTAAAACCCAATTAAAAAAAAAAGGGATTAATAGTTGGTGGGTGATAGTAGGTGAGAGAAACCCTCTCTTTGGGTTTATTTTTGGGGAGGGGGGGTTCTTAAGGTTGCATACCTATCAAGCAAATATTCATAAAACTCCAGAGATCGTTTGGCAAACGTGAAGTATTTTCCTCATTCTGCTGAATTCCATTGGGAAGGTTAGTAGCTCCTCATCAAAGGACCACAGCCTACAGTTCATAAATCATTTTCTTCAATGTCATGTTTCTAAGTTTTCTATCTCTTCTTTGAAAGAGCTTCTTCATCTTCCAAAAAGATAACAGTATTGGAATAATTCCTCAGAGTGAATATAGATAAGCACACAGATGCTTCTCATCTGCAATTCTGTGTGCACTGAATTTTATGCAGGTTGTGGTCAGAGGTTAGACTAGGGTTCCCCAAACACTCTTGTTTGACTTGTTTCGTGTTCAGGAAAATTGGTATAAGGTTCTGCCTGTTTAGGCAACAGAATCCATGTGTTTTTTGTACACGGTTGTTTATCTCATTGGTTCTTCAACAATATTCTTTATAATCAGACCAAAATAATTCCAAATAAGATTTAAAAATGGAGTTTAAGAATGGATCTGAATAAAGAATGCAAGCTGAAGAAATACAATAATAAATCCTACATGGCTTGAGGCTTAGCTATCTCTGCCTATCCCGAATAGAATCTACCTGCCCAAGCAGTGCCTGCAGAGAATGCTTGCTGAGAATTCTCATTCGTTGTGAAGTATTGTTACAGAATAAAATAGCCCTGACACTACTATATTAAATGAACCAGTCACATAGACATGAAGGACAAAGATAGGAAACAGAACACAGGAGAGATCAAGTAGATCAGTGCAACTTTTCATGTGTAACGTTTTAGATTCCCGTATTCCATATAATCTCCAGCAAAGGAGATCGTTACCTTGTCGTGGTGCTGGAGCTTGAGCACCTCAATGAAACCATGAGCTAAACCATGAAGGGACACCCAAGACGGGAAGGTCGTGGCAGAGAGGTCAGACTAAATACGATCCCTGGGGAAGGTAATGGCAACCCACCCCAGTATTCTTGCCGTGAAAACTAAATGGATCAGTACAACCAGAGATATGTCGGTATACCGTCGGAAGATGGGACTCCCAGGTTGGAAGATGGTCAAAATGCTACTGGGGAGGAACAGAGGATACGTTCAACTAGCCCCAGATGTGATGACGCAGCTAGCTCAAAGCCGAAAGGACGGCTAGCGGCCGACGGTGCTGGTGGTGAACGACGAATCCGATGTTCTAAAGATCAACACACCATAGGAACCTGGAATGTAAGATCTATGAGCCAGGACAAATTGGATGTGGTTATTGGTGAGATGTCAAGATTAAATATAGACATTTTAGATGTCAGTGAACTGAAATGGACTAGAATGGGCCACTTCACATCAGATGACCACCAGATCTACTACTGTGGACAGGAGGACCACAGAAGAAATGGAGTAGCCTTCATAATTAATAATAAAGTGGCTAAAGCAGTGCTTGGATACAATACAAAAACGATAGAATGATCTCAATTCAAATTCAGGGTAAGCCATTTAACATCACAGTGATCCAAATATACACCCCAACCACAGATGCTGAAGAAGCAGAAGTAGATCAGTTCTATGAGGATCTGCAGCACCTACTGGATAATGCACCAAAAAGAGATGTTATTTTCATTACAGGAGACTGGAATGCTAAGGTGGGAAGTCAGACGACACCTGGAATTACAGGCAAGCATGGTCTGGGAGAACAAAATGAAGCAGGACATAGGCTGATAGAATTTTGCCAAGACAACTCACTGTGCATAACAAACACTCTCTTCCAACAACCTAAAAGACAACTTTATACGTGGACTTCACCAGATGGTCGACACCGAAATCAGATTGATTACATCCTTTGCAGCCAAAGGTGGCGGACATCTATACAGTCAGTAAAAACAAGACCTGGAGCTGACTGTAGTTCAGATCACGAACTTCTTAGTGCACAATTTAGAATCAGACTAAAGTGAATAGGGAAGACCCACAGATCAGTTAGATATGAGCTCACTAATATTCCTAAGGAATATGCAGTGGAGGTGAAGAATAGATTTAAGGGACTAGATTTAGTAGATAGGGTCCCAGAAGAACTATGGACAGAAGTTTGCAACATTGTTCAGGAGGCGGCAACAAAAAACGTCCCAAAGAAAAAGAAAACCAAGAAGGCAAGATGGCTGTCTGTTGAGACACTGGAAGTAGCCCAAGAAAGAAGGAAAGCAAAAGGCAACAGTGATAGGGGGAGATATGCCCAATTAAATGCAAAATTCTAGAGGTTAGCCAGAAGAGATAAGGAATTATTTTTAAACAAGCAATGTGCAGAAGTGGAAGAAGACAATAGAATAGGAAGGACAAGAGACCTCTTCCAGAAAATTAGAAACATCGGAGGTAAGTTCCAGGCAAAAATGGGTATGATCAAAAACAAAGATGGTAAGGACCTAACAGAAGCAGAAGAGATCAAGAAAAGGTGGCAAGAATATACGGAAGATGTGTATAGGAAGGATAATAATATTGGAGATAGCTTTGATGGTGTGGTCAGTGAGTTAGAGCCAGACATCCTGAAGAGTGAGGTTGAATGGGCCTTAAGAAGCATTGCTAATAACAAGGCAGCAGGAGACGACGGTATCCCAGCTGAACTGTTTAAAATCTTGCAAGATGATGCTGTGAAGGTGATGCATACCATATGCCAGCAAATTTGGAAAACACAAGAATGGCCATCAGATTGGAAAAAATCAACTTATATCCCCATACCAAAAAAGGGAAGCACTAAAGAATGTTCAAACTATCGAACAGTGGCACTTATTTCACATGCCAGTAAGGTAATGCTCAAGATCTTGCAAGGTAGACTCCAGCAATTCATGGAGCGAGAATTGCCAGATGTACAAGCTGGGTTTAGAAAAGGCAGAGGAACTAGAGACCAAATTGCCAATATCCGCTGGATAATGGAGAAAGCCAGGGAGTTTCAGAAAAACATCTATTTTTGTTTTCTTGACTATTCTAAAGCCTTTGACTTTGTGGATCATAACAAATTGTGGCAAGTTCTTGGTGGTATGGGGATACCAAGTCATCTTGTCTGCCTCCTGAGGAATCTGTATAACGACCAAGTAGCAACGGTAAGAACAGAGCACGGAACAACGGACTGGTTTAAGATTGGGAAAGGAGTACGGCAGGGCTGTATACTCTCACCCTACCTATTCAACCTGTACGCAGAACACATCATGCGACATGCTGGGCTTGAGGAATCCAAGGCTGGAGTTAAAATCGCTGGAAGAAACATTAACGATCTCAGATATGCAGATGATACCACTTTGATGGCTGAAAGCGAGGAGGAGTTGAGGAGCCTTATGACGAAGGTGAAAGAAGAAAATGTGAAAGCTGGGTTGCAGTTAAACCTCAAAAAAACCAAGATTATGGCAACGAGCTTGATTGATGACTGGCAAATAGAGGGAGAAAAAGTGGAGGCAGTGACAGACTTTGTATTTCTAGGCGCAAAGATTACTGCAGACGCTGACTGCAGCCAGGAAATCAGAAGACGTCTACTTCTTGGGAGGAGAGCAATGGCAAATCTTGATAAAATAGTTAAGAGCAGAGACATCACACTGACAACAAAGGTCCGCATAGTTAAAGCAATGGTATTCCCTGTAGTAACCTATGGCTGTGAGAGCTGGAGCATAAGGAAGGCTGAGCGAAGGAAGATAGATGCTTTTGAACTGTGGTGTTGGAGGAAAATTCTGAGAGTGCCTTGGACTGCAAGAAGATCAAACCAGTCCATACTCCAGGAAATAAAGCCAGACTGCTCACTTGAGGGAATGATATTAAAGGCAAAACTGAAGTACTTTGGCCACATAATGAGAAGACAGGATACCCTGGAGAAGAAGCTGATGCTAGGGAAAGTGGAAGGCAAAAGGGGCCGACCAAGGGCAAGATGGATGGATGATATTCTGGAGGTGACAGACTCAACCATGGGGGAGCTGGAGATGGTGACGGCCGAGAGGAAGCTCTGGCGTGGGCTGGTCCATGAAGTCACGAAGAGTCGGAAGCGACTGAACGAATAAACAACAAAATTCCATATAATGTGAATATCTTAGCCAATCAGTATGCAACATGAATTTGCTTATGCACTTCACTGAGGCATTGGCATCTGACCCTTGGGAGCAATTCCAACAATGGTTGTACGTTGCAATCTCACCTAATGCATTTCTTCTTTTTATCTGTTGCTCAGTGGGTAAGACGCCAGGCTTGTTGATTGGAAGATCGCAAGTTCGGAGGTTCGAATCCCTAGCCCTGCGTGCGGAGTGAGCTCCCGCACTCGCCCCAGCTCTTGCCAACCTAGCAATTCAAAAGCATGCAAATGCAAGTAGATGAATAGGTACCACTTCGGTGGGTAGGTAACAGCGTTCCGCTTGTGTCATGCCGGCCACATGACCGTGGAAGCGTCTTCGGACAACGCTGGCTCTTCGGCTAACAAACGGAGATGAGCACCGGCCCCTAGAGTCGGACACGACTGCACAAATGTGCGGGGGGAACCTTTACCTACCTTTACCTATGGTTTATTAGTGGCTTAAAGTTTATTTGCCATGGCAGTATGGTGGGAGGGCTCAGATATGTTCTCTTCCTGTGGAATGCCCTCCTACCAGAAATAAGATCTGTACCTTCACTCCTGGCATTTAGGAAGTTGCTGAAACCTTGGTTCTTTCAAAGAGCATTCAGGGACCAAGGTATGAATTGGTAGAGGTACCTAGATATGAGATGCGTTCAAGGTTCTGATGATATACAGTACTATGGTTCTATGACTGGAGCATTATCATTTAATTCTGCTATTCTTTATTAGATATCGTGATTATTACTGTTTTATTATGTATTATATTTCTGCTGTGAGTTGTTTAGTGTCTTGATGATTTAAGTAGCCTAAAAGTAGCTTTAATTAATACTTAAATAAGGCCTGTACAATTTTAATTTGAAAACAGATTTTATCCTTTTGACACTTTTTATCTTTTAATATAAACATGGTCTTAGTGTATTACTATATGTTCTTTCTAATAATTCAGATTTTAACTCAGTGCAATTTCTTTTCTTTGTGACAATGGAATCATCCATAGAGTCCCCTTCCTCTAGCTCCAAGGTAGCCTGGCCACGGGCCATTGAGGATATATCCTCATACCAGAGCTTAATTAGCAAGTTAGCAAGGGATCCACATGTTGGGTGGGGAGAGAGACAGGCAGCTTTGAAAAGAAAGAATCTCTTGCCTTCCCAACAGCAGCATCTTTTGACCTAATGTGAGGACAGCAACTTTGGTGAACTGGATTTGGAGGCATGGCCAAAAGATGGCTGTGTAGGCAGTGATTTTCTGCTTTATTCCTGTCTCAAGGGGGAAGGAAAACATATCTTTGGGGGCATGGGACAGAGCTCTAGATCTTGGCAACAGTTGGTTAACAAACTGCTTTCGTGTATGGTAATGCAAACTATTTCTTGTTAAGTTTGTGTTTTTCTTCTTATTAGAAATCATGGATTTCTATCTGCAGTAACAGGCAATTTGTATTTGCTTTCTTAGTCAAAATGTAGATGGACTTGTTTTCCATCATTTCCAAAGAAGGAGCATATTTTCAATCAACTTTTAAGTGATGACGTGTAGTCATTAAGTTGTCCTAGATAAATAACTATGCAAAAACACCTCTTTTCAGACATGGCCAAATGGCCTGATTCATGGCCCATTAGGTTCCTCACTTTCACCCTATATCCTACTGAGAAAACTACTCTGAATGGTAATCATCCTTGTTCAAGTATCTGTGTGGAAGGGTGGGGGGTTGCATAGCCAGCTCACCTTTATATCAGGCTTTTGTTTCTTTAAGTGTCTGTATATATTCACATATGATAAACACATTCTCATCTGATTTTAAACCAGTCCTGTCATGTTTATCTGTAGGGAGCTCTCAGGATGGGTCTCTGTCCTTGTGCTTTATTGTTCAAAAGGTAGATCAGAAACGTAAAATATTCTAAATTCTGATTAATACTGGAATCACTTTTGAAGTGAATATCTAATATATGAAACTGTAGAAAAATGCCTGATTTTCTATGCTTAATGTAAGCCTTTGAATCAAACAAATATATGGAATAGCCTTCTTTTGTTATTTCAGCCCAACAATAGAATTAATTGGCTGCAGTTTGTGCGTAAATAAAAGTAGCACCCATTAATTCAATGGTCTGCTCTCCCTAAATGTGGCAGTGTCCAGATGTGTGGATTTCATTTCCCAGAATTCTTAATGATGATTGGAATGGTGGGGAACTCTTAAAGCTGAACTCTACAGATCTGAAGGGCACCCATGTCAGGGAAGGCAGATTTATTTAAAGTATCTGAATCTATAGGTTTTGGCTTCTCACTGAGGAGAAAGGCTTCTTCAAATAGCTTTAAGCTTTTCAAAGTGAATTCTCCTTTGAGACAAACTTATATCCTGGTGTCTTCATAGACATGCCCGTGTATCCTTCTTAGCAAAAATATGGAAGTGGTTTACCAATGCCTTTTTCCAGGATGATTTTCATCTTCGCAGTTAAGCCTACAACCCAGGAATTTTCCATTCAAGTGCTAACCCGGTCCAACCCAGTTAAGCTTTCCAAGACAAGCCAAATTGGCTAACTGCTATTATTTAGTTGGCCTCACTCTATGTTACAATGTTTTAAGTACTGATCCAGTGGACTGGGGGTGGGAGTTTTGTGTTTTCATCAGGAAGGATAGCCATGTTAAACTTGGAGAAGTGATGTGACTGCATATCACTGCCTTTAATATTGCTGGCTTGTAAGTCCTTCTCTCATCTAATTATCTTAGTTTATCTAACTTAGAAATGACAGTAAAACTTTCTCTGTGCCCAAATTTAGCAACTAAGTTTTGTTCTGTTGTGAAAGTCAAATATGGTGTGCCAACATAAAGATGGAACAGCTGATTTTTTATTATTGATCCTTGCTTATTGGATAGGAAATCTTCAGGTTTGACTGTATTTTTGCATGTGTGAGAATGTTTGTGTGTGCATTATTGTATGTGCCAGGGAGAGGGATTAATTCATGCATGCAGTGTCAATAGTAGAACATTTAGTGTGGCTATCGACAAAAGAATTCTAAACTAAGAATTTGTTTTGTGTATTAGAACCCAATAGACCTTGCAGTCCTCCCAAACAAAAATCTACTCTTACTGACCATAGGTAGTTTTCTGTTCAGGAATATAATTTAGGGGAAAGATATTGCTCATCACTGTAATATCTTCTCCTGGATCCAAATCTACACCTGCTAATATAAAAATATAGACTAGGTAGCATTATCTTTCAAGTGCAGGAGAATCTGTTTTTTACTTACTTACTTACTTACTTACTTACTTATCAAATTTATCACCGCCCAACTCCCCCACGGGGGACTCTGGGCAGTTTACAACAAAATTAAAATCATTAACATGCAATTAAATAGATTAAAATACACAGTAAATAACAATTTAAAATATACTGAATATAACAAAATCCAATAACCAAATCTTCTTAAGTTATAAAAAGGGCACTCCAGGAGAAATCTAAGGTGCTAGCCATCTCCAGGTATATACCTTCTCCATCTCGCCCCAAGCATGCTGACAAAGCCAAGTTTTGAGTTGTTTTCGAAAGTCCAGGAGCGAGGGGGCCTGTCTGATCCCTGGGGGAAGACTGTTCCAAGGGGCATGGGCAACAGCAGAGAAAGCACGCTTCTGAGACCCCGTTAGATGGAACTCCTTAGTCAATTGTTGTTACTTGTTGGTTAAATACTTGTTTATTTTAGGCTGTAGGGGGTGCGATGGCTCAGCGGGTAAGACGCCAGGCTTGTCGATCTGAAGATCGCAAGTTCGGAGGTTCAAGACCCTAGCCCCGCGTGATGGAGTGAGCTCCCGCACTCACCCCAGCTCTTGCCAACCTAGCAATTCGAAAGCATGCAAATGCAAGTAGATTAATAGGTACCACTTTGGTGGGAAGGTAACAGCGTTCCGCGTGCGTCATGCCGGCTACATGACCACGGAAGCGTCTTCGGACAACGCTGGCTCTTCGGCTAACAAACGGAGATGAGCACCGCCCTCTAGAGTCAGACACGACTGTGCAGGGGAAACCTTTACCTTTACTTTACTATTTTAGGCTGTGCAAATTTGGCTGCCAGGGATGGTATTGTTCTTCTCTGTGCTTCCAGTGCTCAGCATGAAGGTAGACATGGGCTGCCCTGAATTTTCTGTGCAATTCAGAGAACTGAAGTAAGTGTTGCCAATAACTACAAATAATAACTACAAAGGCAGGACAACATTTGAGGACCTGGAGTGAAAGTACGGTTCTCCTTGTTTGTCTAGATTTAGATCAGAGCTTAATAAAATTATATACATATACATTATGTCATATTTACATTAAATAATGTATATACTGTATACATATACATATGTATATATTGTATACATACACACATGCACACACACACACTGTATGATTTAGATCAGAGGTTTTTTTATCATGTAACAATTTATGAAAATAAGCTGCATTTCCAAATATTTATTTATTTTTAAGGAACTTTAACAGGAGCTATATGTTTTCCTGGTTTCCATGCAAGTGCAAATTTTGGTACTGGGACTGTAGTTATATTAATTTGGAGGATAAAATCGTTTTTTAAGAAAAATAATTACTTCCTATTAAGACCATAGGATAACTGTTAAGGACAGTATTCTCTAATGAAAATTCAAATAGTTTAGGTTTTTTCCACAATAACAAGTTGCAATGATTTGTCTTTTTTCAGTTTGTAAAATACCAACTTTATGAAACATACATATTGTACCTAAGATAAATACTAGAGTTGCCTGCGAGATGGGCAGTGCAGAAATGTGAGAAATAAATAAATAATTCAACTTATAGAATAATTTTCTACAAAAGTATATATTTGCACAGCATATACAGTAGTGTATTATCAACTGCTGTTTCTTTTTAGAGAACATCTTTTCAGAAGCTAAACTGTATTTCTTTCTGAATATAAAGTAGGTCTTGTATACTTGGGATGCTTTGGAGAAGATCAGCAAGTTGTTATAGTAGAAGCTTTCAAGAGGCAACATGTTAGGGGGAAAAAAAAACAGTAGCAGAGATACCTGTAGAGAACACGAGACATGCCCTAAAGCTAGAGACAATAATTAGCTGCCTTATTCCCATGTAAACTCTTCGAAGCATTAGTGTTTATGAAATTCAGAGATCAGTGGAAGATCATTCTCAAATTCCTCCTGCTGAAGTTGTTTATACCCATTCCATTTTTGATGTCCCTATAAGATACTTTGATGGAGGCATTTTGCATTCTTCATCACAGCTCTTCTTTTTTCTCCAGCACAAAAACAATAAATAAAAAAGACGGTCAATCAGAGTTTTCAAACTTCAGCTCTTCAATTCAGAATTAGTAAAAATATATTAGCAAAGTGATTTCCAGGATTTATTCCAAGATCATGATAGAAAATGATCTGTGTAGTTTCCAGAATGGCTGGAATATTAAGTTTCTGATAACAATGGTATCTGAAGTGGTAATAGTTACCCATTATTTGTAGATGTCTGATTTGTTAATTATTAGGTTCCTGCTTAAGCTGAGGCTTGGTTTCACATCATATTGTAATATAATACACTTGAGATAATTTATTAATTAGGACCATAAAAATATATGCATATGAATAATGTTTTAGTTTATTTAAAACCTACTTTCTCTCTGCTGTCTAAACCAGCTGTTTAATTTTGATTGTTCTACTTACTTTTTCCTGTGTAGATATGTGGCTATGGAGGGTGACTTTTCCTGGTCTCGCACTCTACACAGAAAGCATGGGTGGTGGCTGCATCTTACTGCTCTCTCTGTCTTCAAAAAATCAGTAACATATTGACTACCTTGGCAAGACAACTAAAATGGGAGGCCTAGAAGAGTTTGTTTTTGTCTGATTTTGAAATGCAATTTGAGTATCTCAGAGTCCATTAGCAATCTAGCTTTTACTGTCTAATAAATCCCAATATTGCTGCCCCCATGGTTTCAATCCTTCGATGTCAAGTCTTGTGAGGCAGGCAGCCTCAAGAAAGACAAACCGCTTGGCTTCTGGAAAGATCTTTATTGCTAGCAGGGTAAAGTACAGAATCTTGAAAGGCTGCTCAAGCAATTCTCCAGATCAACTTCTATCTAGTATAATTAAGACAGAGTTATTCTGAGTCTCTTTCTCATGCTGGGAATTGAGGTGTCTCTTTTAAAGTGGTCCTGTTTCTTCCCCATGTTCTCATGGCCTGCTTGGTATCCCATCAGTTCAAAGAGGGAATACCCATTAAGGTATCGCTGAAGCCTGACTGTACTGAAGAAGAGTTTATGTAAAGGGAGCATTTTGAAAAGATGTAGAAACATGATGAACAAGTTGACTTTGACTACTGGTATTTTAAATTATGCCATAATTACATGAGTATTATAAAGTAACTTTCTGGTATACTAATTAATGGATTTTAAAGTTCTTGAATAATAATCTGCAGCTGCTTAGCACTGGATTTATATTCAGGTGACAGATAGTATAAAGTGTTTGTCTTAAAATTATATGTTTAAACATTTATTCCTCATGCCTCATATGGTTTGGGCTTATAGTTTATATAAAGTAGGAAAAATAATTCCTCTTCCCATGTTGGTTATCCCAAAGTTACTTTGTCTTTGCTGGAAAATCTTTACTAGAGAATCTCACCCAACAGGTTTGTCTAGCATTGACTTCTCATAATTAAATATCTAATTGGGAAAATTCACCACAAATATTAGCTTGTACAAATCATCTGGCTATAGAGGTGTATCTGTGGAAATATATTAGTTGATCTGGGAGATAATTTTTTTCCTATAAGTTAGTGGATGAGACCTGATAATTTCCCCAGAATATAAATCAGAATGAGAACAAATTAATTTATCAAACCTGCCCACTTGTAGCAGAAAGGAAGCGGTACTGAAGTTTCATGTCTAATTTCAGGTACATTTCTCCCCTACACATATTACAATGAGTCATGTTCTGCGAGATGGGCGGCTGTATAAATATGATATATCAAATAAGTAAATAAATAAATAAAATGTTCCCTTTCATATATTATAGTGTTCACCACAGAGACAGACATAGGACAGGCAGGTATAAATATGATATATCAAACAAACAAACAAACAAACAAAATGTTCCCTTTCATATAGTGTTCACTACAGAGACAGATGTAGGACAGGCAGGTATAAATATGATATATCAATCAAACAAATAAATAAAATATTCCCTTTCATATATTATAGTGACAGAAGTAGGACAGGCAGGTTCCCATCATCTCTCTAGCTTGACTTAGCTTTGGCTTGTAATCCAACATAAGACTCTGGTGATTGAACAACTTTAATTGCATGTGGCTCTCTGAACATGCTACTAATTAAAAGTTCTGCGAACTTACTTGAATTGGGGGTGGGGATACAGGTTACCGATGAGTATAACACTAATTAAAGTTAGTGTGTCTTTTCACAAAACCAGTGGTGAGACAAGCACATTTCTGCATCTTAATAATTAGCACATAGTGTAGGGCAATGTCTGAAAAAGAAGCTAAGTAATGGCATATACAGGGGAAACAGATCATTGGTGTTCATAAAGGCAGCAGCAAGGTGGGGAATCTTTTCTATTAGTAGAAGCACCGAGTGGTTAATTGAGTAATACCTGAGGAAAGAACAGTCACTTGATCAACAACAGCAGTCAAGATGAAATGTACCTCCTATTTGGTGGGATGTGGGCAAAAATATATTGGCTTGCAAAGTACTCTTTATATTAGAAATCTTACCTTGTGTAGAATAATGTTATTTTGCTGGGGTAAAGTTGGACTTTGACTGCACTTTTGGCATACTGCCCAAAATGTATAAAAATGGACCTGTTTTGTGTCCTTATCATTGACATTGAATGCTGAAACTGGTATGGCTATAACTAAAGCTGTTAATCCAGTCTCCTCCTCCTCTATCCTACTAAAAATATTATGTGAAAGCCTTGTGAAAGCCTTGGTTGAAAGCCAGAAAGATCAGTGGAGATCAATATTCATGGATCTCTTGGTGTGTTGTATGGAAGATTGCCACTTGGAAGTGTAGGAGAAGTATATGGTAAAAAGATGAGTTAATGAATGAAAAAAGAAAAATGAATTTGTGTTAGGTAAATAAGAAAGGAGAAGGATATAATAGATCTGAACAAAGGTGGTCTGATCGTGTAGAGTGGAATTGCTCACTGTATGACTGGAATGAAAGTATAGGTTTAATTATGAATGAAAGGGCTGAGCGTATATCAGAAAGTATGAATTGATCTAACTGCCTGAGTACAAGTAAATGTAACAGTAAACATGCAATAAAAGGGAGAAAAAATCCTTGTCTTTCAACAGGAGCTTAAAGAAATGAGATATTTCTCAACTTCCAGAGGGAAATGGCTTTTGTGCACTGCTTGATAATTTCAGAATAAAGGTAGTGGGAAACCTGATTAAATACCATGTATTTACCTCTTAAGAGCTATTTCTTGCATTATTAAATATTCTGCACTGTTGAACGTCCTTAATAAAATCAGGAAAAATATAATCTGAGATTTTTAAGTTCCCCATTTGATTACACAAGCCAAGCGAACCTTCTTCAGGATTTCATTCCTTGTGGCCAATCTAAGGAACCTCCCAGTAAATGGTCAGAACTTATTCGTTGTACAGAAAGGAGAAACTGAAATTCAGTGAGTCCTTTCACTATCTAGCTGATAATAATCTGGCAAAGCTAATATGTCCCAAATTAAAGCTTTGATTAAACAAGCCATCTGGCCTCTCAGCTTCCTCTGCAATTCCAATGACCTGTAGACTTGCCCAGTGAGAGTGAGGTTCCAGAGACATTATTTTGTCCTGAAGAGTCTTAACCACCTTTAATAGGTCAACCATGTATCCACTTCTGACAACTATCCAACTGAGGTTATTCAGTTCTTAGCTACATCCATTCTGGAATTTATAGTATTAATGTGTCTGTAATAGCTTTTATACTGTATCTTCTCTAATCTTGAGGAGAAGAGCCATCACATTTTTCTCAGCAGCTGCAAACACTGTCAGGGAAGGAGTTGGTATAACTTGCTTGGGTGCCATTTGGCAGATAATGAACAATCATTCTCTGATAATCAAAATAATGTACTAATCACCTGTTTCTGCCTCCAACAATAACAATTAAGGTAGGAAGCAAACTATTACCAAGATAGAAATCACTGGAGATTGTTGATAACTGCTTGCAGTATCACCTTGACCAAAAGTCAAAGCTCTTAATTATACATTTGTATGTACTTCTGTATTATATTGGTTACAGGAAAGCTTTGCAAATTGTAATATCTTCTACAGCTGTGCTCCTTCTCTTCCCCCTTGTCTGTTTTTCCCGCCTTCTTTAATTTGACCTTTATTAAAGATTATTCTCCTTATTAAACTTTCTTTTCTTTTTCAATTGGTTCATATAATAACTTGATTTCTTCATTAATTTTTGCAGGAGGTAGCATGAGTGGGATATAATGTGTAACTACCAGCAATCAGGATTGAGAGATTTTAGTTTTAATTTTATTTATTTATTTGGCTGCCTGACTCCATGATGACTGTGGGTGGCTTAGAACAATAAAAAAGTACAAATATACATGTCACAAACAGCCAATTCAACAGACAAAATCCTATAAGAGGCTTGGCCACCCACCCCAAGGCAAGACTTGGGAAAAAGCCATGTTTCTAATGAGCTTTTAAATGAAGGAAGAGTAGGAGATCTCTAGGGGAATGACATTTTAGAGAGCAGGTGTGGCAACAGAGAAGGCTCACTTCTTGGGTCTCATCAGATGAATTGTTTAATCAATGGGACCCAAAGCATGCCAACTCTGTCCAGTCGTATAGGATGGGCAGAAACTACTGCAGATAGACCACAGCTTTCAAAACGCTGTGTCGCGACACTTTAGTGTGTCGCAACACACAGTTTGGTGTGTCACCACACAACCCGGATGCGGCGGCGGGGGCGTGCACGGCGGCAGGGGCAGTGGTGCACCATCAGCGCTTCCGCATTTTAGCGGAGGCCGCCGCTGCAGCCACCGCCTACGTGCACGCCTCCGCCCCCGTGCGCCCCCCACGCCGCCGCCGTGCATGCCCCCGCCCCCGCCCCCATGCTGCCGCCGCCATTGGTGTGTCGCCAACGGCGGCAGATTGGAAAGCTCTGAGATAGACAGTCCCCAAATAGCCAGGCTCGATGCCATGAAAGGCTTTATAGGAGGCAACCAGCAACATGAATTACACCTAGAATCTAAGTGGCAACCACTGCAGCTCATGAAGCAGAGGTATTACATGTTCATACTGTGACACACCCATTTCTGACTGTACCACTGCATTCTGGACCTGCTATAATCTGTGAGTGGTCTTCAAGCAGAGTGCATTGCAGTAGTCCATGCATGAGGTGACCAGGACATCAGTGACTGTCTGGTGGGCCTCTTAGTCCAGGAACAGGCCAAACTGGTGCACAATAAGGAGCTGTGTGATGACCTTTCTGGCCACAGCTGATACCTGCTCTTTTAACAGGAGCTGTAAATCAAGGAAAAAGTCCAGATCGCTCACTAATTCAAAATGGGGTAGTGCTACTTTATCCAGGAATAAAGATGGAAATTTTCTGGGATTGGGTGGCTCAAATACTCACAGACATTCCATCTTGTTAGGATTGAGCCTCAGTCTGTTTCTTCCCATCCAGACCCCCACAGCCTTGAGGGACAGGACTAGACCTTGACAGCATCACCTGGGTGGCCTGGGGTTGAGATAACAATTAGGTATCATCGACATACTAATGATGCCTGACACCAAACCGATGGATGGCCTCTCTCAGCAGCCTCATGTAGATGTTGAACGAGAGGGTCAAATCATCAAGCCCTGCAGTAAGTACTCCACATATCAAGAGCTTCAGAATAGATCTCTTCCCCTCTGTCAACACCAACTAGAACTGCCACAGAAAAAGGAGAACCCCCACAACACAGTGCTCCCAGTCCTAACCCTTGTAGGCTGCAAGGAGAAGAAGAACTCCATGACTGATGATACTGAAAGCTGCTGAGAGGTCAAGGACAACCAGGACAGACATATTAACCCCATCCCGGCTTCACCAGAGGTCATCAGTAAGCCCAATCAGTGCCTTCTCCATATAATTCCCAGTATGAAACTCAACTGAAAAAATAATATCTTTCTCCCAGGGCCTATGGTGCCACAGCCTGACCACCTTCTCAACAACACCCAAGAGAGGGAATGTTGGAAACTGGGCAAAAATTGTCCAGGACTGTTGGATCCAGTAATGACTTCTTTTATCACTATAGTATTATTTTTATTCTTGTGTTTTGGTGGGGGAATGTTCTTTGGATGCAATTCAGGTATGTTATGAATGGATATGGTAGATGTCTTTTTTACCTGCTCACTTATTTTTTTCATATTAATATCAAATGGTAACATGGAATGTTGGACTGGGATCTCCCAAAAGGTAGACAAGTATTAACTAAGTTAAAAAGGATGGGAATTGACATAGCTTTTTTTCAGAAAGCCCATATTCTTCCTCAGGATGAACAGCTTTTAAAGAAAGCTTGGGTGGGAGAGGTTTACGTAAGTAATAATTTTAAATGTGCAAGAGGTGTTGCTATTTTAATTAGTAAATTTTCTAAGCTGCCTGTTGAAGAAGAATATCAGATGGAGAAGGTCGTTTCTAAATACTTATTGCCAGATTGGGTAATCAGTGTTTAGCACTCCTAAATTTATATGGTCCAACTACAGCCTCTCCAGAACAAGTATGTAATTGTTTTCAACACACTTTTCCTATTTTACTACAGGTTTATAATCACAGTTTCTCAAATAAACCCCTACATTTTAGTTTTAATGTGGTAAGCATCCAAGTCAGGCAAAAACTCTACTATGTTCTAAGAGTAGACTTGGTTCCTATTTTCTGAGAAATGTGGATGCTAAGATTTTAACAGCTACATTTACCTGTAGATTACAGGTATCCTTCTAACTATACTGCACCCAGTTAAGGCTACTGTATATACTGTAGTATACTTCTTATACTGAGCTGTCAAACTTCTGACAACATTATTCCAGCTTCAACTGAAGATGAAGTTATAGTATTTTGGATACTGAGAAAGCCTTTGATATGGTCTCCTGACAGCTTCTGGAATGGGTTTTGATTTATTCTGGGTTTCCTTGAAGCTTTGGGTTGATACAGTGTATTTAGCTCTTACGTTGTATGTGTTTATTAATTGTGTGCCTACTCCTTGGTTTATTTTATGTTAAGATATATGTCAAGGATGTCCTCTTTCTCCTTTTCTTTGTAATTTCACATCAAAATCCCTTGTCTGTATTATTAGAAATTTTGATATTTTCAGAAATTCTAGTCATACAAACAAGAGGTTCTGATGCGAAATTACAAAGAAAAGGAGAAAAAAGGAATTATTATTGGTGACCCAATATTTTATTATATGTGGATAATATTTTATATTTTACAGATACACAAGAAATCTCTACAGGTATTCATAACCTTATTACATTAATACATGCAATTCGGATCTTCTCTGGTTAGTCTATAAACTAGTTATTCTATGAACAAAAGTATAGGCTGTGGAATCTTGCAAGGATATCATACAGGATTTTGATTGTACTAAATTACTTGTTGAGAAAGGTGGGTGAACTTTTCAGATTTATCACTGGGTATTTATGCTAACTGCAGTCAGTGTCTATAATAAGGAGCTTTATAATTCAACCTCTTTGAGCTTAATTTGAGAGTTATTATTTGACCCCATTGACAACCTAGTAGTTATGAAAACCTTCCTGGTCCTTATGCCTGTGAAAACCTTATACTATGGTATCATCTGAGTTTTAAAATAGCATCTAAATCTATTGGGTAGGGTAAACTGGCCTCTCACAATATTATTATTTTGGATCAATTCAGTTCCGAGGAGTGTCTTTTTAAAATGTTTGCAGAATTAAAAAGAGCTTGATTTTACTAGAGTGCTTTTTGACAGTACATTGAGTTTAACCATTTATTATTTGATGTATTTGGTCCAGATAAAATTGTTGTTTCTGATGTTCCACAGTGTTGACAAGTTTTGGAGGAATTATCCAGGGCTTCTAAATCAATAAAACTTATTTATAGGAAGTTGATTAAATTGATAATAGTTATTTCTGGGTCTTTTGGAATAACAAGCTTCAGTGTCCAGTTCTGTTAAAATAATAGACCACATTTTTGGTCTTCATAAACATATGAATGTGAGAAAGAAAGTGTATTGCATGTTTGTTGATTTAAAGAAAGTGTATGGAACATTGTGTATGGGGCGTGGTGGCTCAGCGGGTAAGACGCCAGGCTTGTCGATTGGAAGATCGCAAGTTCGGAGGTTCGAATCCCTAGCCCTGCGTGCGGAGTGAGCTCCTGCACTAGCTCCAGCTCTTGCCAACCTAGCAATTCGAAAGCATGCAAATGCAAGTAGATAAATAGGTACCACTTCGCTGGGTAGGTAACAGCGTTCTGCGCGTGTCATGCCGGCCACATGACCGTGGAAGTGTCTTCGGACAACGCTGGCTCTTCGGCTAACAAACGGAGATGAGCACCGGCCCCTAGAGTCGGACACGACTGCACAAATGTGCGGGGGGAACCTTTACCTTTACCTTTTTATGGAACATTTTGCATGAATATGGAACTGAAGATTGGTTATTGAATACAATATGACCAGTATTATGATAGAAGCATAGCTCATGTGAGAATAAGTGGAATACATAGTGAATAGTTCAACACTGAGCGGGAGTAAGGAGGTATAATGTATTTCTGAACAGATATGTAAGGAATGCTTGTGGTGGTGTTAGAGGTGTGTTGCATATGTGAATATACAAATAGTTTTGAATACAAATGTTGACATTTTGGTGGCTGAGACCCTGATGTTTTGCAGTGAATGTTAAATGCAGTAAGGTGTATGGATTTGAAAAACAGTGTATCAAAGTCTAAGGTAGTTGTATTTGATAATAAAATAATAAAATAAATAAAATAAAATGCATGATTGTATATTATGCATAAATGGTGAAATACCAAAGCAAATAGATGAATATGTAACTTGTTAGAACATTAACTAAAGATGGGAAGTTTTAATGCTTTACTGGTGAGGCTGTGGAGGAAGTCTCAAATTATCTTTGCACCATCTACAGGTTCTTGCAGACTTTACAAACAGTACAAAACAGTTTTTAGATATCATCATCCTTGCCCAGTTTAGGAATTTTAATCTCTGGGTACAGGGACAGTAGTTAATAAAATGCTTGAGGCACCTACTCCCTTCACTACTTGGATTAATGCTTGGATCTCTGCTGTGTTCCTTTCTATCCCCTAGTTCAGTGTTTCTCAACCTCAGCAACTTTTAAGATGTGTTGACTTCAACTCCCAGAATTCTGGGAGTTGAAGTCCACAAATCTTAAAGTTGCCAAGGTTGAGAAACACTGTTCTAGTTGTAGCCCATGCTTGTCATGGAATAGCCTTATCCATTCCCCCTCTAGGATCAAGAGGGGGTTGTGGTCTGAGAATCGGCTATCAACTGTTTCCCTCTCCTGATAAGTAGAAGCTGAGAGTAGGAGGTCGTTTAGTTTCCCATAGGAAGATTTTTTTCCCGTAGAAGAAGTGGCTGCTGAAGGACATGTGGGAAAAATGAGGACCTTTTGGAGAGGAGAAATGGAGGTGTTTTGCTCTGTGCCTTGCATCAGATCCTGTGAACTCACACAAGCCTATTACTGCCATATTGAAAATAACCTGACTTGACTTCTCACAGAAGTTTAGCATATCATCAGACCAAGGGTCAAGGGATTAGTAATTTTTTAAAAGGCATCATGTATCTCCATAATAACCTAGAAATGAAGCACACCAACAGAATATGAAATGTTGTTCGTTGCCCACATGTGGAAAAACATTCCGTACAGTTTTTTGCAATGAAGAAACTAAACTGATAAATGAATAAGTAGACAATATGCATCATTGCCAGGCAATGTATCTGCTGATACTTTTTCTATATAGTCTACCCTAAATTCAAGCTAGAATTAACTTCATACAACATACCAAAATAAGATGTTTGGTCTCACAGTTCCAGCATTTTTCAAAAGACAATGAAAAAACAGAGTGGGAAGACAAACCTATGAAACACAGAGGCCGGTAGAAGTTAGAAGTTATGTAGGTGTTTTAGAAGTGCTACTCTCTATCGTATCAATCTCTTATAAATTTTATTGGTTACCATACACCATCACTCACTAGGAGAGTATTGCTGAAGACATAACATTACCCCAAACATTTTTAATACATTTTCCTTGGAACAATGGCTCCTTTATAGAAATACGTATTTCTAATGTATGTGATTTTTTTAAAAAGCATAAAGTCTAGCATTCACGTAAGGAAAAAACATGCAGGGATGGTTACTGACATAAAACCTTCACTGTGTTGAAACCTAAATACGAAGATACTGGACATGTTTTTTATCATTCTGGCAATCATTTCTGGAATGATGGAAGAATATATAAACTTCTCATGTTTGTCCATTTATATTTTCCTAAGTTTGTTAAATACTGGGTTTTAACTGAACAGAGTACAAAAGGCTTTTAGACCTATACTATATGGTCTAGGGCAGAGCTTTCCAAACTGTGTGTCGGGACACGTTAGTGTGTCGGCTGCAGTGTCTGGGTGTGTCGCAGCTACTGCTGCCTCCAAGCCCTGCCAGGATTCCGCGCAGGTCCTAGAGCCTGCCATGTGCCTTGCTGCCTCCAAACCTGCTGTGATTCCATGCAGGTCCTACTGCCTGCCTTGTGCCCTGCTGTAAGAGAGTGTCGCAAAATGATGCCCTGCTGTAAGAGTGTGTCGCGAAATGATGCATGTCTAAAAAGTGTGTCACCAACATGAAAAGTTTGGAAAGCTCTGGTCTAGGGAAAGAAAGAATCTGGATGGTCCATGTTTCAGTCTGCAGGCTCCTCTACCTCTATACAGTAGCACATTAAATTGATATAATACTAAGATTTTATTACTCTTTTTTTCCTTTTCCTTATAACAATTTTGCTCTTTCCAATGAAAATCTATGTGTAAAACAGAGTCACAATGTGTCTATGAAGGTTCTCAGTCATCCAGGTGGAATTGTCTGTAGCTTGAATCATGTCAACTGGATTTCTATTTTCTCAGTGGAAACGTTTAGCTCCTTATCCAAGGAGCTCCTTGGAAAAGGAGCGAAACGTTTCCACTGAGAAAATAGAAATCCAGTTGACATGATTCAAGCTACAGAGTCACAATGCTTTGGTAATTTTTTGGCATAGCATCTCAGGCAAGGTAAAGCTCTGCATCTTCTTTGAAGAATATTTATGCATGTTTTAAAATACTACTTTTACACAGGACATAATAGCAGATATTTAATGCAACAGATGACATATTCTTGGGAAAAAAATAGAAGCAATAGAAAAACACCTATTACTGGAAAGTGAAGAACTGATCACATGGTCACAGCTGGAACAAATGTAAATCATTCATTGCACTGTTGTAGTTCGCATTTCCTGATTTGTCAAAGACACCATTGCAATCTTTTTGAGAAGGAAAAACAAACTCCATGGATCATGCCTCTTCATAACAGGTAGAGAGAAAAAAATCACAGGAATAGAGCCCTGAACAAGCAGCTAAAATCTTTTAAGTACAATGTACAGCAAGCAGCATTGTAAGTTAGAGAAAAAAATGCTTGCTTTAATACAGTCTTTTCCCATTTAGTACCCTGCAGGTACTTTGGGACACTTACTCTAGAATTCTTCACTAGCATTGTCAAACATGACTATAGATTTCAGAAATTCAGTTCCAGACTTATTTGGGACCATGTTGGACATGGTTGCTCTCAGTAGCATCTGCAGTAAACCACAAAACTGCTATGTTGCAGAGGGGAAATCGGTGTGGGACCTGAAATAAGTCTGTTTACCTTCCCAAATAAGCCAACAGATCTGGAGCTGCTTCTGAACTGTTGCATGGAAGTTTTTATTCCATGATACTTATTTTTGTTTCTAAATTGCTACCACAACTTACTCATTTTCATGAAGCACCATAAAAATCAAAATACCAGGTGTTGAACATATAAAATTGCAGTAATTTTTAAGACACGTGCAAAACTATCCTCATATATTGTGATACCATTGATATAAAATGTCACTGGAAATCTCATAGATGAAAATAAGCTTATGAAGAGTGAAAGTTGCAATTTTCTCCCCGTTTTCCTGTTGTTTTAACCTGTGTAAAAAAATATTAATTGCTACTGTGGATATTAGAGATTGAGAAACATATGACAGCTGCAGACTGTTTTTCATGTTAAGCAAAGGAACACATCATCAGTTTTTTTTCATACAAATAGAGTAACCTATGTTTCAAAAGAAACAGAGCACCTGTTAAGTATGAAAAGTGAGAAACAAGAGAAACACAATTAGCCTGCTTCTTTCAAATCTTTCAGCTTATCAAAGGTGTACAGTTTGTTGTTTTACCACACCATGTGTCAGCAATAAGTACACGTGGCCAGAATATATTGATAGCGATGTGCCATTGGGAATATGTCGGAAACTATTATCCATTGTGAAAACTATGGAAAACTAGGACTAGAAATAACAGGCCTGAGTTGCAGCTACCTAGATTTCACTTTCATGTAAGGAAAAGCTTCCTGACTGTAAGATCTGTACAATCTCTCTTCAGAGAGTGTGGGTTCTCTATCTCTGGAGGTTTTAGAAGAGGCTGGAAACACCTCTCAAGGGTGGTTTAATTGGTTTTCATGCTTATTACAGAGGTTTGGATTTAGAAATTCCTTGTCCCTTCCAACTCCAGAATTCTATGATTCTGTGTTAAAAGAACACATTCATAGCCTATATATTAATAGTGATTGAAGTCAGTGCAAATCAAACACATACCCATGGAAGAAATCCAAATATTACTTTTAAATATTATATGGTAAAATGGTTTTATGGGATGTTGTTATACTATGTTATTGCTCGCTAACCAGTTTCCTGAAAATTTATTTATGTAACCGGTATGCTGGGAGTTCATAGGGACAGAGACTCTAGAATCTGTGGGCATCTCTGTGTGAATCTATTTATGTGAAAGGAATGTCTGATAGGCCCTGGGAAAGCGGGGGAGAAACCTTGGCTGTTGCAAAAGAAACACATCAGGCCAGGGGAGGGGGAAGCCCGAGACTCAGAGCAACTCCATCTTAATTACACTAGGTATAAGTTGAACTGGAGAATTGCTTTGACAGGTTCTGTTACATTACCCTACTGGCAATAAGGATCTTTCCAGAAACCCAAGGGGTTCTTGTTTCCTGAGTTTGGCAGCCTCACCGATAGAGGTTTCTCAGCAAATGTTAAAAGTCTATCTTGATTAGATTAAAATTAAATTGTGCAAGACAGAGTGCATTTGAAACATTATGGTGACATTTTTATATTTTACAATACTCATAGTAATGTTGCGAATTCACTCAAATCTGCTTCAAATTTTCTTCTAAATGGTCTGTAGGTCCATTTCAATGACTACAATTAAATTCGCTGTCCAAGCAAATACAATGAATATGTAGGAAAATATGATGCTGCCTTATGCTTTGTCAGACCACTAGCCCATCTAGTTCAAAATGGTCTGTTCTTGACTGGCAACAATTCTCCAGAAGCTCAGGCTGAATTCTTTCTAAATTCTTTCTTCACTTTTTAGCTAGAGTTGCTAGCAACTGAATGTGGGCCATAGCAGATTCACAGCATGTACTCTGTAACTGAACCTTGGCCCATTGGTGCTGTTTTGGAAGGTAAGTAGAAACCAAGACATATATTCAGTTCAACAATAAAGACTTGATAATGTTTATTTTTAAGAGTATGGTACGCTGAAAGAAATTGACTTAATGACTTAGAGCCTGAGAGGAGGCAGAGAGAGAGCTGGTGGAAAGAATAGAAGAAGAATGGAAAGGAAGATCTCCATTAGAGGTACTGATCAGTGATGAAGTTGCTGGAAATTATTATTTCCTTGTCTATTTTTTCTTTTTCTTGAGCAATAATGTTATGCTATCTACCATGCTTTATTATTATTGGAAGAATAACTGTGAAGTATATTGAGCACTATAAAAGAACCTATATAACTACTGAGGGTTCCATCTTGAGTTGTGCAAAACTGAATTGTAGAGACTTGATAATCCACTCACTTGCCTAATCCCTGTAGTTCTTTTGACCTTGCAAATCTGCTCTGAAAGGTTGGGAGACTCTCCAGAACAGTGAGTGATGAGACATGGAAAAATTATAAGGGGTGGGGGTATAAATTAATTGTTGCCTGTTCTGCCCTTTCCTAAATTGGGGACACTATGCTGCAACATGCTGTAATCCCCTCTTCTAGTGGAAGAAACTTTTAGTCTTTGTGGTATGTGGATTTTAGTGGCCTGGCATGACTGCAGTTGTGCTGGCATGAGTCAGCATATGGAGTGAGAAAAGGGGAGAAGAAGCTCAATTCTGGCCTTGAAGGGCAGCTGTGCTGTCACAAGGGCTGATGAGCTGACCTGGCTGCTATCCAGGACTGGTGCGGGGATATGTAGAGACAGCAGTCTTATTGGTCCAGCCTGGTATATAGGTGTTGGGGACTGGAGCCCTGTGGGAGGAACCCACCTCCTCAGTTGCTGGGGGACATGCAACCAGTCTGACCTAAAATTGGAGAGAAAGAGGAGAGGAGAGAAAAAGACTCTGTAAAATGGAGTGGCTGGAGAGAAAAGTGAAGTTAAGTGAGGCTGCAGAGCAGTTGGAGGTTCCTGGTCAGGGAGGGAGAAGAAAGGTCCACAGGTGGCTTCCCTGGAAGAAGGGGAGTGAAGTCCCTGAAAGAGGACATCTTCACCCAAGATGGGGAGGAGAGACCTGGCTGGCTGCAGTCGGCAGCTTCTGGCAAGATGCAAGATGGGAAGGAGAGGATCATTGGTTGTTGGCGAAGCCCTGGTCTCTGGGGAAGGACCGGGCAGAAGACCCTGACAGAGTTCTTCCCCCAACGGAGAAGCAGTAGGTGTTTGCCTGAGCAGATGCAGGAGAAAGTCAAGCCATGCAGAGTACACTACAGTAAATCTAACCCATTCCTTTCTTTCCACTCTCTCTTGATAAACTTTTCATGACATTTTCCTGAAAAACTTTAGGTTGAGGGGGGTTTCTCCCCTGACTTTTTTTTTCCTCTTGGCAAATGCCTGGATGAGTCCTGGCAGTCATTTGGCAATGATTTCAGAAGTGGCTTGCCCATGCCTCCTTCCTAGGGCTGAGAGAAAAATTACTGGCCCAAAATCACCCAGCTGGTTTCCTTGCAACAAAGGTAGGACTAGAACTCAATGTTCCCAGTTTCTACCCTGGTGCCTTTACCACTACACCAAGCTGGCTCTCTTTAAAAAATTGATTTCCTTCCTTTCTTTGGCTTCAAGGAAAGGGAAGAAAAATTGGTACATACATTTAGCAATGACTTGTCACCTCCTTCACAGTGGCAAGGAGTTCCCAATGCAATGCTTCCTTAGATTTTAAACTTCATTAAACAAAAGCGTGTTAAACTTCATTCCTGTTTCTTTTCCTCCTTTTTCTTTCTTTGCTAAAATGCCTTCACATGCATTACCAAAGACAAATTCAGACCCAAGTGCAACAATCAATCAGATCCAGACACGCAACACATGCACTTCAAGCTCTCTGAATCACATTTCTTAAACCTTCTTATTACTGACCATATAAAGCACAAACTTTCCTCTTGCTTCCTTCCTACTCAGACCATTTCTTCTGGTCCCTTCTAGAGCATGGCACTTTCTCAAACTTCCTGTCTACAGTACATACAGTTACCAACCATCAACTTTCTTACAAACAAGGCATACAGTTATAGAAATCAAGCACAGTTACAAGCATGGCAGCTGCCCTTACATGTGCTCCCCTCATCTCCTGCAATAGTTCATTCTTTCCTATAAATAGAGGGGTTCTAGCAGTAACCTTAATATTTCTTAATGCTTCTCAAGCAGCTGTCCTTATGGTAGCCCAGAGCATCTTCCTGAGAGAACACAACAGAGGGTTCAGACACACAAACAGTCAAAACACTGAATGCACAGACATACTTAGAAAACAAAACAAAACAAAGCAAAAACTACTAGTAACTCTTGGTTTTCACAAGCCTGGGGTGGAAAACGTTCCAGCTGGAGGAAGAGATTACGCAAATTGCAAAGGCTCCAAGGAGCATGCACAGAGTGCCATGGGGCATTTTAAAATGGCCTCTTCCCCAACAATAGTCTTAGTCTAAACGTTCCTTCCCCAGGGAGCTGATGAAAACTTGGACTGCCCTTTTTCTCCATAGTCCCATTTCCTGGGAAGAGAAAGGGAGCTGCTCCATGCCCTTGCTGGCCAGGCATAAACGGGCTGGAACTGCTCACCCAGGGACTGGGCTATCGGTCTTTTTCCTTGATCAGCTCGCTTCCCAAAGCCATATTGTATTCTAATGGGATCGTCATCCCACAATTTCCAAAATAAATCATAATAAGCCTGGTCTTCCTCCCCAAATGTCGACACAAGGTCTCCTAATTTTTCGTGCACATTGTAGTCAATTGATCCTTTGGCCAAATGCCTTCTGTTGCCTTAGTCCATGATTCACTTTTTTCTACCAATTTTTACACAGTCATTCCTGGGTTTGCAAAATGACCAAAGTGGCAGACCAAACATTTCAGAGGACTCGAACCCCGCAGATTACCGGTTTGGTCAGATACCTTGCATAACTTTTTTCTTTTTACCTTTTGACCCTTGCGGTACCTTTTGTATAGTCTGCGCAGACCCTATTTTGTCCTTCTCTGAGTCCCTCCCAGACCACTCATTGCCCTCTCTAGGCTCGTGGGATTCAGACAAAGACAAACAGAAGGTATCTTACCCGTCTTTAGTGGACTGTTGTCAGTGGTGGCAGTTTTCGGAAGTTTCTTTTGTCTATTTCTCAGTTTTTCGGGACCTCATCTTTGAGCCCAGGAGAGTGGTCAGAAACCCTTTTGGAAAGATTTCCGAGTGCGCGCTGGGTTAGATGAACCACAAGTCCTGAGACCAAGTTATGTCCCGATGGAGTCGCCAATTTTGTTGGACCAAAAGTTGGTCCCGTGTCCAAGCATGTTTAACTTGGTACGAAGAACCCAAAATAAATTCACACCAAGACGAGAAATAGAATAACCCTTTTAATTGAGCTCAAGTAATAGGGGGTGGCTTCCTCTGAAAAGGAGTGCCCCGAACAAAAGAGACATATTTATTTATTTCTGATCCCTTGAGCAAGGGCTTTCGGGAGGCAAAGATAAGACAAGGAAATTAAGGAAATTTCGAAGGCTACCACAAGTTATTTTTGAACATCCTGGATTTTGTGCCTGTTAAGATAAGGGAAATAGGATAAGCGGGAAGGGTCTGGTTTTTTAATTAATAGTTATCAGGATCTCACAGGGTTTTTGTGAGTAAACAACTGTTGTTGTTTGCAAGAGATTAACCATCTATTTAGTTTCGAACTTCCTGTGACACTCACAGTTTATACATTCTGCCGAGCACGTACAGTATATGTTCCATAGGGTGCGGGATTTAGAAAGATAGATTCCAACACCTTCAGTTCAAAAAGAAACCCATCACACTGTGACACTCTTGCAGAGACTCAACTGTGGACCTGGCCCCAAGACATGTAAATCAGTTAAAGTATATTCAGGTTTTAAGACTAAGAAGGAATGAAGTTACCTAAAGAACTTTTTAATTAAATCCTTAAATCCAAGAAAATGGCGAATGAGTGGTAGAAAAATGTTGTGATGGCTGTTTTTAAACATAAATGGGATAGAAGGTTATGTGCTTTTTCCAGTTAAGTGTAAATCAGTACAAGGTTGTGGAGGAAGATTATTGAAAATGTCTGTACAACAGTTGAAATGATTATTATGGCTTTCTGCTAGGATGGAGTACAACTGATGCCAAGCTGTAGGAGAATTCAGAGGGACAAGTGGCAGTTAAGTGAGCTTTTTTTGCAGACCTGGATCACAACATTGTGGCAGGTCTTGCATTTATGTGGAATATTCAGATAGCTTGTGTTTTTGATTTGGGCAGATATAGTGTGAAGAATTGGGAAGAGAAAATGAGAAAAGGGAGTGGGTCTTATCTTAGGACCCTTTCATTGTATCTGAAGAAATCATGAAAATCTGTTTTTAAGGAGGAGTGGGGGAATAGTTTCCTACTCTGTGTAGAGCCTGGTTTGGATAGGGTGCCTTTCTTTTGGGGAAATAGTCACACTGCATCATTGCATAGGTTGAAATTGCCTTACATAAGAAAAGAATATTTGTTGTTCTCTATCATAGTGCCCAGTGTAGTGTTTGCATAGTTTACTGTCTAGTTTAGTGTTTAGAACAGTCATTAGTGTCTGAAATTAATATTTTTCCTAATATTTTGATAGGCACTGAGGGTAATAGGAAGTTACAGATGAATTGTAATCAATGAAAAAATATAGAAGGGTTTAGATTAGAGTGAGTATTAATAAGAATGTGCCTGAAGGTGACTGACACTTCATAAATATAGCTCATGAAGGCATTCTAATGGTAGAATACTATTTATGACTCAGTGTTCAATGGAACATATGCCCAGATAAATATATATAGGAATGCTGTTAAGTACTTTTGTTCTATAAGTGTTTCTGAAGATGGTATTACTTTTTAGAGATGTCCAAGATAATACCAAAATTATTTGACATACATGCAAGGAAATAACAGTACTATATTGGTTGGAAAATTTTTATACTTTCAAGACATGTGACTTATCGGTCTGTAATTTAGCTTTTAATAATATTTATAATTTGCTTTCATAATTTGCCTTCAACCAAGCAACACACATTTTTCACAGAAGAGTCCAGTATTAGGAAATATGTTAATGTGATGGAGAAAGTTAAGAATGATGGCTGGTTGGCAGCTTTTAGATTTTAACAGATATTAATTACTGTGGAGTCTTTGGTGCTCTCTGAGCCTTGTTGTTTTCTTGCAGACGTTTCATTGCCAGACTAGGCAACATCTTCAGTGCGAAAGTTTTTCGCACTGAAGATGTTGCCTAGTCTGGCAATGAAACGTCTGCAAGAAAACAACAAGGCTCAGCACCAGGGACACCACAGTTCAACCCTGAGCTACAAATATTATCTTCAATTGATATTAATTGCTCTTAATTTTGTTCATGAAGAAGTATTTAATAGTTGCTTATCTCAAAGGGATAATGTGAGATTTTTTATAATGGATGCAATATTCCTTCATGTCCTTGTACAAAAGCAGATAAACAAATTATTATAAGACAAGGAAGAGTAAAAACACACTATAATAGATGAAGAATGCAACAAGAATTTCCCATTCGTTGTTCATTCCAAAATAAAATGGTTCATAGCCAATTATTTAGTTAAAATCTATGTAGACATTTTTTCAACCCATTGCATGTTTTTCCTATCAAGGAATAGCAAGATATGGAGGATTTCATTCAGAAGATGCTGTTTTATGTTTAAAATGGAAGAGTGGATCATTGTTTTTCTATAACCTTATAGAATATATAACCTTTTTCTATAACCAATTCGACTATACATTTTTCTATAACCTTAACAATAATAAGAATTCCTTCTGGGTAACCATAAAACAAAACATTTTTCTTTACCTCAACCTTGTATGTCAGTTTTTCATACTGCCAAGTACTAATGCTAAGATGAAGTGCTTTGGCATAATAAGTCAACAACTTAAAGTCTGTTAAAAATATATCAAATGGTTATGTCTGAGATATATAGCCAATTGTTTCTAAAATTAATGCCTGCTCGTTCAGTCAGGGCAATACATTACAACCACAAACCTAATAATGCAGGCGTTCCCATGGGAGCTCTTTTCCTCTTCTTGGTGGGCCAAATTATTCACCCTCCTCTTTTTCTTTTTCTTTTTTATCCCCTTTTTCTCTTGGCATCTTCAGGGAGGCTGCAGTATATATTATGATATGTGTATTGAGAAAAGGAGAGCCTTGTCTCACCTTGAGAGAACAGAGTATGTTAGTGTTTTGCTTGTTCCAGAGCTGGAAAAAAAGAGTTCCAGAAATGCTTTGCAATTGAGAGATCAAATAAAGACACAAAACCTTTTCCAGCAAACATTATATATATATAAATATAAAACATAACTACAGATTTCTCTCCTCACACAGACAGAGATAGCCTCAGCATTATTCACAGAGGCAAAAGAACAGAAGAACAAAAGGCAAGGCAAGGCAAGGTTTACAAAACAAAAGACATGCTAATATATACATTTTTGCATATAGATCAGGATAATTAATCACCATGGTAACTGACCTCTGAACCCGGCCGATACTTTTCTTCTTCTTCTTGGCGATCACTCGTAGCTGAGTAAGATTGTCTTCCAGGGGTAAAATATTAAGAGTGCATCCGTAAGTGGCTGTAAAGGCCAATTCTGGATCCACACAACCTCCCACAATGAGGGCATAGGTTTCCGGGTGGAAGACAGTCACGATGAGGGTTTGCTTGACGTGCTCATTTAGCTCATTTCTCCCTTTCGCCCTGTACTCGTGCTTCTTCAAAGTCCGTAGTGCCTTTAATGAAGACTGACCTCCAATTGAAATGCTCATGAGTTAGGGCTTCCCAATTCTCAATGCTGATATTACATTTTTTAAAATTGGCTTTGAGAGTATCTTTGAATCTCTTTTGCTGTCCACCAATATTCCATTTTCCATTCTTAAGTTGGGAGTAAAGTAGCTGCTTTGGAAGACGATGGTCAGGCATTCGAACAACATGGCCGGTCCAGCGAAGTTGATGTTGGATGATCATTGTTTTAACGCTGGTGGTTTTCGCTTCTTCTAATACACTAACATTAGTCCGCCTATCTTCCCAAGTAATTTGCAGAATTTTTCGGAGGCAGCATTGATGGAATCTTTCAAGAAGTTGGAGGTGGCGTTTGTAGAGGGTCCATGTTTCACAGGCATACAAAAGGATTGGTAGTACAATGGCTTTGTAAACAAGCATTTTGGTCTCCCTGCGAATGTCCCGATCCTCAAACACTCTACGCTTTATTCGGGAGAAAGCTACACTCGCAGAGCTCAGGCGATGCTGAATTTCAGCGTCGATGTCGGCTTTTGTAGATAGATGGCTGCCAAGATAAGAAAAGTGATCGGCATTTTCTAGTAACACACCTTTAAGCTGGATTGATGGCACTGCAGAGGGATTGGTTCAAAGTTGCTGGTAAAACACTGGTTTTTTTAATGTTAATCAAGAGGCCGAGCTTTTCATATGCTTCTGCAAAGATGTTTACGATAGTTTGAAGATCATCCTCTGAGTGTGCACAAACTATGTTATCATCAGCATATTGAAGTTCTATAACAGAAGTTGTAATTACCTTATTTTTTGCTTTCAGCCTAAGATTAAAAAGCTTTCCATCTGTTCAATATATAATTTCTACACCAGTAGGAAGTTTCCCTTGAACAAGGTGTATAATCATAGCGATGAAGATAGTGAATAAGGTTGGAGCAATAACACATCCCTGTTTAACACCGGATTCCACTTTAAATGGATTGCTTTGAGTCATGGAGTAGCCGCAAGATGTTCACAAATTTATCAGGACATCCGATTTTCAGAAGGATGGTCCAGAGAGCAGTACGATTTACAGTATCAAAAGCCTTAGTCAGATCAATGAACACTATGTACAGAGGGCAGTTTTGCTCCTTGCATTTTTCTTGAAGCTGTCGTGCAGTGAAGATCATATCCACTGTTCCCCTGGAAGCGCGGAAGCCATTTTGCTTTCAGGGAGGATGTCTTCTGATATAGATAGGAGACAGTTTGCGACGATCCTTGCGAGGATTTTTCCTGCTGTAGCTAGAAGGGAGATGCCTCGATAGTTTCCACGGTCTGTTCTATCACCCTTTTTAAAGAGAGTGATAATTATGGCATCCCTAAAGTCTGCTGGAATCTCCTCCCTCATCCAGTTTTTTTCAATGAGCTTATGAAGTTGTTGTGTAAGTTCAGGCCCGCCTTCTTTAAAGACTTCAGCAGGAATCCCATCAGGCATACTTAAGACAAATAGTTAAGACAAAACAAATACTTAAGATACTTAAGATACTTAAGACAAAACAAATAAAATACCTTGGGAGCACAAACAGGATCCAGACGTCTTGTCTCCTAGCCAGCAGAATATCTTGTGATCCAAATTATTTTAAATCATAAAACAATAGTCCCCTTTTTATGTTAAAAAGAACTTGGAATCAAACCCATTTTTTCAGTGAATTCTTTGTGTCTTACAGCAGTAAGTGATTTTGTTAAAATGTCAGCTTTCATATCCTTCGAGTCACAATATTTTAATATTATTTCACCTTTGGCTATAAAATCCTTAACATGAGGAAAACGAATGTCTATATGCTTTGTTCTATTTCTGTACCCCTCAGACAAAGTAATATGAATGCAAGCCTGGTTGTCTTCATAAACAGTTATAGGTTTGTGTAAAATGATACCTATATCCTTTAAAAGCTTTTTAAACCTAGTAATTTCATTACATATTTGCACTAAATGGTAGAATTCAGCTTCAGCCGTGGAAATTGCAACTATGGTTTATTTTCTTGAATACCAAGCAATTGTAGATCCAGCAAATTAAATTATAGCTCCAGAAGTGGACTTAACGATCCTTAAGATCCCCAGCCCAATCTGAGTCAGCATAAGCTTCTAATTTTTCTGTTCCATCAGCAGATAGTTTTAAACAGTAATCCTTAGTACCTTGCAAATATTTTAAAAGCCTTTTTAATCCAGCTTTTCCAGTAGATGTTGGATTCTCTACATGTCTGTTCAAAATTGATACTGCATTTGTTATATCTGGTCTTGAATGATTTGCAATGTACAGCAAGCTTCCAATGGCAGATATAAAACCATCTGCATCAGATGACTCAGCCTCCTCATTTTGAAATTCAGAAAGCATGGGAGTTGAGACAGATTTAAATTCCTGCATTTTAAAATCTTCTAGCAGTTTCTTAATCTTACCACTTTGGCTTATCATAAAACTTCCATCCACTTCTCTCTGTATTTGCAAGCCTAAATAATTTGTAACTTCTCCAAGATTTTTCAATATGAAATTGCTTTGCAAAGAAGCCTCAAAATCAAGTCTTTGCTTATCTGATGATGTGAGTAATAATAAATAATCAACATATAAACATAAATAAACCTTGCTTGTCTTTCTTTACATAGACCACAGCATTCCAAACTGTGTGTCACGACACTTTAGTGTGTCGCGACACACAGTTTGCTGTGTCGCCACACAACCCGGAAGCGGCGGCAGGGGTGTGTACGGCGCCGGCGGCAGCAGCGCACCATCAGCGCTTCCGCATTTTAGTGGAGGCTGCTGCCGCCGCCGCCATGCACACCCCCGCCCCCGTGCGCCCCCCACACCGCCACCGTGCATGCCCCGCTGCCGCCATTGGTGTGTTGCCAACGGCGGCAGATTGGAAAGCACTGACATAAACAAATTGATCTGCTATCCCTTTTACAAAACCAAAACTCTGCAATGTTTCATCAAGCTTTATATTCCAGCAACGAGCAGCTTGTTTTAACCCATATATTGACTTGTGTAATTCACAGACTAGATTCTCACCTTGTTCATAACCAGGGGGTTGTTGCATTTACAATTTCTGATCTAATTCACCATACAGAAATGCAGTTTGAACATCATAATGATAAACAGACATCTTTTCCTAGCAACCTTCAACAACAACCTGATTGATTTACCCTTTGTTAGAGGAGCAAATGTTTTATGATAATTTACATCTTTCCTTTGAGAAAATCCTTTTGCAACCAATCTTGCTTTATACTTCTGAATATTTCTACTAGAATCTTTTTTTTTAATTTAAAAGCCTATATACAACCTAGGTAACAATCACCAGGAGGAAGATTAACCAATTTCCAAGTTTTCTTTTCTTTCAAAGAAGCTAATTCCTGCTGCATTTCCTCATGCCAGCAATTTCAGGTGGCATCTCATTTATTTGATGTAAAGATTCAGGTTCTGAGTAAATGTGGAATGCTTTTACTGTACCCACCTCATAACGCTTAGGAGGAACCCCTTTGAGACCTGCGAGGTAGGATAGGGCTTTCTGATTCCCATTTTTCTGAGAAGCCTCTATCTCATTAGATAGTTCAGCTTGCTGCTCCTATTGTTTATTGACTTCACTAGCTAAATCTTGCAGACCACCATAAGCAAAACCTTGCTGTTCCCTTGGTGTTAAATCAACTGAAGAACTGGGATTTATTTTTTCCCAGTTTTGCTCTGCAAATGAAGTACTTTTGATAACTATTAATTTATTACCTAGTATGAACCTGTAGCTTCTCTGACTTTGTTCATACCCAACAAAGATAGCTTTCTTTGTTCTAGAAGCCCCCTTGCATCTCAGTTGGTTTGGGATGTGAACCCAAGCTGTACTTCCAAGAACTCTGAGATGATTGACTTTAGGCTTCATCCCATGGAACAAATGAAATGGCGTATCCTCAATTGCACTATTAAATAATCTGTTCTGAACATAACAAGCAGTGGATACTGCTTCACCCCAAAACTTAAAAGGTAATTTTGCATTTTAAGCAAACACATCATGGCTTCTTGAAGAGTTCTACCTTTTCTTTCAGCAATTCCATTCTGCTGAGGAGTATAAGGGTTAGACCAAATTTGTTCTATTCCTTTTTCTGACAAAAATCTTTTAAATGTTGTAGACAGATACTCTCCACCTCTGTCACATTGTAAAGCAGATACAGGCTTTGGAAACTTACCATTTGCCCATGTTACAAAACTTTTAAAATTTTTCAAATATCTCAGCTTTGTGTTTCAACAGATAGATGAATGTGTACCTTAAAAAATCATCAATTATGGTCAAAATATACCTTGCTTCTCCAAACCTTGGAGAAAATGGACCAATGACATCACTATAAACTTTTTCAATAGGTCTAGTAGTGGTTCTATCTGCATGCTTTTTTACAGGAGCCTTGTAAGCCTTGCATTCCTTACAAAAGTGTTTTCGAAACTGCTGCCGTTGCCGACACACCAACGGTGGTAGAGGCGGTGGCGCAGGGGCGCATGCATGGATGGCGGCAGCATGTGGATGGCGCAGCGGTGGCCTCGCTAAAACGTGGAAGTGCTCATGGTGGACCGGCGCCGCCACCGCCATCCATACTGCCGCTACCCCCCCGCTCGCCCCCGCGATCCCGCTTCATGAGACACTAAACTGTGTTGCGGCACAGTAAAGTGTCGCAACACAGTTTGGAAAGCTATGCCTTACAAATTGAACAGTCCAGATATTTATCAGAAGATTTCAATTTTAGATGAGCAGATATGTTTGGCGTTTGTGTTATGTATCTATAATTTGCATGAGCAAACCTTCTGTGTAGTAAATGAACACATTGATCATGTGTTGGGGTATTACCAAACACAGCCTTTGCAGTTTGACTCTTAGCAACATTCTGTACAATGTATAGTTTATCCTTTTGAACACAAGTTGCACGCAACTTACCAGTTTTCCGTATTTCACAGCCTTGTTTCTTAAATGTTAAGACATATTCATCAGCTGCCAAACAGCTATAGACAAAAGGTTAGTTTGTAATTGCGGGACATATAACACATTTCTAACATTCTCCCCTAAACAAGATAAATACATGTCACCTTGACCTATGACTCGTATTGAAGAACCATCAGCTATAGAAACACTTTGTTTGTTAGCTTTAGACAGTGAAACAAATGAATTTTTACAATGAGATAGATGACAATTTGCCCCGGAATCAAGGACCCATACATCATCATTACAGTTATCAAGAACCTGTGCAATGTGAGTTGTTATCTGAAGAGCCTTCTTGCATGTTGCCACCTTCTTTCCAGTCTTCTGATCTTTGTGCAACAACTCACAGTCTTAGCGCAAATGTCCTGCTGATCCACAATGAAAGCAACGCCAGCTTGCCAATGCTGTTGTTTCAGCCTCGAGGTCCTTCCGTTCTCTCACTTTCTCACGCCGCAGCTTTCCAGAAGAGATGGGTGTAGAATTTTCTTGTCTCTTCTCCAACTCAGCAAGCAGCTGTGCAGAAACAAACGAAAGAGTAAGATCAGCTTCAGGTATCGCTTCCAAAGTACAGATCAGGGTGTCCCATGATTCATTCACTGAGGTCAAAATGATGTAGGCTTTTGTCAAAGGAGTAAATTCCATCTCTCGCTCTTGAAGCTACACAAATAATTGTTCAGTTGCATGCAAATGACCAGGTAAACTGCCATGTTCAGATAAATACGATTTATACAGCTTTCTTGTCAGGGTTTCTTTACTCCCTGTGGTAGCCTTCACATATACTGTAAATTACGTAAAGCGTCTCATTGTGCTGGCTCGCCTCCAGAACAGATTGGAGAGTCTTGGCAGTCAGCCAGAGGTAAGGAATGCAGCCCAAGGTTACTTTGCAAGACTGGCCGAGAGAGAGACAAACCAGCGTGTGCCAATAATCAGAAGTAGTGAAGCAAAGGGTAGTCAATAATCCAAACCGGGTCAAGGGTTCCAGAAGTCCGAGCCACGATAATCCAAACAAGGTCCAGGGGTCCAGAAGGCAGAGTAACGATAGTCCAAACAGGGTCAGGAACGCAGGAAACAAGACAGGATACCAGAGTGGTTGCAAAGCCAAAGTGCAACGTTGCTCCCACAACTCCCTCACTGCTCCGTTGGTAATTTATCAGGAGCTCAGGAGCTGTCCTCTGGGTCCTGCAAAGACTCTCCCTGCCCTCTGCGTAACTCCCTAGCAGCCAGCCGAGCACTTTTCCTCCTGTCCTTTAAGGCGAGGCACACACGCCTCCGCCTCTGCCCTTTGGGGGATTCAGGAGAGCTGGGAGGCTGATGGGATCCAGCTGGCTGCTGGCTAGAGGGTGGGGACAAACCACAATCCCCAGCTTGCTCCCCTGTATGCTCGGTTGCTGGCTGCTGGCTAGAGGGTGGGGCCAAACCACCATCCCCAGCTTGTTCTCCTGCAGCCTCAGGTATTGCTGCCTCCTGCGGTGCTGGGTCATTATCTGGGCCCGTGTCTGTGTCTGGGGCGTTGCCTGGCTCAATCCCCTGGGGGTTTGCCAGGGGCAGCTCATCCTCTGACTCATCGCTGAGGCCCTGGGGCAGAGGCTGAACCAGGACACTCATAATTCTTTGGCAGTTTGTAAGCTATGCACATTGACTAACTGATTGTCCTCCACTCCTAAAATAATCGAAGCTCTGGCTTTTTCATCTTGATGAACCCAGGCAGCAGTGTGGTTTAGAGGAGTTGGCTCACCTATGGGGGTCCACAGATCTTCCCTCCGTAGAAACATTTCCATCTTCAGAGCCCAACACAAATAATTGGAATCTGAAAGATGTTCTAGTGGCATACCTGAAAATTGGAATGTTGCAGCAGCCATGGCTCCCCTGCTCAAAAAAAAATTGTAGCTTCTTCAAACAGACAACAGGTTAAAAAAACTAGGCAGTAGCTAAGAAAAAAAACCTTTACTGATGTTTTCTCACTTTCAAATGCAAATGATTTCTATTTTTTGCTTCTGGGCCCATAACCTGTTAGTGTTTTGCTTTTTCCAGAGCAGGAAAAAGAGAGTTCCAGAAATGCTTTGCAATTGAGAGATCAAATAAAGACACAAAAATTTTTCAGCAAACATTATATATATATAAATATAAAACATAACTACAGATTTCTCTCCTCACACACACAAAGAGAGATAGCCTCAGCATGATTCACAGAGGCAAACGAACAGAAGAAGAAAAGACAAGGCAAGGCAAGGTTTACAAAACAAAAGACATCCTAATATATACGTTTTGCATATAGGTCAGTATAATTAATCACCATGGTAACTGACCTCTGAACCCGGCCGATACTTAAGAGAAAACAAATAGAATGCCTTGGGAGTAAAAACAGGATATAGACTTCTTGTCTTCTAGCCAGCAGAATATCTTGTGATCCAAATTCTTTTGAATCATAAAACAACAATAGAGTAGAACTCCCTTCCTTCCTTCCTTCCTTCCTTCCTTCCTTCCTTCCTTCCTTCCTTCCCAGATTATTCAATTCTTCAGTCCTACAAAGCATGCCAATGAGAATGATTTTCCTGCTGTAAGTATCCGGACAGCTCATTCAGTACAAACAATTAGGAAAAGCGAAAAACCTTCCTTTATGTTGGCTCATCTCCATAATAATAACTTGCTAAAATAGCATTGAGCATGTTGTCTCCAACCCCCCCCCCCAACTTCCCACCACTTTTTGTGGGAGGTCAGGATTCTTTTTTCTAATCATGTTTTGACATGAACTTCATAACCATGTATAAATACCAGTTTAAACACTTACCTTTGCTAATTGATTTTTATTCTGCAATGAGAATAAAGTTTAAAGAAATTACTCAGTGTATAGTTTATCTGTTTTCTTTTATCTGTTATCTGAGCTGATTAGCAGTACAAGTACTTTCCATAATCATCTAAATTCTCATTAATTTATCACTAAATCTCTGAACTTAGCAATGAATGTGGGCAAAATATTTGCCTGAAATTCAAGTGTGGTTTGCTTGTACTTTATATCTATCTAGCTATAAGACAGCAATTTTGACAATTAATTCTATATTATTTGGTTAATTAATTAAAATATTTAGAATTGTATCATTAATCAGACAGCAGACTTTAATAGAAAAACCAGTGGTTTCAGATACCACCTCTGAAGAATTTTTGAAGATGTTTTACTAATTTTTTGCAGCAACAATATTAAAATGTTTTATCACATGTTAAAAACTGACTGAATTCATTATGCATAATGAGTGCATCAATGGATTAGTCTTGAGGGTGCCCCAAGAATCACTATATCTTAGAAGCAGCATTGTTCCTGCTGTTTTGCAAATATTGTTCTTGTGGCGCATCATCATTTTTTAAAAGGAGATAGTATTAATTTATTTTGGATGGATCCAGATTTAAATCCATACAAATGGAATAGCAGGACTTTCTCACCTGCTTCTCCACATAACAATGCACACTGGGAATAGGGCAAGCTGTGGTATCCAGAATTGAAGGAGAAAAGAGATCCTCTAAAATCAGATGGAGATTCCTTTGGTGAGCAGATGTACAGTGGCATGGAGAAGGGGGGAAAAGAAAGTCCATATCCAGTTGCTCCATTGCTTGCTTCTAAATATGGATCTAATTTATTTTTATTATATGCACATTATGCAGACTGAAAAGTAATCTTGTATTAATCAACTGAAATTATTTATGTGTAACCTTGGATGACGCTCCCATTTGTATTAGCATGTGCCTTTGGTTTACTGCTTCTAACTCAAAAGATCACACTATGGATCATGGTCTAAGGTATTTTATTTTTAGACAAATTATAGGTAGATTTTTTTTTAAAAAAAATCCCATCTTTAATAGCAACTAAATCCCTTGAATTAAATCCCTTTAATTCCCTAAATCCCTTTGGATATTCTGCCTGATTTTACCATACTTGGAAAGTACTGTACTGTTAGGTTTTTGCTCTTTCTTTTGGAGGGTCAGCATGTCAGGGTTCATAGCTGAATCCTGTCATTATGGGTATAGAGGTAGTTTAAGCGTGTGATCTGGTTTAAGCATGTGATCTAGAGGTAGTTTAAGCGTGTGAGCTGGAGGGAGGGGGAGCATGTGCCAAGTGTTGTGGCTTTCATCGGAGACTGTGGAATGCAGTGTCAAGGTCAACCACCTGCAGGAGCTGGAGGCTTGGGAACGGAGAGGGAAAGTTCTGGACATTGACATCATAGTTGCTGCGAAATTGGCGTGGGGGGGGAGTTAAGTTAGCGATGTTTGGCGGGAATCCGCATTCAGATCTTTAGGAGTGCTTCAATTTACATGTATCCTGAATAAAGCTTAATCTGCATTTCAATGATTTGCATCGAGAAGTGTTTATTGGGGCATTGAAGTTGGAGTCATCACAGTATTTTAGACCGGATTTGGATATACCAGTGCTAGTGGTCATTGTGAGATGCCAGAAGGCACCTGGCAAATATGATAAAGGTCAGCAACATGTCAGCAGTGTTTGTTAATAACCAAAGGTGCATGACAGGCTCTGCATTGATCAGTCCAGAAGCACACATCTAGGATGTGCTAATGCACAGGACATGGAGAATGCTTTAGCACATGGGGCTTTGTGCATCTCTTGGCTTTGACACAGTATGAAGTGGCCTTTTTTAGTGATTATAAATAGACTTCTCAAGAAATCGTATTTACAGATTGATATGTTAAAAATTATCTGTAGCAATATATCAAATCAGGTTGGGGAGAGGCAAATTCAAGTGATTACCAGTATTTTCATTCAGGGATTATTTTTCCTTTTCCCCCCCTTCCAACTAGGAGTGAGTGAGTGATAGTGCAGAATCTGAGTTTTTCACCATAGGATGTGGCTTTATTAGAAGATTCAACTGCCAAAGCATTTTTGGCGTGTTTCTTTTGTCTGTTAGGTTGCTTCTCAAGGTCATGATCGACCCGTTCTAGCATTACCATTTTTACGCATAGCTTATCAATATATTTAAGCTTTGTGTACATCATTTGTAAAAATTGAATGTTATTAAGAATATACAGTAAAACAGTTGTTCATAAATTGAATGTACTTTGTCATCTTTATGTGCTTGAATATGTTGCTATTTAATTATTGTAAGCTTCTCTCAGAATGTTTTACACTGAACAGTGATATATAAATGTACTGTATATAAAAAATAAATATATAAAGAAAATCAGTTTTTTGTGAAATTTACTGCGGTAAGCCTAGCTTAAAAGGTAAAGGTTCCCCCCGCACATTTGTGCAGTCGTGTCCGACTCTAGGGGCTGGTGCTTATCTCCGTTAGCCGAAGAGCCAGCGTTGTCCGAAGACGCTTCCACGGTCATGTGGCCGCATGACACACGTGGAACGCTGTTACCTACCCACCGAAGTGGTACCTATTAATCTACTTGCATTTGCATACTTTCGAATTGCTAGGTTGGTAAGAGCTGGAGCTAGTGCAGGAGCTCACTCTGCACGCAGGGCTAGGGATTTGAGCCTCCGAACTTGCAATCTTCCGATCGACAAGCCTGGCGTCTTACCCGCTGAGCCACCACGCCCCTTTTAAGCTTATTAAGCTTTTTACCTTACCGCAGTAAATTTCACAAAAAACTGATTTTCATTATTTATATATTCTATGATCCATGAGGTCACGAAGAGTCAGACACGACTAAACGACTGAACAACAACAAAAAGCCTAGCTTCTCAACATTTCTTTCAAGGTAATTTTATAATTTTGCAAAGATTTTTATCCTCACAAAATTTAGATTTTATTTGTGTTTGCACAACCTGGATAAGGATTGTACAGTTCATTTTTTCATATTAATAATAATTGTGTTACTAATGCATAACATGTCAGAGTTGGTCTGTTTAATGTAACTGTATATAAGGGGTTAGACTCAGATGGAATTAGTTTTAGTAGAACCGTAAGCCCTGGAATGAACTTGGATATACTGTCAGAAATGGATTATTTTTTTTTAGATTCATGAAGCAGCAAACATGGGGCAAATGGTGGTTTCAGGGTGGAGCAGGGCCTAATTTACCATAGCATGGAATTAGGTAGATCTGGGACATGCACTGCAGTGTATTAAAAGTACTGCTAGAGCAGAGCTTTCCAAACTGTGTGTCGCGACACAAAAGTGTGTCGCCACACACAGCGTGGTGTGTCGGCACACCACCCGGAAACGGCTGCGCGTGCGTGCATGGCAGCAGCGGCAGCCGCTGCCGCCGCCACCATGCATACACGCGCGCCGCCGCACGCCTCCCCGCGCCGCCACCGTGCACGTGCGCGCCGCTGCACATCCCCCGCACCGCCACCGTGCACGCGCGTGCCGCCGCATGCCCCCCGCGCCGCCGCCGTGCACGTGCGCCCCCCGCGCTCCCCCGGGCCGCTGCCGTGCACGCGCCGCCGCCGCCGCCGCTGGTATGTCGCCAGCGGCGGCACTTCGGAAAGCCCTGTGCTAGAGGAACGTTCTGGAATTATTTTCACAATGAACAGCATTCTCTATCTCTGCTGTTGGCCTGGTAATACTTTTTCTGCCAGAAAGACAGACGTTGGGGTAAGTTCCTCAATATTGAGTTCCAGTCAGGGTTAATTCTTAATAGAACATTGCCAGAAAGTAGTTGTGATAAGTTTTCAGTGCCTAGAGGTCAAAAGCCCTTCTAAAAAGAGTCCTGGTGTACAGTGCAGAAACTATTGATCTACTTTGCAGATTACTAACTAGAGGCATTTTAGTTCTAACAACTGCCTTTGTTAGGATTGGTGAAATACTTGAGGCTTTTTTCTTTTTATCTTTTTTAATTGGCCAAGAATGTGAATAGGCATCTAGAGAGATTATTAAATGTTAGAAGATGGGGGTCAACAATGTTCCTAGGGCAAAAGGATTTTTCTTTAATGTGTACTGTTTATTTGTTGTGAGAATATATTGCTAGATATCCAAATTAACAAACTGGTTTTAATAAATTAGCAGCATTTTCTAAGTTGTTTTTGGCCTTTACTCTGTTGCTTCTGCATAGGACAACTACAATCACTGCCATATTACAAGCCAAGCTGTTGTCCACACTGCACTCACAGCTACTAGCATTGACTATAAAGTCGTGGTCAGTGAGCCTGTAATATTCTGGAATGCTGAAGGCTTTGTGGCAAGTTCTGATAGGTCTACAGCTGTTTATCATATCTCTGCCAACCTCAGCAACCTAAATGGTATTTTTTTAAAGAAAAAAAGAATGTGCTTTTTCTATGTATTCCAAACAAATAAAATAGAAATTTTAAATCCCAGGTTATTAAGGCAGACCAAGCCTACTGTAGCCTAAAAAAGCCTAAAAAAATTGTGAATTTAAAGATAACATTGGCATTTCAGATATTGGAAATGAATATAGATTGTTAATAATGCCAGTCAGTTGAAGAATTTGGCTCTTAGAAATTGTTTTTGCTCTGAGAAATTGTTGTTTTGGTCTTAGACATTGCTATTGTGATCTTCCAAAATCGATTAGTATAAATAGTCAAATGTTAAGACAGGAATTGCTTTGTTTCTTTTGAAATACTTTATTTTAAAAAGAAAACCAGTTTAAAGTAGGACAGGTTAAATTAACATGGACCTACAGCTTCTGCGCCCATGACCTTCAATTAATCAGGCCTATTTACTTGGAAGGAGTCATAGTATATTAAGAAGGGCTTTCTTTGAGGTAATTGTGTACAGGATTAGGTTGAGAGTTTAGTTTCATTTTAGTAAGGATAATTTGATGTGTGTATTAAATTCTTTAATTTAAAGCAGTTGAGCATTCTTGGATCGTGCCCTCTTTGTAACAATAATTAGCAATATCTTAATTGGGTAGACGTTAAGAACTCGTGGAAATATTGCAAAACACAGTTTGGTTCCAATATGAATATGAGGCTATTATTGCTAGGCTGATTCATTTTCTATAATAGGGAAGTAGTTACTAATAACACCTTCTCCTGTCATGTTTAAAATATCTCAGAGTGTATTGTCGAAGGCTTTCACGGCCGGAGTTCGATGGTTGTTGTGGGTCTTCTGGGCTGTGTGGCCGTGTTCTGGAAGTTGTGGTTCCTAACGTTTCGCCAGCATCTGTGGCCAGCATCTTCAGAGGGCAGGAGCACAGACAGAAGCGCTCTTTCTGTGCTCAGGTACCTCAGCTTCTGTCTGTGCTCCTGCCCTCTGAAGATGCTGGCCACAGATGCTGGCGAAATGTTAGGAACCACAACTTCCAGAACACGGCCACACAGCCCAGAAGACCCACAACAACTATCTCAGAGTGGTTAGGGAAATAATAGGTGTGGTAATGGGAGATGTAACACTATTTTTAATCAAACATCTTTCATCCAGTTAAATCTAATGTGAACTGCTGAGGTCATAGTAAAGTAAAGGTAAACGTTTTCCCCTGCACAGTCATGTCCGACTTTAGGGGGCGGTGCTCATCTCCGTTTCTTAGCCGAAGAGCCAGCGCTGTCCGAAAACGCTTCCGCTGTCATGTGGCAGGCATTTATGCTTTATTTTATGCTTAAAAATTGTATTTCATTCATTCATATCTAGGTCAATCAAAATCAGATGAAACGGATGAAACAGATTATCTAGACCCCTTTCAGTCAGGTTTCAGGCCGGGATATGGGACGGAGACTGCATTGGTCGCACTTATGGATGATCTCTGGCAAGGACGGGATGGAGGTAGTGCATCCATCCTTATCCTTTTAGATTTCTCAGCGGCTTTTGATACCATCGACCATGGTATCCTTTTGGGACGGCTCAGAGAGTTGGGGGTGGGCAGTGTAGTTTTGCAGTGGTTCACCTCCTTCCTCCAGGGCCGTTCCCAATCAGTGATGATAGGGGAGGAGAGATCTGACCCACGGCCCCTCCTGTGTGGGGCGCCACAGGGTTCAGTGCTCTCCCCTCTCCTGTTTAACATCTATATGAAGCCGCTGGGTGAGATCATCCGTCACCACGGGATGAAATACCATCTATATGCTGATGATACTCAGCTGTATATTTCCATTCCGGGTGAAGTAAGTGATGCAGTTGCCGCCCTATCTCAGTGTCTGAAGGCTGTGGGGGCCTGGATGGGGAACAACAGGCTTCGGCTGAACCCAAGTAAGATGGAGTGGCTGTGGATTGATGGCTGCTCGGGATCTAGGAAGTTATCATCTTTGGTTCTAGAGGGGGTGGCACTACCCCATTCGGAGCCAGTGCGGAATCTGGGGGTTCTCCTGGACTCACAGCTCCTGCTGGAAGAGCAGGTGGCAGCCGTGGCCAGGAGGGCCTTTGCACAACTTCGAATTGTGCACCAGTTACGCCCTTTCCTGGACCGAGATGCCCTCCGTACAGTCACTCATGCCCTTGTCATCTCCCATATAGACTATTGTAATGCGCTCTACATGGGGCTACCCTTGAGGAGTATCCGGAAGCTTCAACTGGTCCAGAATGCAGCTGCGCGGACAATTATTGGGGCCAGAAGATCGGCCCATGTGACACCGCTGTTGCGCGAGCTGCATAGGGTACCGGTTTGCTTCCGGGTACAATTCAAGGTGTTGGTTATCACCTTTAAAGCCCTACATGGCATAGGGCCAGGCTATCTGAGGAACCGTCTCATCCCCAGAACATCGACCCGTCCCACCTGATCAGCCAGAGAGGGCTTGCTGCGGACCCCATCGACTAAAGAATTCCATCTAGCGGGGTCCAGGAGGTGGGCCTTCTCTGTGGTTGCGCCCGCCCTTTGGAATATCTTACCCCCGGAGCTGAGGCTAGTTTCCTTGCTCCCGACCTTCCGGAAAGGCTTAAAGACTTGGTTCTGCCGTCTTGCCTGGGAGGGAAATGCCAATAGTTCCTCTTGGAGATGGCTGGTAGCCTCTTGAAGCCTCTCAATACGCCATTTTTAACATTCTTATACTTGGATTTTATATTAAGGTTGTATTGTAATTTTATACTGATTTTTTAAATTATGTTTTTATTGTGAACCGCCCAGCGTTCCCGACAGGGGAGATGGGCGGTAATATAAATTTAATAAAATAAAAAATAAAATAAATAAATTTCTGAATTTAGAATTTATATTAACATTGGACATTGCAAATACAGAACAGCATGACTTAAAAATATGGTATTCTAAAATGAGTATGCTGTCTGGCTTTTGAATCTTGACAGGATAATATAATCTAACCATTTCACATTCCATCATGTGTTGATAAAGCAAAAAAAAAAAAAAAAGGCCAGATAATTTTTTGTGCTTGTATGAAGAGTTTGACTTCTTCAGCATAATAATTCTTTCATCTCTGCTGCATCTTTGGGATTTTCTTTTCTTTTTTTATAACAATTTTATGTATTTGCCTGAGATTATGAATACAATAGCTCAAACCATCTGTGCATTTATTACATCTCTCCCTCCCTCCCTCCCTCCCTCCCTCTATCTATCTCTGTGAGTCTGTCCTGGTTTCTTTGTCAGGCTGTATGGTCAGTGCAGATCTTTGTGATCCCTGCTGGCCCAGTTTACATGCAGGCGTGGGGAGGGTTTGCACTACTAAATGATGCAGGTAGTCTTTGGGTTACGACCACTCATTCAACAACTGTTCAACATTATGATGGCGCTAAATGAGGGAGACTTAGAATCAGTCCTTGAAGTTGCAGCCATTGCAGCATCCTCGTGATCAGATGATCGTGATTTCTGATGTTCCCTGCCAGTTTCCCACAAGCAAAGTCATTGGGGAAGCTGGCAGTAAGTCAGAAGTCACTCCCACAAGTCACTCCTTCACCTGCCACTTTTTCACCCGCCTGCAGTCCGTAGCACCCACCTGCACCACCTGCCCACATGCCCATGCTCTGTAGTGGTGCCCACGCTCTGTAGTACCCACCCATGGCACCTGTGCCCCTGCCCACACTCTGTAGCACCCACCCACCCACGGCACCTGTGCACCCGCCCACACTCCATAGTGCCCACCCGCGCATCTGCCCGTAGCTCTCACTCGCTGCCTTGCCTGGGACTCCCACCTCTTCCCACATCATAGTCACATGAGATCCTCGCTTTATAACCGACATGGTCCTGGGGTTACAATGTAACTGGGACTGCTAGGTTTGCCATTGCTAAGCAATGCGGTGATGTGACATAGCGCTTTACGACCACATTGCTTAGCAACAGAAATTCCAGTTCCAATTGCCATCGTAACCTGAGGACTACCTGTACATCTACTTTGTTTTTTTCAAAATCTTGCTGGTGTTTTCAGTTTATCACTGGAGTATTGAACCAGGGTCATAAACAATTTATACTGGGGATTTTCAGTTATAGTATGTAATGAAAAGTTCCAGTTAGAAAACATTTTTTTAAAGCCAGTGTACTGTTGGACAGATCATTTTGGAGAAAGCTATCTATGTGGTTGCTAAGAGTCACACTAACTTGATAGCACATAATCAGTTCAAATGTTGTAGATAACATATGTACATGCACGTGTATATACCAACAGAAATACGTTGGCTAACCCAACTCTAATTTATAAACAGTTTGGTTTACAGCACGAAATTACGAAGGCTGTTGGTATATGTATAGTTAAAAAAATGAAAGAAGGTGAGATATACAGATTTAAGATGTAGCTATTCTGCATGTGAATTAACAACTTTCCTTTAAGGATTTATACCATTCTTCCTCCCATTTCAAAGATTTTAGAGCATGTTACTGTTTAAATATGTAAAACTCCAAAAGGCTTGTGCTGTAAGTACTTTATGGATTAATTGTCCCTGGGAGATTTTTCTGTCATAAATTTAAATTTTCAGTATTGTCATTCAACAATTGAATATGTTTGTGTTTTCAAAGATCATATGACTTCTTTATCATTATACAAAATGTTTAATCTGTGTGAGGATTTGTTTTCTTTAGTATTGTGTTTATCTTATAAAAATACACAATATTCACACAATTAGTGCTTTCTGTTCTGAAAATCTGCAAGTTGTGAGCATATTTGGTGTTCCTTTGTGTCCTAACTATCCCTTTCTGTTACGTGACATTGTTTAAAATGTTAAAGGCAGCTTCTAGAATGTATTTTTGAATAAAATGCAGTCATGGCTACCGACTGAACTGCCTGTATTCCTTTATGCTGGAAGGAAATTGAAGCTTTACGTTCTAAATCAAAACACATTAAACTTAGCTTATATGAGCTCATATTCAAACATGTACTCTTTTAGTAACCTGATTCCACATAAGTGTCCCAAGAATAACATGATAACATGAATTGCAGAGGTTCCAGTTTCCTCTTTCAGACTAGTGGCTATGTAGTAGGAGGAGAACACATCCTTAACAATACTTTGCATATGAATTTTGGGTTTAAAAAAATGAATAAAGGGAAATTATTTAAGAACATGCATTTTTTCAAGCAATGCATGCTGTACAGTAAGTCAATTAAAGAGAAAAAATGTTATATTTCTATCTTAAACGAGTGAGAAACAAGGTTGATAGGGAAGGCACACATGCAGAGCAGAAGGTAAGACAAATATTAAATTTATGTTGTTAGTTGAATAGAGTGATGGCTGCCCACTTGGATGATCAGGTTCCTCCCTCATACTGAGAGAAAAAGGGGAAATGTTAATACATTTTACCATCAGTAAACAATGCCTTTTACAGTTTTGTTGTTTATTCGTTCAGTCGTTTCCGACTCTTCGTGACTTCATGGACCAGTGCACGCCAGAGCTTTCTGTCGGCCGTCACCATCCCCAGCTCCCCAATGGTTGAGTCCGTCACCTCCAGAATACCATCCATCCACCTTGCCCTTGGTCGGCCCCTCTTCCTTTTGCCTTCCACTTTTCCTAGCATCAGCTTCTTCTCCAGGGTATCCTGTCTTCTCAGCCTTTTACAGTATGTACCGTATTTTCCGGCGTATAAGACGACTTTTTAACCCAGGAAAATCTTCTCAAAAGTCGGAGGTCGTCTTATACGCCGGGTGTCGTCTTATACGCCGGAAAATAGTACTCGCCGTATAAGACCTCTCCTGGCCAAGTGCAGCCGCTCGCCGGAACGCAGCCCCCAGGGAAGAGCAGGAGGACGAGCGCGGGAGAAACGCGGGGAGGGGGGAGCGAGCTCCGTTCCCTCGGAGCAGCCTTGGGAAGGGAGGGGGCAAAACGCAGTGGCTCCACGACAGGCTCCAAAGTCGCCCACAACGCTCAACGGGTGCCTCGCTTCGCCTCGCCTCGCCTTCCCTTCCCCTCCCAGCCGCGCTTTAAATGGCGCGGCTGGGAGGGGAAGGGAAGGCGAGGCGAGGCGAAGCGAGGCGCCCGTTGAGCGTTGTGGGCGACTTTGGAGCCCGTCGTGGAGCCACTGCGTTTTGCCCCCTCCCTTCCCAAGGCTGCTCCGAGGGAACGGAGCTCGCTCCCCCCTCCCCGCGTTTCTCCCGCGCTCGTCCTCCTGCTCTTCCCTGGGGGCTGCGTTCCGGTGAGCGGCTGCACTTGGCCAGGAGAGGTCTTATAAACGGTGAGTACCGTATTTTCCGGCGTATATCCCAAACTCTATATTTTCAATGGAAAAGTTGGGGGTCGTCTTATACGCCCAGTCGTCTTATACGCCGGAAAATACGGTATGTATGTATGTATGTATGTATGTAGCCATTGGATATTACTTTTCAGAGATGAGTTCATAGAACATTTAATACAGCAGTACTACTGCTGTCCTCAGTACTGTTTACAAATGTGCTACCTGTTCTTCAGATGCTGGCTGCATTGAATATTGATGAATTTCAGTCCTGCAAAATAACTTGGGCATTCTGTAATGACATCAGCACAGATTGAGAGTTCCTTGATTCAAGGCTAATTTCTGCTCTAGATTGAGCTACCAGCTACCTTCCTTCACCTTATGTTTTTATTTATTTAAAGGAAGAGTCCAAGGCATGAGAGCAAGAGAAGTACTGGTATAGAATAACTGTCCCCAACCTGGTGCACTTCAAATATTTATTTATTGGATTTTATCACCGCCATCTCCTCCCAAGGGGGGACTCTGGGTGGTTTACAACAAGATCATTATTAAAATTCAATACCCATTACAAATAAATATACATATACATATACATATACATATACATATACATATACATATACATATACATATACATATACATGTATGGATGAAATAAAATCCAGATGGCTAAAAGATCTTTGTCAGTGTGCGAGCTTAGGGGCTATTCCAGGTCATTCTAGGGCGCTAGCCATACCCAGGAATTACTGTTCCCCCTACCGTTCCAGGCCAACTGGCAGAGCCAGGTTTTTAGCTTTTTACGAAAGTCCAGGAGCGAGGGGGCCTGTCTCACCTCTGGGGGAAGAATGTTCCAGAGGGCAGGTGCTACTGCAGAGAAGGCCCGCTTCCGAGACCTCGTCAGATGGAATTCTTTTACAGACGGGGTCTGTAGAATGCCCTCTCTGCATGACCGGGTGGGACGGGATGATGAAATAGGGATGAGACGGTCCCTCAGGTAACCTGGCCCCATGACATGTAAGGCTTTAAAGGTGATAACCAACACCTTGAATTGGACCCGGAAGCAAACTGGAACCCATTGCAGCTCGCGTAGCAGCAGTGTTATATGTGCTGAACTTGGTGCACCTAGAATTGCCCGCGCGGCTGCATTCTGGACCAGTTGTAGCTTCCGGATATTCTTCAAGGGTAGCCACATGTAGAGCACATTACAGTAGTCTATATGGGAGATAACCAGGGCATGGGTAACCGTTCGAAGGGCCTCTCGGTCTAGGAAAGGGCGTAACTGGCGCACAACACGAAATTGAGCAAAGGCCCTCCTGGCCACAAATATGTTGGAATTAAAGTCCAAAGGAGTTTTAAGGAAGCCTGAAGTAGGGGGACAGAGATTGATCATGTTAATGACTTAACAGTGAATGTGTTTTGCTTTGTTTCTATGAACCCAAAGGCTCCACTACCCCCAAGATAGCGAGAGGATTAGATATAATGAAGCTGCCATATAATTGAGTTAGACCTCTGGTTTATCTTGTCCAGTATTGTCCACACTAGTATTCTTTCAGACAGAAGATCCTGTAGTTCTAAACATTCATTTGAGAGACCAATTCTTTATATTTTGCCATGTATTTTTGTGGTGTGAACCTGCTGCTGCAACTCTTGTTCTCAGGCTGTATCCCACTAATTGAAGACAATGGTATCACCAATGGTAACCAACCTGATGTCCTTCAGATGTTTTATTTATTTTATTTATCTTATTTCTTCACCGCCTATCTCGTATAGCAACGACTCTGGGCGGTTTTAGGTTTCCACTCATCTCCAGTCAACATATCCAATGGCAAGGGATTGTGGAATAGTAGTCTAAACTCTTAGGCAAAATCTCTTAGGGGTTTAAACAGGGGCTTTTCTCAGTCTATACTGGAGATTGTCATGGGGGGCTCGGGCTCGGAGTCCATGGGGGGTTCGAGCTCAGAGTCAGAGTTAGATGATGAGGATGGGTGGCCAGCCTCTGATGTAGAGATGGAGGGCTAGCAGACAGCTCTAGATAAACGGTTGCCTGAGCAGTCAGAGGAGGTGGGGCTGGTCAGCGAGCAGCAGACATAGGCGCTGCTGATTAGTGAGGACGAAGGCTCAGAGCTGCCGCCCCCTCCCAGTGCTCGAGAAAGAGCGGAAAGGAGAGAGGAACAGTGGAGGTTGGTGAGGCTACGCATGAGAAAGTAGCCCAGGCCTCCTATATAAGCTCCACCCGGGTCTGCCTCTATAAAAAGGGAGCCGCAATCCCAAACCGTTTGTTGGGGACAACCGTCTGCTTACTGGACTCCATGTGTCTGGTTTCCTGATCGGAAAACCTCGTGACCTGACACTCGACTCTTGGACTCACTTGACTAATCATGTTTTGAATGTGAAACTTCCTTAAGGCAAGCTCTTGGGACTTTTGGGGCTTGTTTTTGTAGAGTGTGTGTGTTTGCGCTCACACTCCTTTGCCACTTGTTCATCACCTCACAAGTTTCTCAGTAAAGTTTTGCAACTCCCTCCCTGGTGTATTGTGTGTGATTGAGCTGGGACAGGACAGAGATGGCCAAGATTTGAACACATATTTTTCTACTACTACTTTATGGCTTTTCCCTGCTGCTCTCCCTATTCATGGGTATATTTAGGAAGCCTGTTTTGTTATTTTATTCAAACCCAAGACATTCAAAATCTAAGTTATGTGGGCATGAAATCAAACAGATACTTTCTTGGTCAGTCACATATATATTGAAGTTTAACCATTTACTTTTGTATGGGTGGAACTTGGTCATGAATTAACTTTGTGTATCGTGAACACCAGAAACTGTTTAGAAACACTGATGAAAATACATGTGAGCAGCAATTTGCATGTAATGTGACCATAAAGAGAATTTTATCACCTCCTCAGAAAATGGGGTTCCCTTCTCCCATTTAATCCAACCACTCAAAGCGCATGTTATGCTTATCTTTATATATAAAACAACAGTGGTTATACTTTTATAAATAGTATTTCATAGAATTTTTTAAAGATGCAGTTGAAACATTTATTTTTATTAACTTAGTTTTCCAGAATATAAGCACTGTTAAATAAAATTATTTTAGTAGTTATTATATGACTTGTTCTCCCTCTCCTCCACATCACATTTTAATTTTGTTTTTTAATAATAGCATTTTGTTTAAAATATACTGGTTAGAGAAGGGGCTGGAGGAATAAAAGTAGACAAATATGATCATACTTTGTAATAATGCCATAAGTTCCCATTCTGATATCATAGGTACAGAACTTTCCTTCTGCCCCTCCCCTGTCCTTCCCAGTATGGCAATGTGTGTTTAGATCAATAAAGGGTTGTAATTTGACCCAAATGTTATATGTTTAAACTTTCTTTAGTCAGGGACTTAAGATACTGAGCTGAGCATGTAGATTTCATGGTAGAGTAAGTTTCTTATGTGAAGGCTTTTAACCATTGCAGAAACTATATACTCTGTTCCCTATAACTAAAGAACTCTGTACTGATTAAATATGTTAATACTCTGGGTTTGGGGTGATTGCTAAAATATTTTGTCAGAAGAAGTTTGAAATTTGATACGTACCTTTCATTTCCCTGTTGATTTGACAAAACTAGGTTGAAACCACCCTTAATAATGTACATAGGAAAGAACAAGTGCATCTTCTTTAATAAACTCCTGGCAAACTGAATGAGGGTGTTTTGTTTTTGTTCCTAACTCTTGAAACACAAGTTATTTTCCAGCTTATTATTACTTTTGTAGTTCTTGCAAAAGGGGTGCGGTGGCTCAGCGGGTAAGACGCCAGGCTTGTTGATCGGAAGATCGCAAGTTCGGAGGTTCGAGACCCAAGCGCCGCGTGACGGAGTGAGCTCCCGCACTCGCCCCAGCTCTTGCCAACCTAGCAATTCGAAAGCATGCAAATGCAAGTAGTTGAATAGGTACCACTTTGGTGGGAAGGTAACAGCGTTCCGTGCACGTCATGCCAGCCACATGACCACGGAAGCGTCTTCGGACAATGCTGGCTCCCCGGCTAACAAACGGAGATGAGCACTGGCCCCTAGAGTCGGACACAACTGTGTGCGGGAACCTTTACCTTTACTTTATAGTTCTTGGAAGTTGGAGACGATCAAATGACTTGCTAATTAAAATTAATTGCCATTTACATATTTCAGCAAAATGTAGAAATTTGGAATCACATAGATTGAATTTAATCTTTTATAAAGCTTCAGGTTCTTTTTTAAATTAAATGATCAAATTTGTTCCAGAAAATTTGAATGAGGAACTCTGGATGCTATCAGTGAAAAGATTATATGTGTAGTTACTTAAAACCAGAACCAACTATTTTGCTGTGTGGTTATTTGGGGGGAAGGGGGCATTTTTGTTTTTGCATCTGGGAATTTTAGTTCTATTTTGTTTTATCTCTAGAATATTGAAGACTTGATTTTGCCTGAAATATTGGCCAGTAGTAAGTCTTCCCCAACACTTCCTGTCTTCTCAATAATATGGGGTAGGAGAGATGGTAATGCTGGCTGACAATTTCATAATCAGAAGTAGGTGTCATTTTTGAGGAGCTGGAATTAAAAGACAACTGCATTCATGAATCCAAATACTATTCCTTGTTTGTTGTTTGCTGAGGAGCTCGCCTCTGTTTGAGCATCAGAGTTCTTAGCAACATGTATCCTGAGGGGGAAAAACAACTATGACGTAATGTAGACCAGTGAATTTTTCAAGCTACATGGTGATGCACTCTTGAGAATGGAATCAAGCCATTAGTACATCATGGAGAATTACTGGTTCCAAAGAGACACCCTTGAGAGAAGAAGTACTGTAATGAGAATGTGGCAATGTTGTTCTAGTATTTGTTGTTTCCTTTGAAATGGCTAAAATACCTGAAATGATTTATACCTAATTGAGCTTTGCATTCCATCTGATAGGGTAAATGTTCTCAAGCCATTTATCATCAGTGGCTTTTCCAGATCTCAAAGGACTACATGTTGTATATTTACCTTAACTTGGCTAGGTCAAAGGAAATAAAATAAGAAAGCAAGAATAATTTATGATATGGTGCGATTATAGCAAAAACTAGAAACCAAGTGGCTGACATGATTTTGACATATTTTTTATCCTGCTGCCATTTATTGCTAATAAAATATATATCACTTAACTACTTAACTGTGTGGTTTTCAAAAATATAATAATAATAATCAGTGTGGTTGAGGGGCGTGGTGGCTCAGCGGGTAAGACGCCAGGCTTGTCGATCGGAAGATCACAAGTTCGGAGGTTCGAATCCCTAGCCCTGCGTGCGGAGTGAGCTCCCGCATTCGCCCCAGCTCTTGCCAACCTAGCAATTCGAAAGCATGCAAATGCAAGTAGATGAATAGGTACCACTTCGGTGGGTAGGTAACAGCGTTCCACGCGTGTCATGCCGGCCACATGACCGTGGAAGCGTCTTCGGACAATGCTGGCTCTTCGGCTAACAAACGGAGATGAGCACCGGCCCCTAGAGTCGGACACGACTGCACAAATGTGCGGGGGGAACCTTTACCTTTACCTTTTAATCAGTGTGGAAAAATACAAGACTAATCTGTGTGGGTTTATATTACTCCTGAGAACTGATATGGATTGCAGTGGGATAGGGAAATGGATTTCTATCCACTTTTGTGATTAGCCATGCCTAAGATTCCAAGAACTGGCATCTGGTCTTGAGTGCCCTAGGTGATCTTGAACGTGTGTTTCTTAAATAATGGCCTGGTGGCTCAGCGGGTAAGATGCCAGGCTTGTCGATCGGAAGATCGCAAGTTCGGAGGTTCGAATCCCTAGCCCCGTGTGATGGAGTGAGCTCCCGCACTCACCCCAGCTCTTGCCAACCTAGCATTTCGAAAGCATGCAAATGCAAGTAGATTAATAGGTACCACTTTGGTGGGTAGGTAAAAGCGTTCCACACGCGCCATGCTGGCCACATGACTGTGGAAGCGTCTTCGGACAACGCTGGCTCTTCAGCTAACAAACGGAGATGAACACTGGCCCCTAGAGTCGGACACGACTGCACAAATGTGCAGGGGGAACCTTTACCTTTAAATTAGCAAACCGTAATTTGTAGCTGAGAAGGCATTCTAAAGAGTGTGAAGGTAGGACTGCTATGATCTCATTCAAAAGCCTTTGCATGTCTTTACAGATTTTGTATCCTGACCTATGAATAGTTTGTGAGTGTGGAATCCCTGTTGTACTTGGTAGTTTTGCCTAGCATTGACTATTCTATACCAAACTCTATATTTTTATTTCATTAATCATGCAGTACGTAGATTTAAATTTATGTAGTGGCTATACTTCAATTTTGCCTTTTCTTCAAGGACTCAGAGCAGTACACATTACTTTCTTTGTCTTCTCTCTTTATCCTTCCAACAATTGAGAATGATTGGCCTATGCACATTGGTAAGATTATGATATATTTATTCATATTTTAAAAGTAATGATCTCTCTTTAGGAAAATGCCTCTTAAGTAGGGAGAACTTATTTAGTTCATCACCTAAGAGTGAGTGTGTGTGTGTGTGTGTGTGTGTGTGTGTGTGTGTGTGTGTGTGTCTATTTATCTCATTTGTTGACAGCATAATATAAAAGGTCAGTACAATAATCAAAATCATGAAAAAGAAAAATATGGCCAAACAGAACCATGGGCCCACACCATATCTTAGCTCAACTCTTAGGGAAAGAGCCGGGTCTTTAAGGCTCATCTAAAAGAAAGCATTACATCGGTGATGCTATCTAACCATCTCATCCTCTGCCGTCCCCTTCTCCTTTTGCCCTCAGTCTTTCCCAGCATCAGGGTCTTTTCCAGTGAGTCCTCTCTTCGCATTAGGTGGCAAACGAAGAGTCGGACACGACTGAACGACTGAACAACAACAACAAAAAAAAGAAAGCAGGGTTGGGCTGTTTGGACCTCTGGGGGCATGCTGTTCCAGAGGGCATCTGCAGTGGCAGAGAAGGCACATTTCCTGGGTCCCATCAGATGATATTGTTTAATACAGTGCTTTCCAATCTGCCGCCGTTGGCGACACAGCAACGGCGGCAGTGGCGGCGGCACAGGGGCGCGCGGGGGGCGGCACGGGGGGGCGCGTGGCGGTGGCGTGCATGGTGGCGGCGGCGGCGGCCTCCGCTACAACGCGGATGAGCCATGCACACCCCCGCTGCCGCTTCCGGGTTGTGTGGCGACAACCAGAGTGTGTGTTGCGACACACTGAAGTGTCACGACACACAGTTTGGAAAGCTGTGGTTTAATAGGTGGATATGAAGCATGCCAACTCTATCAGATCTTACTGGAAGTGTAGACACTACAGGTTGATCTCTCAAATGCCCTGTGCCATTAAGGGCTTTAAAAATGACAACTAGCACCTTGAATTGCACCTTGAAGCCTACTGATAACCATTGCAGCTTACACAGCAGAAGTGGTACATGGACACAACACGGTATGCCCATAAGTGCTCATGTGACTGCATTCTGGACCACTTTTTTGAGTGATATTTACAGTAAGAGCAGCCCCATGTAGAACATATTTCAGTAATCCATAAAGCAGTGGCTTTAGGTTGTCCTCTTTCCTCCTCCTCTTGCTGTCTTGTTATTTTGGAATGTTATATTTAATTGGTTAATGTTTGTTTCTAGCTCAGTTTTCTAGTTTCCTTTGGCTAGAAGTGTGAACAGCTTCCTTAATGTATAATATTGTTCACTTTAAGCCATATATAGTACTGCAGTAATGATCTGCTGGGGGGAAAAACACTTTTAGTTGTCTCAAACTTTATGTGCAGATGTTCTAGGGATAGATGGATAAGGCAGATCCTTGTTTTCTTATGCTGCTCTGTCATATTTCCTTTAAATCAGTTTATGAAAAAATATTTTGATTGAATTGTACTTTAAACATTTATTAGTTTTATGTGCTGTCTTTCAGAGAACAAAATCTGTTTAAAACCAAATGAACTATATTTTCTATGTGGATACCACCCTCCCTCTCTTTCTCTGTACACACACACACACACACACACACGTGTATATATAAATGGGAAACACTGAGACAAAGTTAAAACCTAGGCATTTTCAAGCACATTGCATATATGACCAAATTATTAACTGTACCCTAAATTTTAATGAAATACGACTTTGATTAATAGATATTCTCCTTTTGCCTTGCTTGCAGCTTTAATTAGTCTTTTTAAAATTAAACTTATTAATGAAACAAAAAGATTGAATCCCTTTAAACCGAGCTCACTGCTTGAGTTCTTGTCATGTAGTTCTGCTTTTATCATGATCCTGTATGACACCTTTAAAAATGAACTAATTATCAACTAAGCTTTTTTTTATTAATATTGATTTGAATTTATGTATTTTATTTTTAAGACTCTCCAACAACTTGGAAATCGTATAAGAGAATGAGCATTCTGCTAATTGAAGCTTTTTATGGAGGTTCACATATGCAGCTCATGGATCTTCTCCAAGAAGAAATAGGAGACTGTGTCCTTTTTACTCTTCCAGCAAAGAAATGGCACTGGAGGGCAAGGACTGCAGCTCTCTACTTCATGCAAAATGTACCAGCCAGTGCTGATTACAGGTAAAGAGAGCTATGAACACCTTCATAATGCTAAACATGGAGTTTCAGATTTAGTCATATACAATTCGGTAGTTTCTGAGGTCACCCAGAGACAGCATCCTGGCTGAAAGATAGACATGCCCAGTAGTTCTGAGAATGTCTCCAGTTTCAGTCTTAAGATACCTGATTGAAGAACATTGACAGCAAGGTTGGGTAACAGAAACTTTTGAGCAGAGGTGACTGATGGCTGTGTTCTTAGGGCCCAATCTGTTCTGTAACCAGTGGTCGGTCTACAGTATCTGGAGCGCACATTGCTATGGAAGTTGGAGCCTTCAGGAATGATCGGACTTGTTATTTCTAAGCCATAGAATTTCATTCAGTTTTCTCAACATCTAGCTTGGCATCAAAGAAATCACTTTTATATGTGACATAACAAGCAGGATAAGTTCAGGCAATATATGGAGGGAACAAAAAGGGAGGATTCCCATATGCCAGTAAAACATGTTTTATTGTTGGCCAAATGCATGTTGAAGTTACTCCTTTATCAAGGGCACACTGTACAGTATATACTGGTCAATTATAATTAAATGAAATGCCTTTCTAGAAACAGAAAGAATTTACCATCCTGCAGAAGGCTGGAGGATAGGAAGGAAATTCTAGAGCTACTGTAGGTCCATCCATCCAAAAGGTGTCTCCCATGACCCAGCTAAGTACTGTATATTTCTGTTGGTGTTGGGATACACAGATGGATCTCTAAAGATCATCTGAATGGAAAGGCTGGCTCATTTTCTAGCAGCAAAGACTTAAAGACTTCCAGCAAAAGAACCCAGAAAGCAAAAGGAAATGAGCAGAGTATGACGGAGTTCCTTCTAACCGATCCAGATCCCAATATATGCCAGCTACCAAGTCTGTTTGGAATATAACATTGTGTCTAAAGCCAGGTTAAAATACATCTAAAGTATCCATATCTCCAGGAAAACCTGCATTTAAGTTTTATGTTCAAACATCTTGTCCCAGTGAAATGTTAATACTATGTGACTCAAAACTATTCAGTGTTAATGATCTACAGGGTTAAGATAAATGACCTATGAGCCTGTTGCTTGAATAGAGAGGATAACTCCTCCTATTAGGCAGAATTAGACAGTGGTTTCAGGCAACAGATTTTGGGGTGGGAATAGGAATAGTAGCAAGATGTTGGATGGACAAAACTGTATCTGCCATGCAGCTTGCTTGGTTCTGCCTAAAATAACGCATTGCCCTTGTGGCGGAAGAAGCTATGTCTGTACCAATATTGAAATAAGATTCAGCTATTAAGTGTGATCAGCTGCTGTACATGGAGTGTGATCAAGAAACTATTTTGTTCTTCCTCTCAAGCAGCAAAATTTCATTGGCTGGTCCTGTGGATCAGGGGTCCCCAGCCTGTGGGCTGCGGGCCACTAGTGGGCTGCGGCTTGTTAGGAAGTGGGCCGCAGGGCTCCCGCCTGCAAACCTCGCCCCCCGGTGTGCGTGATTGGCTCCTGCCTGCAAACCCCACCCCCCAGTGTGCGCAGTTGGCTCCCGCCTGCAAACCTCGCCCCTCTGGTGCACGCGATTGGATCCCACCTGCAAACCCCACCCCCCCGGTCCATGGAAAAATTTTCATCCACGACCGGTCCCTGTTGCCAGAAAGGTTGGGGACCACTGCTGTGGATAATTCTCTATCCTTTTCATGTTTGCTGCTTGGAAGATTTGAGACCAATAGACTCATTTTATTCCAGAATTTTGGCCTTTGCCCCTGGTGAGTTCAATTTAGCTTGAAGAGTTAACAATTTTTAAGTCTTCCTTTAAATAATCAGGCCTACCTATGCATGTCCAAAGCATGATTCCCTAACTTAAGGAGCCCCATATGTTTCAATTGATGGACTTTTTATATTACGGTTTATGTCTCCATCTTCCATTACTAAATGTTTTCAATTTTTATTTGTATCTTATGTGAGATCTTTAACTGCCCAATAAATCTGGCTGAGAAGAATAAGAGTCTAGCTCACAATGAGCCCTTTTACTATTTATGAATTATGTGGACATCTGTGTATGTACTGATTTTTTGAAATTTATTTATTACCATATATTACATACTCCTCAGATAAAAAGACTCCCAGAGCTGCTTCCTATCTTTATATTTACAGCATGGAGAGATGCAACACACAAAGAATAATAGATTGGGAAGGAGAAGGAAAACTCAGATGCTAAGTTCTTGAAAGTTGTAATTTATTCCTTTTACATCTCTTTCTTTCTATGAAACACAACCCAATAGGTCGGGTTATTTTGTTTGCCTTCCAAATAACTCTCATAACTCTGTGATGAGAAAGGATCAATGCATCATGGCCATCCATGTTTGAGATAAATTATCTTGAGATCTAGCCTTCCCACATGTTCTTCTAATTCTAAGAGTTGAAAGAGTTTTAGACTAGGTCACACTTTGCCATGTGTGAAGTAGAATAAGACTCTATACCATTTAAATTGCAAAATGTTTTTTCTGTGCCTATTCCTTGAGTATTCTTTACTTCTTCTAATGTCATATAAGCTGCCAAACTAGTGTGTGTGTGTATTCAAAAGGAGGTGATTAAAAGAGGATTTTGCTTTGCTTGTCTTTGAAACTACCCTGTTTTGTAGGAGTATGTATGACAAAGTATTATGCTTTTTTTTCTACATCATAACCACATCCTCCAACGCATTGCAGTGTTATCTCAGTTCCTTCAAGTTCAGCAGCCCAAGCTGTCCAGAGCTAGTTGTATTAAGCTAATCAGACATAACTCATAGGCATACACCTCATTAGTTTAATGTTCAGTTACATTGACCTAAAATAACTTAATCCCAATTGGTTAAATAACCTGTATTTTAAAAGAAAGTTCTAGAACCTTATAAACTTATTTGAAGTTACCAAACTTGCAATCTGTCATGTACTTCTGTGCAATATAGCATTCAGATACACAGACAAAATTAAAAAAATTAAAATCTGCATTTAACCAATTCAACATTATGAAGAAGTGATGACCCTGCTTTTTCTTTTGATATTGATACTAGACAAGATAACATAGTTTTATGTAGGTGTTGTCTTCAAAATGTGGTTGTGGTAGTCCATCTGCAATTAAGACTTTGAAGGTCCCATTAATTTCCATGGAAAAACTAAGCATCTGCTTTATATTTGCTTCCTGGAATCTGTAGGTCTTCCCTGGGCTAGTCTTTGGTTGATCACATGTGATGGCGGTGGTGGTGATAGTTAGCAATAATAAATGCCTGCTTTTTAGTTCTGTACTTTAACTGCCTTTGTGGTGAACTGTTTTTATTCATGGTTGATTCTGAATGTATGTTATGGTGAGCTTCCTAAAGTCTTTAATTGGATTGGCATACAAACTTCAATAACTGAGCAAATAAACAAAAATACAGCAGTTTGAGTTCAGTTCCAGAAAGGTGCTTTAGAACATGCATAAGTACAAATGTAGCACCTGTTTGCAGCAGTTTAAAGCAGCACTGCACAGCCCTAATAAATGATACTAACTACATGCTAAAGGACACGATAGCACATGAATGAAGAGGGAATTATATTCAGTGTGGCTCCATGCCCCAAACTGTAATCCTGTCTTTATCCATAACCTATAAGTGTATTTCCCCACTGAATAACAGGGATGCATTTACTCAGCCAGTCATACAGTACCAGTCAGTGGAGTCCTTGGTGCTCTCTGAGCCTTGTTGTTTTCTTGCAGACGTTTCATTGCCAGGCTAGGCAATACCTTCAGTGCGAAAATTTGGTTGGGTACCCCTGCGCTTTATGACCACCTCACTTAGCAATGGAAATTCCAGTCCAAATTACCGTTGTTAACCGAGGACTACCTATAGATACTTCTCAGCAATAAGATCCAATGATCAAAAGCTCTCCTGAAGTTTTTTGTTTTCGCTGCTTTCCTAAATATCAGGAAAGAAGGTACCACTTGAACCTCTAGATGTAGGCTGTCCCAGGGGGTAGGAGCCACCACAGAGATGCATTAACTCCTGGCCCAGTCTTCTGAATATCTTGTGTGGGGTAATGTTCAGCATCCCCAGCTGTGTGAACTGGAAGAATAAGTTCTGTTTGAAGCAGTCTTGCAGATATCTGGACACCAAGCCATAAATGGCTTTATGTGTCAACACCAACACTTTGAATTGTATCCAGAAGCCTATTGGTAGCCAGTGGGCAGCTCAGAGGCAAGAAGATGATTGCTAATAGTCCCATGTGATGTGTATTGCAGCAATCTACATAGGAGGTAACTAGGGTTTGAGGACCTCTTTATCTAGCAAAAGCCACAACTGGTACATCTTCCATAGATAAGCAAAGACCCTTCTATCCACAGACTCTCCCTACCTAACAGTAGCTATGGGCCTGGAAGTACCCCCATTCCCTTAGAACAAAGAGCAACTCAGTGTTCTTATGATTCAACTTCAGCTTCTTTCATCCTAGCTCTGACAGCCTCCAGGACTGCTTCAAGGCTTCAGTTACATTATATACAGTATTAGGATATCATCAACATACTGGTGATACCTCACCCCAAATGAATGAATGCCTTATTCCAGTGGATTTCTGTAAATGTTAAAAAGTAGGGGGGAGTACCCCCTCCCAATTGAGTAACTGCTGAGCAGACCACTCTTTGCCTAGGAGTAGAACCATTAGAAAATATTGCCCACTACCTCCAGAGCATTGTTCCTGTCCACCTTCAAGATGTTGAGTTGTCAGAGAAATTCCAAGGCACAAAATTCCTAAATTAAATTGTAAAATTTTAGATGAGATTCAGTGAATGAATAACAACAAATGGGATACATCATAGAATATTTGTAAACCGAAGAATGAGTGCTAAAGGTTATTGTGATGTTGAAAAATAGATATTGTAGTTTCTTTTAATATGTAGCCATGAATCTTGATTATCTGAAGATAAGCTGATCCCATGAATAATATAGAAATAAAACAAATACAAGACACTTCCAAAGGATAAAGTACAGTAATTGAAAGTAATAAATGTAGAAATACTGAATAGTAATGCATGATTTCATTACATTTTATGGCTAACTGAGTAAATACTTATATATATGTTATATATATGGCATATGTAATGCAGTTAATGAAAAACAACAATTCCCCAGATTCTTTAAAAATCTAAAACTAAAGGAACAAATCTTCTGAAGTCTGAAAAGAAAAAATCAGAAAGCTTTCATTTTCTTATTGGGGCAGGTTTTTGAAATAATCTTCATATGTCAACAATGCCTGTAAATATGCAGGAACTCTGAGTTGTATCTCCAGTAGTTGCTTGATTTTAGAATAAGAAACCTAGAAATATTAATGAGCTAGCAGTATATACACTTTTTCAAATGTTTCTTAATGTCATTTATGTTCAGAGACATGGTGTGCCATGTAACAGAAGGCTCTCATCAGTATGCAGTGATCTTTCTAAATTACTCAATTTAATATTGATGCTAATATGAGTAAGTGGACACAGTTCTTGGACCTAATAAAGAAATACCATTAACTAATATTCTCCATCCAGTATGAATTATGACAAGGAAGAAAACCATAAGAAGCTTCCCCTGAATGATCCAACATAATTTAAATGCAGTTGGGATAGATGCAAGCAATTGTGGCATTGTGATTTATTGTGCTGTACTTGTAATACCCTTCTCCCCACCCCTCCCCACCCCCCAAATAAGCTAGTAATCTAGCTAGATCCTTAGTAAAGGTTCCCCCCGCACATTTATGCAGTCATGTCCGACTCTAGGGGCCAGTGCTCATCTCCGTTTGTTAGCCGTAGAGCCAGCATTGTCCGAAGACGCATCCACAGTCATGTGGCCGCATGATGCACGCGGAACGCTGTTACCTACCCACTGAAGTGGTACCTATTCATCTACTTGCATTTGCATGCTTTCGAATTGCTAGGTTGGCAAGAGCTGGGGCGAGTGCGGGAGCTCACTCTGTCATGCGGGGCTAGGGATTCGAACCTCCGAACTTGTGATCTTCCAATCAACAAGACTGGCGTCTTACCCGCTGAGCCACCACGCCCCCTAGCTAGATCTGTGCAGAAGTGAATTCTGCCTATAATACAGATCTAAGCTAGATCCTTAGATCTGTATTATAGGCAGAATTCACTTCTGCACAGCACCTATAATTTAGGAATAAGAGGACCATGATTAAATAATCACACAAAATATAAAGTTTTTGACATTAGTATAATCTTTCCAATGTTATCAAGAGATCCTTTTTTATTTTCCCTCCATTAGCTAAAGCAGGAAGGGGTGAAACAATAAGGGTGAAGGTATCAACCAAACCTCTCTGCTTGATACCTGTATTTCCTTGCCAGGTGGTGAATGTGTTCTTCAAATATTTTTGTACCTTGTTAGGCATCCATGTGTGGTGAAATCCTCTTATCTCTTTGACACAAACATCTCAGTCCATCTCTGTGGTTACACCACTTTTTCTTAACTTCAGATGTCATTGTTGAATAGGAAAAACTCCAACATATCAGGGAAGTTTCTTCTGCTCTGTAATATTCATGAAGTTTACACTGTCAGTCTGTTTTGCTTCCATTCATAGTTTTGCATTGATTTGCACTGAACTCCAATTAGAATGGGTTATTCCTAACTTATAATTACCATAAAGTTTTTGAAGTTATATTTGTTTTAGAAGAAATCACATGCACGCTGTACAAATGGAAGAACAAACCTTTAAGGGGAAATGTGTAGGGAAGGTTACATGGGGAAAAATGTAAAGAGATCTTGTCATATTTTAACTGAAAAGCTACCATCTGCCAACATTTTTATTGAACACAAAGCATATTAATTCAAAGTGAATGTTAAGTTTATATTGAAGTCTTCCTGAATAATTTTCAGGTTCCTACTTGTTTTTTCCCCCCTCATTTTTCCAGTGCAGAATTATTGTGCACAATTGCTGAATTTATAGTTTGACTTTAGAAATCTCTTTAGCTGAGACACCCAGCTAAAGTGGGTGGCTTGTGTGACAGTATTATTAAGTATCAGACAAATTGGCCAAGGTTGTCCTCATATGTAATCACATTACTCTCAGGTTCTTGCGACAAGAAAGGAAATCTGTTGGTTTACTGCCTGCCCTGTTTCTCAATCTCCTTGCTAGATTTGAAAGAGATTATTTCAGAGATATTGGAAGTATCAAGGTTTACTGTTTTAAGACTTCTGACATGAGACTCTCATGGATCAGCAGTTCTCACCATTACTGAAGGAACTTGGTATCACACCTATACACAGAGATAGAAAGAGAGAGAGGAGAGAGAGAAAGAGAGAGAGAGAGAGATAGAAGAAGACGACAGATAAATTTAGGCTTACAGTGGCCTTGAAACTCCACATGAGGCAATAAAGTAATAGAATGGCCCACAACTGAAGACAGATTTGAGTTGAGTATCATTGATATGTTGATAATTTCTAAATAACATGTACATTGCTGGCTGCTATAGTTGAGGCCCAGTTTGAATTACATTTTCCAGAATGGTCTGGGAATGGCATATCTCAAAGACTGCCCAAACCCAGCTCTGACTGCCTCCTCCAATTGTCTGAGGAGTGGTAACCGCACACAAAAGGTAGATTGTAGATGTTTCTAGCTGTGGCAATTAGACTAGAGAATGCCATACTGCACTCTTCTTATCCCATTAACCCTGGACTTTTTATTGATGGTGAAAACATACCTATTCAAAATGTCTTTGAGATAAATACAAGCTGAGCAGTATTATTTTAAGCTGTTTCTGGGGTGTTCATTGTTTCTCTGTCTTCTCACCTTTTCTTCTTAGGGATGTGATTTTTTTTAACCACAAATGCATATCAGAATTGGCTGATCCTGCACTGGAGCAGAGTAATTAGGAGCAGATTTTTGTTATTCTCTGTCATAGGGTAGATAGGCCTAAACCATTATTATTATTATTATTATTATTATTATTATTATTATTATTATTCTGACCTGTTTCTCCAAAGCCCTGCAAATCATGTCGCCACAGCAGATCTACAGAGACATTTTGTAATCAATGTAATATTTATTTATCACATTTGTATCCCGCCCATCTCCCCCACAAGGAGGGACCCTGGGCAGTTCACAGCAAAAATTTAAAATCAATAAAAACTATAAATATCAATAAAAACAAAATGTACATATATATATATTATACAGTTTGATCCAGGGATGGTAGGTCTCATCCCATCGGTCGATAAGGCTGGATACGGCAGATCTAAGGGGCCAGCCAACCCCAAGACTGGCTGTTCCCCTCCCCTCCCCAAGCATGGTGACATAACCAGGTCTTTAGTTTTTTTCTAAAGTCCAGGAGAGAGGGGGCCGATCTTATTTCAGGAGGTAGAATATTCCAAACGGCGGGGACTACCGCAGAGAAGGCACGCCTCCTAGACCCCATCAGATGGAACTCTCTTACAGACGGGGTTCGTAGCGTGCCCTCTCTACAGGACCAGGTGGGACGGATTGATTGAACAGGGATGAGGCGGTCCTTCAGGTAACCTGGTCCCATGCCATGTAGGGCTTTAAAGGTGATAACCAACACCTTGAATTGAATCCGGAAGCAAACTGGGACCTAATGCAGCTCACGGAGCAAAGGTGTTATATGTGCCGATCTTGAGGCACCTAAAATCGCCCGTGTGACTGCATTCTGAACCAGCTGAAACCTCCGGATGATCTTCAAGGGTACCCCATGTAGAGTGCATTACAATAGTCTATCTGGGAGATGACCAGGGCATGAGTGACTGTTCGAAGGGCCTCTCGCTCCAGGAAAGGGCATAACTGGCGCACAACACGAAGTTGTGCAAAGGCCCTTCTGGCCACGACTGCTACCTGCTCTTCGAGCAGGAGTCGTGAGTCCAAGAGGACCCCCAAGTTACGCACCGGGTCTGTCTGGGGTACTGCAACCCCATCCAGAACTAAATATGATAGATTCCTAGACACCGAGGGGCCATTAATTCACAGCCACTCCGACTTACCAGGGTTCAGCTGAAGCCTGTTGTTCCCCATCCAGACCCCCACAGCCCCCAGGCACTTGGACAGGATAGTCACAGCATCACTTACTTCCCCCGGGATGGAGATGTATAACTGTGTATCATCAGCATATTGATGATACCTCATCCCGTGGAGATGGATGATCTCGCCCAGTGGCTTCATGTAGATGTTAAATAGGAGAGGAGAGAGCACTGAGCCCTGCGGCACCCCACAAAGGAGGGGCTGTGGACCCAATCTCTCCTCCACTATCAACACCGATTGGGATCGGCCCTGGAGGAAGGAGGTGAACCAGCGCAAAACCACGTTGCCCACCCCCAACTCTCTGAGTCGTCCCAAAAGGATACCATGGTCGATGGTATTGAAAGCCGCTGAGAGGTCAAGGAGAGCCAGGATGGATGCACTGCCTCCATCCCGCTCCCGCCAGAGATCATCCATAAGTGCGACCAATACTGTTTCCGTTCCATATCCCGGCCTGAAACCTGACTGAAAGAGGTCTAGATAATCTGTTTCATCAAGAATCTGGAGCTGCAATGCCACCACTTTCTCAACCACCTTCCCCATAAAGGGAAGGTGGGAGACTGGACGAGAATTGTCCAGTACAACAGGGTCCAGTGTTGGTTTCTTGAGGAGGAGGCACGTATGTGTGTGTGTGTGTGTGTGTGTATGTGTTTGTGTATATATATATATATATATATATATATATATATATATACACATACACACACATACATACACACACACACACACACACACATACACACACCCTATATATATATATATATATATATATATATATATACACACACACACACATACATACACACACACACACACACATATATACACACACACACACACACATACACACACACACACACATATACATATACATATACATATACATATACATATACATATACATATACATACATACACACACACATACATACACACACACCATATATATATATATATACACACACACACACATACATACATACATACATACACACACACACACACATACACACACACACACACACACCAATATAGATGAGTATGGGAGGGATTTGGATATTGAGTTCTGGATCGGATCATTATCTTTTGGGGGTAGGGAGATTGTGAGGATGAAACAGATTGTGTGGCCTATACAATTTCTGGCCATTCTGGGATGGCTTTATGATAGTTGTAATCTGAAGAGTCGGACACGACTAAACGACTGAACAACAACAACAACAACAAAAAATCTGAAACACTGCAGGTCACCAGTTTGCCAATTCCTAGATTAACTAGATGTAATGGTGAGTTTCCTGTTTGTAATTATTGGGTTCAGAATGAAATTTTATAACAACATTATGAGTCCATTTAAAGCAGTTAAAGGATTTTTAAAAAGAGCATTCGCCAGTAATGTTTCTAATTGCTCATCCATTTCTAAATCAAACTGAAGGAAGTTCTTCCATCAGTAATCATTGAAGACGGTTGTTTACAATAACAGTGAAGCATTTTCTGCGGCTCTTGTTGCTTTTGTCCCCATCAGTAGTGTTAAAATCTCATATCTAAAAAGTTTTTGCCCACCACGGACATAATTGATTGGTGCAATATCCTTGTTGTAACTATGGTGTGGAGATATAAACTCACAGAAGTAACTGTCAACTGTCGATCAACAAGCCTAACTCTAACCCATTTGGTGGGAAAAACATGAGACAGCCAAAATAAGTGGACATGTGGTGGATTTCAAGGCTGCCGCTGGTTCTCAGGAAGGCAAGAGCGCATTGCAAGGAGAAAAGAGGACTTGCAGTCTAGAAAGTCTTGGCAGGGAGTCAAAGAGAGTCAGAGTAGCCCCGCCCTAGACTTTCCTAGGTTATTTCCCCTTAGGTTAGTTAGGATAGCTTTAATCTGGCAAGTTTCTGTCTGTATGGTGGGAGCAATAAAGAACTGGGCCAAATAGGAGCAAGAACCTCTTCTGCTGCAGTGGTTTCAGTGGTTTCAGTTTTTCTAACCCATTTATTTTTGGGGACAATAGTTGTATGACTTGGTCACTATCGACTACAGGTCAATTAATGCATTACTGAAGCTTGAGTAACCTGGAATGCATCTTTGATATGACTGGGATGCTTGTCAGTGTGCTAACAATCATAAGTATTACTCACAGATCCCTCAATTTGTGTAGTTAATTCCCCTATTTATGAAATGATGAGGAGAAATAGTCCCACATCTTTGATAAAGAATTCTGCTGTCTATGTACTGTATATCTTAGCAGGTTGTACAGCATTACCAAATTAAAACCCACAAATTAAAAATATTGAGAAAGTAGAAACTTCCTTTTAAATTATCTTCAAGAAGGGTCAAAATGAGACCCTTTCACTTTGGAAATAAATTTTATTAATATATAAATGCACATCTAAGGGAACTTGTTTATCTTAAAAATACATACAAAGCTAAAATGATCTAGTACTCAGATTTTTAAAATTAGAGTATATTTAACCTTAATTTTATTTTGCTTTCCAGAAAATACTGGAGATCTGAATTCTGCATATTAGGAATATATTTGCCCTATATATTTAGTGACGTTATCTCAACAGACTGATAGGGCATTAAACTATTGATCTCCACTGAAAACACTGAAGAACCAAGAAATCTTTCTCCTTTGATTTCTCTCTCTCTCTTTTACACACACACATACCCACAGACATGAACAAGGAAGCCAGAACGAAACTAAAATTTGCCTCAGGTCTTAGTATCATGTTAGATATTTCAACAAAGTAATCCATGTTCTGACTGCACACCTCAGTGCTGCCCTAGTAAGTTGGTGCCTTTTGCAGCCATAAGGGTTTTTCCGCATATAGTTCCATCAGTTAAAATAATGGCTTTTCTCTTGTAAAAGTGTAATAAGCATACCGTTTGTCTTTTAAAATACAATTGTCAATTTTTAAGAGGTAAATATATTTTGAGTATTTACCCTGAAGGTCTTTAAGGAGTAGAGTCTGTTAGAAATAAAGTCTTCTATCCATAAGAACAGTTACCTGAGGTGGTGGTATAAAATGTAATATGTTACATTTTTTTTTAATATACTATAAGAGCCATTAAAATCATACACTCAACACTACACTGTAACATTTAACCCGTTTAATGTGTACTTTTGCTTCTTAGTTTCTCATAATTGTTTATTTTTAGCAAACCGCTTTTTGCTCTGATCCAGTGAGGATGACGCTATGTTGGGAAATAAGCACCATAAAAGATGCCATTTCAGACAGTGCAGATCCTTCCCATTTTTTCCTGTTGTTTAACCATTTAGTTTGATGCAGAGTTCTTCCACGCCATTTTATTAATTTTCCATTGGTCTAATGAAAGTATTACCTTAATAAGGGTTTTGGATTTTTCTTTCTCAAAGGCAACCTGGCTGCTTTTGGTTTTTAGGCACAGAAAGAGAACGTATATATATATAAGTTGCTACTCTTTGATCGCATAATACTTTTGGGTCTGTTTGGGACTAGGTTCTGTTTCCCTTTCTGTATTTCCACTGACATGGAATAGGAAAAAAGGGAAGAATTTAGATTCAGGGATTCATCTATTCAAATCTAATAGCATTAATTAAGATTATTGTGTACATAACACTTAACTGAGTGAGGATTTTTTCTTTCTTTTTGTTGGTTGAGGGATTTTTTTCAATCCCTTTTCCTCTAGGGACTGAATTTTAAAGTAATAAACTGTGCATTATTAAATTGCTTTCTAGCATGGATTCATATTCAGAGGTGAATGAAAAGAAGATCAGCAACATATCACTTCAGAAAGACCTCTTAAGGGAGAAGATGTCCTGCTTTTTAATTGAAATCTTACCTCTAGAGTTAGTAGAGAGGAGGTTTTAAAATTACATCTCAGGTGTAAGTGCAAATCCAGAAGTCAAGAATGGAATGGCTAGAATACAAACTGATTGGGCCAGATGTCGCATTTGGAATTTTGACAACATATTGTGTGCACTTATACAAAACAGTCTCCAGGGTAGGCATGCCCACTTATAAAATATTCACTTACCTGAAAGCAAACTCTTAAAATTGCTGCAGTTTTATCTTCAGGCAAAGTGAAGCGCGTATCCCTTTCCCCCCCCCCCTTTTTTTTTGATCAGGTAGACACACTTCAAAGCAAAGTTTCAGCCACAGCCTATAATATGTATATAGTGCTAGGCAACATTGCAAACACAGGTGGATTGGTAAAACAGGATTTGACAGTTTATTTATTTCATTGATGTCCCACCTTTTCTGCTCAGGCAAGCACTCAAGGTGTCTACTAAAATTTAAAATAAAACTGAATTTTTAAAAGTAAGCAATACAGTTGCAATTAACAATGAAATCAATATGGAAATCATTAACATGAAAAGCTGGCAGAAGAGATGCATATATGCAGATCTCTGAAACACAGAGAGAATGGGGCCCACTCACAGCTCCCAAGGGAGTAAATAACATAGTCTGGAAGCAATGTACAATATGCAAGAAACCCTGAGCCTCTGACAATGGGAGCATCCTGATCACCTTAACCAGGCAGGACCATAGCAGTGTTTGTCCTGTGCTCTGTTCAGTTCTTCCACAGGCCGCACTTTTGGCTCATCCGAGGGCATTGAGGTACAGCTACCAGACTGTTCCTCCTTGCTGCTGGATCCCAGAGCAAGGGAAGAGAGGTGATGTCTTCTTACTAGATCACCCTGGTTGCAAAGAGCAATGTTTCACAGTCCCACAGCTGCACAGTGGCTTCCTTGCCTGGGCTGCTCAACCTCATTGGTAATAAATTCAACCAGGCTATTAGATTTTGGATACTTTAATCTCCCCTCACAGGGTCAAAGGTGGCCCAGGATTTCATGACTACCATGACAACCACAGGCTTATCCCAGGTCATCAGTGGCTTAACCAATGCTAGAGGGCAATTTTAGATCTGGTTTTCTCCTCAAAGGAGACATGATATGTTGTGGGAAACATTTTTCTCCCTCTTTTGTTGTAGACAGATCACTTCCCTGTGACTAGGTGGTGGACTGGAGCCACTGAAATCTGTTTGATTAAGATGGTTTGCTCTGGGTGTCTGATGTACCCTTTGGACTTTCAGGTGGTGCTTGGGGAATTTCCCAGTAATTTGGAGGCAGTTCTTTCAGGTGCTAGTTAACATCAGGGACATGAAGGTGATGAGAGCATCAGTTAGGATTGCTCTCCAATATCTATTTATTAACTGTTGATCCTTGGAGCCTCCTTGCCACACTAAGGAGCTTTGGAAGAAGATGCCCAAGCAATACAGGGAGAAGACAAAAGCAAATATATTGGAGTAGGGGACACCCTCTTGGGTAGTTGTACTCCTTTCACAGTGCATAATTCCAGTCAGTGGTTCTTGAGGAAGAAATATAAGTGCTGGGATACTTCTGTATGGAGTGCCCCAGAGATTGACCACTCCCCCATTTTGTTCAACATCTCCATGAAGTATCTGGAAAGGTCATCTGTCCTCATGGGATGAAATATCGATATGGGGAGGATATCCAGTTCTATATTCCCACCCAGAACTAAAGGTTAGATGCAGTGGAAGTCCTGACCCTATCTTTAGAGGCTGTCATGGTTTGGATGGCAAGAAACAGATTCAAAGTGAACCCAAGCAAAGCAGAATGGGTTTAATGATATTAAAGAAGCTAAATGATTCCAGGATAATCCACTTTGACTCTCGGCAGGGTTTTGTTCCACCTGAAAGAGCACGGTCACAGTCTGTGGAATCTTCCTGGATTCATATCTCCTCCTGGAAGAGCAGGTGGAGGCTATGGCCAGGAAGGACTTTGCCCAGCTTTGCCTGCTGTGCCAGTTGTAGCCTTTCCTGAAATGGGCACTACTGAATTCAGTAACTCTGACCCTTGTCATTTCTTGTTTGGATTATTGCAGTTTGCTGTATACGGGGCTATCTGTCCTTGAAGACAACCAAGAAACTTCAGCTGATGCAAAATGTGGTTGCTTGTTTGATAATGGATAAGACCTATTCATGCCATGTTTTAGCTCTATTATGGAGGCTGCATTGGTTATTGGTTTGTTTATGAATGCAATTCAGAGTACTGATTATCACCCATAACGCCTTAAATGGGTTGGGAACTAGATGTTCTGTAGAATCTGTCCACCCATGGTGAATGAACTGCTAAGTGCCTGCTTAATTTTCCCTCCTATCCAGAAATCCAGTGGGAGGACACTTGAAAGGAGGCATTTCGAGGACGTTATCACACAGATCATGTTAAGAAAAGACAGGTTGTAATCAAGCATAACAGTCACTAGATCTGACCAGCTCAAGAAGGGAGGCAGCAATTGGAGTAGATATAATTATGTGACAGAGCCAGTGTTAGCTGTGGATAAAGAAATACTCTCAGATTTCAAAACTGCTCTTCCAAGAAATGTGCAGTGCCATCCAGAAGAGGCTGAACCCAATCCTCAAGTGCAGTTTACTGTTTAGCAAAAGTACTGTACATCCAAATTGCCTGGATTTAATTTCAGCTTGTTCTTAACCAGCCCTTTATTGAGTTTTGGCAACCCACAAGGGTACTGTTTACTTCCTTGGAATTGGATGGTAAGGTGCAGCAGAGCTGGGTATCACCAGTATATTCATGAACCCTTATTCCAGAGCTTTGTATGAACTTTCCCAGTTGCCAATCTTCTGCTCACCCTCTCTTCGAGGACGATTTTTCAGCGATTTTTTTCTTTTAAAATCGCCGCAAACGGAAAAACCGCGGAGCTTTCGGCTCAGCGCACCGGTCACCTCAACACCCGGAAGTCGAATCCCACCTTGAGCCGGTCTCAATCTCTCTCTCAAACCTCTCAGGGATCATGTCAGAACAGAATTGTGTATGTGCATTATGAGAAAATCATGTTAGAACATTCTGATCTCAGAGGGTTAGTCTGATATGAGTATAATAAACAAACATTCAGAAACCTATCATATGGTGAATATGTTCTCAGTATCTGTGGAAGTTGGTTGTACATGTAGCACATGTTACTTTTTCATGAGGATTCAGTCCTGGGAATTCTTTAGGAGACTGTGTGTATAAAATAAAGGAAATTGGCTTTATAAATTTTTGGCACATGTCTTGGAGTTGAGTCCTTTTATTTCATCAGTCACTTGAATATTGTATGTGAACATGATAGTGTGCATGCCAGATGTGAAATTGGGCAGATAAATATTGACCTGACTGGATGGTGCTAGAATGTCTGTGCCATAATAATGAAGCATTGGATAATTGTTAACCATGAATTAGTTTTGTTAAGTACAATCTCATAAAACTTCTGTCTGTAACTCTGGTGCTATAGAAATAATAGGACAGAAGAATGTGGAAGTTATGTCAAAGTAAGTAGAATATAAACAGCTATCATATGCATATAATGGATCCTTAGATGGAAGGATCTAAAAACATCTAAGACGTAAAGTTCAAGATAGGTTTACTGCAATATTGAGGGCAAAGTATTTTGAAATTTGCACAGCTGCAATCTATGGAGTGTAAGCAAACTTGTAAGATCCCTGGCATTTTATTATTTATTTATTTATTTTGTCAAATGTATATGGCAATTATTATTATTATTATTTTATATCAAAGCCTTCAAAGACCCTCAATATGTTTAGATTCTATTGATTATTGGAAAGTCATAGCTTAGTGTACAGGTATCCTTCACTTAACGACCACAATTGAGCCCAGATTTTTGGTTGTAAGTTGTAATGGTTGTTAAGTGAGCCAGATTTGTTTTTACAACCTTTTTTTACCGCAGTTGTTAAGCAAGTCACAGCGGTTGTTAAGTGATTCAAGATTGAGGCTTGTGGTTTCCTTCAATTGTTAAGCGAACATTGAGGTTGTTAAGCAAACCAGGAGTTACTTTGTAGTATTGTGGATGGCGGAGTGTGATAGTCACATGTTTTCCACCAAAAGATGACTATGGAAATGCTTCTGTGGCTACAGTAGTAGTATTTTCAGTTAATATTACTGTTATTTTCAACTAATATTACTGGATGATTATTAAAAACTTTTACTCTAAGGTCTTCATTGGAATCTTTGTTCTATAGTACAGTACTAAACAGATTTAAAGGTACAGTACTGTACTATTTAAAGGTACAGTACTGTACAGTATTCTAACTGTTTTTTTCCTGCTATATTAAACTCTGCAGCTTTTATTACTGTACACTACTTTACAGTACTGTATATAAATCTGATTTTTATAAAACAACTGTTTTAAAAACAGTAAATCAGCATTCCGTATTGTTAAATACAATTAAAAATCAGACAGGTAGAGGATGGAACATGCATGGCACCATACAAGTTAAACAAAAACTGGGGAAAAAATTAAAGGCAAGCATCAGTACAGTACTGCATGGAAAAAGTACTTACCTTTCCTGTACAGTACTGTAAGACACACACAAGCCTCCCTCTGCTGGTTGCTAAATCACAGTAAGTAGTGCAACCACGTGACCGGGCCTGCTGCCTCAGAAATCCAGCGTCGTAAGCCTGGAGGACTTCCTGGTTCCAAAGGACGGACATGTGACCCAAAATGACCGCCACTTCTGGGATGGCCGAATCTCGGTCACGTGATTGCGGAGGCCTTGTAAGGGTCATAATTTCAGGCCCCAATCGGAAATCTACTTTTGGGGTACCATCGTTACTTTGAATGGTCTTTAAGTGGCCGGTCGGTAAGTGAAGACTACAGTACGTGTATTGTGTTTTTCCATTCAATGGCTACCTCAGCTCTTTCTCTTGCATACCTACTGTCAATGCTAACCAGGTCTGAACTGATTTATAAGTATGTTCCCTGCTGAGCCACTCTCAAACAGAGATTGTCTTTTTTGGAGAGGCTTCTGAACTAAGTATGTCACTGAGTACTGTGATCAGTTCAGGTCATCCTGGGATGGTTTTTGAGAATGGGCTTATTCTGAATTCTGACTTATCTCAGATTCTGCATTCATCTATTTGTGTGTGCTCTCTCACATAGACATACAAACACATTAGCTTTTCTTCTCAGTCCTGTTGATAAATCTGCTACATCTAATGCTGGCATAACACTGCATCCAGAACTTGTTATCAGGAAAATCCATTGCCAAATGCTGATAATCACCCATAGCAACCAGATGGCTGTTTGCATGATCAAGTTGTCCAGGTCTGCTTCTAATCTGGACACCTGTAACACCTCAGTGAGCTAGTGGCAGATGAACAGTAATCAGAGTAAATGGGAGCAACCATCCTTTTAGCCATCAAGGCTGTCACTTCCTCCTGAAACTTTATTTTGGGGAGAAGAAAAACTGTGGTGACCCAATCATGGTTGGAGCTATCGCAGACAGAGTGAGGAAAGGCTTATTTGCCCTACTCTGTTTCTGTTTCATGACCATCAAGATAAAATACCTAGATCCTCTTGCTGGTCTGCTCTTTTTATAACATGACTTTTAAAAAGTAGCGAAATACAGAAAACTACAACACCAACAAGGGAAAAACTCAATAGTGGTAATGACGAAGAAAAAAACAAAACCCTAGATACAGTATGGTGATTAACCAAATGTGACAAAATAAGAAAAAGGCAGAATTAATAGAATCAACAGAAAAAAGAACCAATATCCATTTAATACCCATTGGTATTGATAAAAAATTAATTTAATCATTCACCTTATCATTAGACCATATAGCAAGATACTGCTTCATCTTCTCATTTTTAGAACACAAAGACTTTTCAGAAATAACACACTAATACCCTGAATCCATTCTGTAAAACCAGGAGTGTAAGTTCCTTTCCATGTAGATAAAATTACCTGCTTTTCTGTGTCCCAGGCTTGATAAAGCCAAAGCTCTGCATGATTTGTGAACTTCTATGTTTTAGGAATATAGTTCAACATTACAACAACAGCCAAAAAAACTAGTACCCAATCCTTTTTAAACATTCTTTGAGGGCTCCAATAAACATGAAATAATATTTTTAGATACATTATTTTCATTTTTAACACAAGTAACTATATTTTATGTTTCTTAAGTGTTTGTGTAACATAACTGACAAGAGGAGAATCCAGAACAATCCTGGGGCTTTTAAAGTTAAAATTAATCCTATCTAACCCTACAACTGACTGAATAAACACCCCTTTTCCACTTAGTTTAGCATGATGTTTGAAAATAGCTGATGATGTGTTGCTAGAGCTGGGGAAAACATTCAGAAGGATGCTTTGGAAGTATTTTTGGCCTGAACAAAAGACTCAGCATGGTGGTTTAGGGAGGTTTCCCAGATTGCATCTACCTGCATGTGTATGCACAATTGGTTGACTTCGCTGCAATCCCAGTGGAAGTGTTTTCTGGTCACGTTTGCCAAAGTAAAGGCAGTTTGGGAAGCCTTCAAGAAGCTGCACTAAGTCTTCCGAAGAACATGACTTCCTCAATACTTCAACAAATACTTGAATGTTTTATACATCCGTTTCAAATGTAAGACTGAGGTTAAGCTTGTTCCTATATACCTCAACTTGAATGCCATAAATGTTATGCAGAACAGTCCAGATTATTCATTTATTTATTTATTTATTCAATTTATCCCCGCCCATCTCCCCGAACAGGGGACTCTGGGCGGGTTACAACAGATAAAAATTTAAAATCTATACCAAATTTCTAAAAAAAACAACAAATACAAGAATAAATAAATAATTAAATAGTCCTATTTGATATGATACCTTTCAGTTGAGACTTACTACATTATCTACTTCAACCTTCATAGTTGAAGGTTACATAGCTTACTGTATTAGATCTAGTAGAGAAGGATTTACTGGTTGAGGTAGAAGAGGTGATAAGTTACTAGTTATGAAAACAGTGATCTTGGCTTCACTTATACAGTATTACACTTTTAACTGAGCTCACAAATGGGCCTCAGTCCAGTTAAATTATTTCAACTGGATTGTGGTCCGTCTCTGAGCCCAGTTAAAATGTGTGGACTTATATTTAAAGCCCTACATAAAGCTACCCACTGAAGCTAAAGAAAATGAATTTAACAAACATTAAATATTAACAAATAATAGCATTTTGTTTTCTTCAACTTCCCACATATTGCAGAAGTGATGCTAATTTAAATTGTGCTGTTCTGTAATTTTTTAAATATTTATTTTCTGAACATTGTTCAGGTTTCTGTTCAGTGCTAAACTGGAGTTATCTTTAGGATTATGTATTCAGGATGTGTATACCAAGCTGCTTGTTCCAGCTATCAATAATTTATTATTAAATTGTTACGATGTTTCAGATCTGTGGATAGGATGTGTGCTTAGAGCTATATTGTATATATGCTAATTTAATCATTTGAACTATTTGGCATTCTAGTGTAGATGCTGACCATAGAAATAAGTTAAAAAGACCTGGCCAGTTGCACTTGGCTCACTGAAAAGGAATTAAATGCTGATAGGAAACCTACATTGATGGAAAAGAACTTTTGTATTTAACCTTTCTCCTTTGGCAGTTCTACCTATTCATTTGATCCACTGACAATGAATTCCATTGCTGTATATTGTAAAATCATACATATTGCATGTTATGATATTTTATTTACATAGACAAATTGCATAAATAAAATGAAAATTTTAAATGGCGTTTTAAACAGATTTTATTTATTTTCCTTATTGTTTTATAGCTCCACCATTTTGCAGAAATCCACATTTTATACAGTAGATTTGGACATAGCTGTGCATTTAAATGTCACCATTGAGCTATCCACTTGTAAGACTTGGAGCTTCAGGCTGTGTTCACCCATCTGGCCGAGGGAGGTGAAAGATCAAGGCTCGCTAGGTTTTGCAAGAGAATGGAATTCAGCCTTGAGGAAGGGCAGGAAGGCCACACACTTCTGTCAGAAGAAATTGCTCTGCAGTAAGTCAGTTATCATTAGTGCTCAGGTTTATGCCCCAGAATTATCTAAGGCTACTGATCTCATGAAGGTTACCAGGAACCTTTTTTTATGTCTGTCTGTCTGTCTGTCTGTCTGTCTGTCTGTCTGTCTGTCTGTCTGTCTGTCTGTCTGTCTGTCTATCTATCTATCTATCTATCTATCTATCTATCTATCTATCTATCTATCTCCTGTTTTTTTTAAATCCAAACAATTTCCCTGTAACTGATGCAGTATGATAGAATAACAGATATTGTTACATTTTACAAATAATTGTCCAAAACCAACCATGCTCCAAATATACAATACTGCAAGATTTAAATTATTTGGTTATTTTTAGAGCTTTTGATCTTTAAAAAAAGGATATTTTAAATAAGTGTGAATGAAGAATCCAATTCATATAGGCCTACAGAGAGTAAAAAATACTCAATTTGTGAGATTTAGAGATTTGCAAAATAATTCAAGGGTTTTGTTATATATTTGCTACAGATCATGCTAATGCATGACATTTAAAATCTAACTAAAAATTATAAACAAGTTTCAGTGTTAACTGCGATCCTCATAGTAATAATTATCATCTAACTTTGTGGTCCAGGGTACACCATATAGGTAGTCACAAGACTCTTTGTTTACAATCCCTTATATAACAATAAAGGAGAAAGTTAGGAACTGCTGCCTCACTGGTCTTTGTCAGAGCCCAGCTAGGCTCTGACTCTGAAGAGGAAAACGAAACTTACCAGCGAAAGCAAAACTGCTCCTAACAGGAGAAACGAAACCTTTCAGCAGGTTCAGGAGTTCAGATCCCCAGGCAGAACTTGTGATGCGAAGAAGCCAGACAGCTGGACGCCACGAAAACAGGTGCAGCAGAACTCTTCCAGGAACGACTCAGCTGCACGGGAGAATCCTGGTGCATTGATTGGTCAAGAATCAGGAACTAGCTTAGAAGTACCAATCAGTGCAAGACAGAGGTGGGCTGAAAAGCGCGCCAAACAGAGAGAGAGCCGATTGGCTCTCGAAGAGAAAAAATGTACAGAGGGAAAGATAAAAGGAGCTCAGAGCCGGCAAGAGGCTACCAGCAACAACCGACCTTCAGAACTTGATCGCAGCCGATCTTCGGAATCTCGTCCCTGCAGAGAGCAGCTTACTTCGCCCAACAAGCTTCAGCCTACGTTTTGTGCTGAAGTCTCTCCTGAAGCCTCTACGGAGCCAGCAGCTTTCACCATCTCAGAATTCACCCCAGCTGTAAGAGAAGCTCAGATCTCTTCAGCAGTAAGGGGGAACGAAATCTCCGCTCGTCACCACCTATTAAGCTCGATCAGACGCACTTCTGCCAGATCAGAGCTTTGTCCATTTGTGTCGCCAGCTTCGCAGCGTTCAGCAGCTTTGGATCAGCAGCGTTTCCAAGCCTCAGCTAAGTACCTTGCTTTTCCCCAAGCCTCATGGCATGCTGAAACCCCACAGCCTTGTTCCTTTCCCTGTGTGCTGGCTAGCCTCGGGTGTCAGGTTTCGCAGAGGCTTACAGCAAGCTATCAGGCAGGAGACAAATGTCCATTCACAAACCGTGAGTTGCAAGCCAGCAGAGCCAGAAAACCAAGTTTAGGGATAGTCCGGTGGATAGTCAAGAAGTCACAAGCAGAGGTCAGGATTGGAGCAAGCAGGTAAACGAGAGTCCGGAGCCAAACTCGAGGGTTGTAGCAAGCAGGTCAGCGAGTGTCCAAAACAAGATCAGAAGTCCAAGGAATCAAGGCAGGAATCAAGGCAAGATACAGGAAGTGGTCGCGGCAAGAATGCACGTTGCTTCCACAGCCTTGCTCACGGCCCCTCTGCTAATTTATCTTGATGCACCCAGCTGTCGGCTGGCTCCTGGCCGCACTCACAGTCTCGCCTCTGTTGTTCCCTCGCAGCCAGACGGGCGCTCCTGCGCCTCTCCTTTAAAGCATCCCTTAATCTCTGCCGCCTCTGCTGCTTGGGCGACTCAGGTGAGCTAGGGGTCTGAGTGGGAGCAGCTGGCTGCTGGCTGGAGGGTGGGGACAAACCATGATCCAGGGCTTGCTCCTGCTCCGCCTCTGGAGGCTGAGATGCTGCCACATCTCCACTCCCCTCTGGTACTGGATCTGGTTCTGGATCCGGGCTTGGATCTGGGACTGCCTCTTCCTCGGTCTCCTGGGGGTTCCACAGGGTCAGCTCATCTGCTGACTCCTCGCTGGAGTCCTGAGGCAGAGGCTGGCCCAGTACAGCCTGGGTTTTTTTTCCAGAAGTGTGCCAGCCTTGCCTAGCTCTAGGCAAGTTACCAGTGTTGCCAAACCAGTCTGCTTCCAGCAGTTCCAGTCGCTCCAGGGATTCAACCCAGTCTGCTCCCAGCAGTTCCAGTCACTCCAGGAATCCAGTCCAGTCTGCCTCCAGCAGTCCCAGTTTTCTCCAGGAATCCAGTCCAGTCTGCTTCCAGCAGTGCCAGTTGCTCGAGGGATTCAACCCAGTCTGCTCCCAGCAGTTCCAGTCACTGCAGGAATCCAGTCTAGTCTGCTTCCAGCAGTTCCAGTTGCTCCAGAGATCCAATCCAGTTCCAGAACCTTGGGGTTCCAATCCCAGTGTCTTGAACCAAGCCAGTGCCAGTGTCAGTGGATCCAGTTCCAGTGCCAAATGATCCAGTTCCAGAGTATCCTGTTTAGGGAATCCAGTTCCTGAGAATTCTGTCAAGTAAATCCAGTCCTGCAGAATCCTGTCATTGGGAATCCAGTTCCAGAGAAGCTTGTTTGAAAAGGACTCTAGTTCATTAAGCCAACCGCTTCTTACTGTCTACCTCAAGTATCCGTTATTGCTAAATGCATTGATGGACTAAATTATTGTAAATAATTGTGCTTAATAAAGAAGTTATCCTTAAACCCGAGTAGGCTTTGTAATCCAAGTGGACCAGCCGAACAGGACAGTCTTAAGTGTAGACTAATAAATAAGCAATTACCTAGATGCTAAAGTATTATTAGCCATAGAACTCAGACTAAAAAGTATAAAAGAGCTTGCTAACAAGTCCCTGGTGAAAAAATTGCAGATAAAACTGAGCTTGCCAGGTGGAGAACAAAGTCCAGGAAGGGACATCTGAGCAATATCTACTAGTTTGGTTCCTCATTCTACTGTTCTGCCCTGGTCAAGTTTCAGCTTGTAAACATCCTTCTTTGATGTGGTACCCAAAACTCACCATCCATGTAGAGTCTGATAAAAATAGAGTAGGTTAACTCTTGTGAGAAGGACACAGTACTTCTACTGGTGCCGTCTAGAATGTTACTAAGTTATTTAGTCATTACATCATCCTGCTGATATATTTTTATATTGTAGTTTACTGAAACATCTAGGTCCTACACATAACATACATACTGTACATATATTGGTGCCTTTGAGTCAGTCTTGACACCTGGTGACTGCCTGGACTAGTCCCTGCAGTTTTCTTGCCAAGGTTTTTCAGAAGTGGTTTGCCCTTGCCTTCTTCCTAAGGCTGAGGGAGAGTGACTGGCTGAGGGAGAGTGACTGGGTGACTAGTCACCCAGCTGGCTTTGTGCCTAAGGCAGGACTAGAACTCACGGTCTCCCGGTTTCTAGGCTGGTGCCTTTGTGAACCGCCCAGAGTCCCCCGTTGGGGGAGTTGGGCGGTCATATAAATTTAATAAATAAATAAACAAACAAACAAACAAACAAACAAACCATTACCCCAAACTGGCTCTAGCCCCTTCTTTATATGCTATCATCAAACCCCATATCATCCATTCTGTTTTGTGTATTTAATTTATATGTCTATTTGCAAAAACATTCTGTCTCTGTAGTAATTTATTTTAGTTAGATTAGGTTCAATTCTCTATCCTATTAAGACAGCTTGAATCTTGTGAAGTGCTAACAGTACCATTCAGTTTGATGATATTACTTCTCCTTCATCCAAATCATTTATAAAAATGTTAAACAACATTTGGCCCAGGACACAACTTTAATTTTTGTTGTTGTTGTTCAGTCGTTTAGTCGTGTCCGACTCTTCGTGACCTCATGGACCATAGCACGCCAGGCCTTCCTGTCCTCCACTGTCTCCCGGAGTTTACTCAAATTCATTAGTGGGATAATTCAATTTTTGAGCAACTGCCATGAAGTCAATAGCAACTTTTATACAACATTAACTTTCCAGAAGAGCCAATGATTCTCTATTCCCTTTTACCATATATTCAAGCATGGTAAAATGAGTATGCATTTGTCCAGTTTCTAATTTCATTTTATATTATGAAGTAGTGTGGCAGTTGTCTATTCTGAAACAATGCATTTTTCTGTATGTATATTAAGTTGAGTTAAATAAGTGAGTGTGTATGCATATCCTTTGTTTTTTTTAGGACCAAAGTATTAAAGATAGCAATACTTTTTTGTTATACTTCTCAATCTTTCCTCAGTTAAGAAATAATATGGAGATGGAGAGCCAGCCTTTTGAGGATCACATCATAAGAACCTTTTAACATTTTTAAAAAATGTTACAGTCTAATATCACATGTTTAAAATTATTTTTTTGCCAAGAGCTATTTTTATCTTTTCCTTCCCTGTGATGTGGCAACCTATTTAGTTGATTTTTTAAAATTTTGATAGAGAGAGATTGAGAGCATGAAAGAGATTCTTTAATCAGATTAGGCTCAAGGAAACTGATAGCTATTTGTTTGGCTCATGTCTTCTGCTGCTCTTCTTCTTTAGTTACAAGACAGTTGCAGGCTTAAAATCTTTTAAAACACATTTGTTCAAATTACAGGACAAGTACAGATTATATTATATAAACTGCACATGCTAATGGTTCTCTATATAGGAGCTGTTACGGATAATTATAGGTTCCTTAATTATATTGTAAATTAAAAGAAGACCCCCATATCTTCAATTATTAATTTTAGTAAAATAACTCTAACATTGATAATTGAATTGATACTGATGTATTTCTTTACCTTAAATAAAGTTTCTTAACAGGACAATATATTATTTAGAGTGTTTACATGTTTAATTTTTTCCCTATGTTTCTACAGTATATCATATAGAAGCACACCAACTAACAAGAAAAAAGTAATAGTCTTTTTTGCCAACTTCTATCCTGAAAGATGATCATTCAGCATGACCAGGTCAGTATAGTCAGGCAAAGTGTCTTCTCTGGCATTGGAAATTAAGAACATATGGAATCTGTGCAGCACTGGCACCATTCTACTTAAATATTATATAGGTTTGGCAGTACATCAAAAACAAGTTTAGACTTCAAAATCCCAGTAAAGATACTCTCTAATTTTAGGAATAAATAGGAGTGCTCCCTATTTATATGGATAAGTGGCTTCCAAACAGGTGTCATCACAGCATCACACATTATGATTATCACTTTTTCCTCCTGTATGAAGAGTAGGAAGAATGTATTCAGTAAAAAGTTTCTGAAAGGTAGCATCTTGCAGCACCTGTCATCTCAGGGCATTACAATCCCTGGTAAAATTTGTCAAAACTATATATGATGATGAAATCTAGGACATTGATTCATTCTAGGAATATTTCAGCATTCTGGCAGAGAAAGCTTAGTTGAAGTGAAATTCCGGTGTGTGTGATCTTTACATGCCACAATATTTGTACTATACCATTATTCACTCAAATTGTGTAGAGCAAGGGTCGGAAATGGCGGCTCGCGAGCCAAATGCGGCTCTTTGGCCCCTTGAGTGTGGCTCTTCCGCAGGCAGGCGTGGCGGGCGTGGCGCGGCAGCGAGTGTGGCGGGGCAGGCGCGGCAGCGGGCATGGTGTGCGTTGCTGTGGGCATACCCCTGGCAACCTGGCAGCCGTCTCCGGCAGCCATCTTGACGACGGGCAGGGCTTTCCAAACTGTGTGTCGCGTGACAAGCCGGAAGCACTGAAGGGAGAGGAAATTCTCCGCGCCAATCAGCTGTGCGTCGGGAAGCCCGGCAGCCTGCCCGCGCGATTTTTGCCTCCCTGCCGGAACCGAGGGCATTTTCGGGGTCCCCGGAGCCTGCCCTTTCGAAGGGGCACTGCTGCCCGAGCTGCAGTGCTGCCCCTTCGAAAGGGCAGGCTCCGGGGACCCCAAAAATGCCCTCAGCTTAGGCAGGGAGGCTGCGCGCAAGCTGCCTCAGCTGTTCTGCGGGGAGAATTTCCACCCCAGGGCAGCGTGTCCATGTGGAGAGGGGAGGTTTCTGCCTCCCTGCCGGAACCGAGGGCATTTTCGGGGTCCCCGGAGCCTGCCCTTTCGAAGGGGCACTGCTGCCCGAGCTGCAGTGCTGCCCCTTCGAAAGGGCAGGCTTTCGAAGGGGCAGCCGTTGCCGCCGCAGCGACAACCTGGAAGCGCCGCCGCCGAAGCAGTCGAGCCTCTCTTTCCCTTCTTCTTCCAAACCTCCCCCGCCCCCTTCCACGCGATTGGCTCCCGCCCCCAAAACCCGCCCCCTTCCACGCGATTGGCTCCCGCCCGCAAACCCCGCCCCCTTCCACGCAATTGGCCCGCGCCCGCAAACCCCGCCCCCTGGCTCTCGAGCACTTCAAAATGTGCACGAGCATGTCAAAATGGCTCCCGGCAAAAAAAGTTTGCCGACCCCTGGTGTAGAGTAATGCTTTATAATGCTTCAGTTTTTCTTAACATTGCAAGCTTTTGTTACTTCCAACTGTTAGGCTTTATATTGCAATATTTGTTGAACGCCCTGTAGAGAAATTAAAATGCTGTAAGTAAATCTGTGCTACTTAAATTTAAATGTTTGATTGGATTATGTAATATTTCTTACAATATGGTATCAACCGCCCAGAGTCCCCTTTGGGGGAGATGGCGCGGTGATAAAAGTCAAAATGTAAATAAATAAATAAAAAGTGTTGTGCATTGCTGTGATTGCATGGGACTTGTTTGTCAACTACTTTGCTGTGTTCATGAAATTAACTTTTAAACTTTTTTAAAAACTAAAAAAAGTCTGGGGAATTGAGCTCAAGAACGCTAAGAAAAACTGTTTTCCCCTGGAATACTGACTATATTCAGTAAGCATACTGCTATATCATTGGTAGAGTTGGATTGGAACATCAAAATAGATAAGCATGGCATAAAAATGTAAAGTCTCCTTCAAGTTATAATGGGTTGTTTTAGTGAAGGTAGTGTGCAGCCTTGTGAGATACCAGAATAATAATAAATAAATTAGATTTGAACTTTTCAGATGAGGATGACACCTCATGGGTGATATTTACTTGGAGATGCTTATTCTAGGAACACATTCATTATTAAAAGGCAACAACAATATTCAATGTTGTTGAATATTTCTAGGTGGAAACTCTTGAATCTGCAGGTTAATTATGGACCTGTAAAAGAGGACGGCAGAGGATGAGATGGTTAGATAGCATCACCGATGTAATGAACATGAATTTGAGTAAACTCCGAGAGACAGTGGAGGACAAGAAGGCCTGGCGTGCTATGGTCCATGAGGTCACGAAGAGTCGGACATGACTAAACGACTGAACAACAACAACAACAACAACAACAACAAAATCTGGCTTATTAAAATACATCAAAAGGAAATTTTAGATTAGGAAACCATAGAGGTCTGACAGAAAGGTCCCTGAGGTTCACATAGGAAAAGCATGACCAAGTGACCATCTTCAGCTAATTCCAGCCATATTTAGACAATGTGGAATCCATGGCATCCCTGAAGCAATAGACAAGAATGTTGGGTAACATTATATAATAAGACTGAAGTTTAAATTTGGTACATTTATTGTCCCAGACACCTTGATCACTCATACGTAAAGTTCTGGTTGAAATTTGGATGGGTCCAAATGTCAAGTATTACATTCCATTTCAGTACTGTAAAAGAAAGTAATCTAAAGCCCAGATGAAATGGAAAGTGAGAATGGGTGGAATTCTAGACATACTTTAGTTTGCAAAGTGACAAGGGTACAAGCAAACGTATGTACATATACCAGAATACAAACATTATTTACTAATAAGATAACTTGACTGTGGTTATTATATAAATCTAGTTTTTCATGAAGATTCTGTAGATTCTAGTATCTCTTTTCTATACTTTTAATTGAGCCCACTATAATGACAATTGTGTAATAATGATTTGTCCCACAGCTTTTATTGATCACATTTGATTAAAATAAGGCACATTTTCCCTGGGAAAAAAGAATTAGGCAATCAAAGCAATTAGTTTTAATTTTGTCTTAATTTAAGTATAATAAAAGTAGGAAAACTAATGTCATCAGAACCCATTTACGGGCTATGAAATAATTGCACTGATAGCACAGCATGTTAGTAGAAGCCTATAGATGCAAAACAAGTTTACAGAAGTCTGATTCTATAGTTTGAATGCATTTTTGATTGTTTTTATGTTTGTAAAATGTACTATATTTGCCTCAACCTGGAGAATGTTTGCCTCAACTTGGAGAATGTCTATGTGGTCGCTAAGTGTCAATACTGACAATGCCACATAATCAAACCTTATCTGTCTTGCAAAAAGCATTTGCCTTTTAAAATGGAATTGCCTGTCTTTGGCTCAATATCCTTTTTTTTATTTTTCCTTTAAAAAAAAGTAACCAACTATATATACAACTTTTATCTTTAGCGACGGTGCTGTTATAATAAGAAGACTGACTTTAAAATAGTCCTCCTGGCTTATTAACATCTTTCCATTACTTGGCAGTGCATTTTTTTGTACATGGTTCTTGAAGATTGTTGAAGCTTAAATGGCTCAATACATATCATGCAAATCATCCTTACGCTGTTGATGTACAGTGGCTGACTGAGAGGCCGTATGTATGGCTTATGGGCCAACCACATGAAAAGAGTAATTTAAAGACCAGATGAGCTAAAGCTGCTCTAAGTTAGGCTGATGTGTGAGCTTCAAAGGTTATTGAATAGCATCCTTATTTAAAATACAAAGTGATTTTATTAATAACACCTGAAGTGAGTTATTTAGGGAGGAAAGGGAGAGGTACATGATGTTAAATGTATACCATACTTGACACATATGGAGTAAAGATTATTTTGCATTTGGATATTTGTGTCCTGATATACATTTAAATGCTTCTTTGAAAAATGTGAAAGTAGTCAACCATTTATTGTGTTTGTGAATCTTCAAGGAACTAGAAGTCTTATGAGGTTCAACCTGTACTGATATCTGTGGCTACCATGTTGTAGACAATGTATACAGATCTAACCTACTGAAACTAGTAAATATGGGTTTTTTTTGTGATCAATCTTTTGAAGTAGTTGAAGTCCATAAGGAAAATCCATTGTACCATATTAATAAAAAATATAGTTCAACTGAAGTCTAACTTATTTTCTTTTTCAGTTCTGATGTTTATCATGATTGAATTTTTCCAAAATTAACATATTGAAAGATGTTCAGTACAGAATACAAATTAGGTGTGTTATAATTTAATTTGTCAGGAGTGATATGTTTGTCCAACATCAACTGGTTAGGATTTTCCAAACTTCTTTATTACAGTACTGAATGGAGAAATAGTTATGTTTTGCTTTTTACAGTGCTCCTCATTGATAAACTATAAGTTATCAAATATATTACATTATGTATGAATCTAGGAATGTGCTGGTTGAAATAAAATTGTGATTACAATTTTGCTTAGAATATATATTTTGGTTTTGGTAACCTCACTCTATTTGATTGGTAAAGTATTTTATTAAACTGCTGATTTCACAAGGCAGGAAATTGTATGTTGCATATATAAAGTAGAAGAGAGGAATTGGAAGCAGTATAATTTGTTACATTAAAAAGAATTCTTAAAAGATATAGCATAAACTGTAGTAAATAATAACAAGGTGTTATTTTAGCCACTTGCTACTATAGGAATTAGTACCATTATGATAAAACTGTAATAGTATCTCTGAAAAAGCTTCCATTGGTTTTCAGAGAGCTGTGTCTCTGAATATCCCAAGGTGTGTGTTTGTGTGTGTGTGTGTGTGTGTGTTATCTTGTACCAATTTTATTGATACCCAACTACAGGTTCATGTTTGAAACAGTACTAGATATATATTTATTACAATATTGTTGGCCTGTGATGCATTTTCACCATTTTTCTGTTAACAAACTCCATGTTGCCTAATATCAATAAACCTGTGATAGGCATCATTCACCTACAGATTTAGAACTTCCTCAAGCAATATATCCACATGGCAACAGTTTGAAGAAACAAGCATTCTCTTTATATCCTCTCACGTGTTATATTTTGGCACATAATTGAAGCAGGTAGCATATCTACTACCTGCTGTTGGAAGTGTTGAAGATACTGAATTATTTATTCTCTCTCTCTGTACCATCCAAAACCGTTTTGGATAGTTTGACACATCTCAGTCTTCCATATGGATACTTCATGGTGACAGAGTTGCCAGCTGCTCAGAGTCAGATTTTCAAGGACTGACTGAGTTTTTTTGAGAGAATCCTGTTCTCTTCCCCCCCACATCTCCCCACTGTCAAATGTACCTTGTTCCTGGACAGTTGGGTATACTAGTTTTGTCATTAGTCATTTAGAGTGGAATGGGAGTTTGAATTTGGTTTATTGCAATGAAAAGGTTAAAATACTCTGAAGTATATTTTCTTTTAAGAAAAAGTAGCATGTCTTCAAAGAGAATAAAAAGTTGCAGAAACTATTGATTACAAAATACAGGACTTCTGATTTGAATGTAGATTATTACTCCTAAATATGGTGGCCTCCTAGTCCAACCTTCGGATGTAGAGAACCTCCTGTGATTCCCAGCCAAAATGCCGGCAAAATGATATTAGATTTAAGTCCAATAGTTCTGGAAGGCACTATTTTGAGATAAGTTTTGGTTCGAACATACCTCATTGATTTATTTCATTTTTCTTCAAGTTGCAAAAGCGAAATGGTAAATCTGATTTTTCTAATATTATATACAAGAATATTCTGTATATTAAAAATATTTTCAGTTCTATAGACTTTTTCAAAATGGTTCAGTGTATCTAATGTGGCTTGGATAAATATCTGAAATGAGCAATGTGCTGAACAGTAAAGGATACCCAACATTTCCCTAGCTAATGTGTTTCAGAAACAAATTTGAATAATGGTAAAACATATCCTCATATATACATCTACTGCAATAGGCATAGTTTTTCTGAACTTCATTAGGCTGACAATCAGTGGACTGCGTGTTTAATGAAAATATTCACAGGTTCAGACTGGGAATTTTCCATCTAATATGACTGAAGTCTAAACAACCTGTGATTATATTGTTTACTTATTTTGTTCAGGGCAACATTTTTATAAAATATTGTATGCAGGAAATCCATCCCAATGTGATTGTCTTATTTCTCAGGTACAAAGTATGTTCAGATATAAAGTACTGTATAGCTCTAAATGAGTCTACTCAGGAGTGTCCTCATTTCAGTTCAGTTCAGTTAGCTTTATTTCCAGCTAAGTGGGTGTGGATTGAAGCTTCAGTTATATACTGTATATATATATATTAAAAAAGGTAAAGGTTTCCCCTGCACAGTCGTGTCTGACTCTAGGGGGCAGTGCTCATCTCCGTTTCTTACCCGAAGAGCCAGCACTGTCCGAAGATGCTTCCGCGGTCATGTGGCCGGCATGATGCGCACGGAACACTGTTACCATCCCATGGAAGTGGTACCTATTTATCTACTTGCATTTGCATGCTTTCAAATTGCTAGGTTGGCAAGAGCTGGAGCGAGTGCAGGAGCTCACTCCGTCACACGTGGCACTTGGGTCTCGAACCGCCGACCTTCCGATCAACAAGCCTGGCGTCTTAACCACTGAGCCATCACGCCCCTACTTCAGTGATATTACAAATAACTAATCTGCATGTTTTTTATTCTCACATCAGAAATAAATTAAATCAATTATTTTTAAAATCATTGATATGCATTTAAAAGTCTCATTCATCACATACTGTATGGGCCTATGTGTGTGGGCTAAGGATTCCACAGACAACTTCCTGAAAGTTGGAAGCCTGTTTCTTCACCACACTAAGATTGCTTGTTTGATCTGAGGGTATTTCTGGGTTGTATATCATCACTGCGTTTGGGAGAAATTACAACAAGCAAGGTGCTGGACATTTTTTATATATGTGTCATTTTTTATTTCTGCCTACATTGATATACTGTACTTTGTACTCCCTGTGCTTTCTGTATGTGGTGTTGTAATATTATAGTTTTCTTGATACAGCTGTATTAAAGATACCCCAAAATAATTGAGCTGATTTTTTATAACTGTTTTTTCTTGCTGTTCATACTTAGATCATCTAATAGGGAGATATTTTTGGATTTATGCATGGATCAGCTTACTTTGATAAAGACCTGAGTTGATCTCATGATGGATGAAAGTACCTGTACAAAGTGCAATCATTGGTTGGAAATAAAGCTTACTTTGCTCAGTGTGGCTTGTGGTCAATAAATGGGCAGTTTCAATCTTTCATTTTGCATATATTATCTTTATTCATGGAAATTCTGTTCCTGAATCTGTGCACTAGATGCTGCTTTTGTGTCAGTGTGCCATAGATGAGATAATGCATTTGCATTGGCAGATGATTTGTGCTTTCTTGCAGGAGCAGCAGCAAAAGCAATAGCAGTAACAGTAACATCACTATACCCATTTGGTGTCTCCTGAGCAATGGAAATAAAGAGAGTTACACAGTACCTCATGAGGAATCATCAGGTATAAAAGAATGTGTATCTGTCAGTAATTGTGGCTAAAAGCTACAAAGGGAAGAGAAAATTGTTGCCACACCCCTCATAAATTCCAGGTAGCTTGACTTAAGTTGCCTAAAAATAAAAGCAGCTTTTCAAGGCTTTTTTGTCAAACCTAAGAAGCCTGTCTCACAAATCTTTCAATACTTCATAACGCTGCAGCTTAATATAAAAATACTTATCCAATTAGCACTTTGGACTTCCTGTTGGAAGGCAGTATCAAGCCTGTACTATAGATTTAGCACCAGATCTGAGTTGCTACTCTGTACTCCTAATGATCTTAATGATTTTATCAATTTTATATCAGTTGAATTGAATATTGTAATCTTATTTGCCTGCAACCTCAGAATTTCTTTTAGTGCAGTTACTGTGCCTGAACCACTCTGTGGAAAGATAATAGGTTTATCAGTTTTCAGTTCTTTGCACAATACCACAGCTTCTATAGGTATGGCTGGCAGAGATCTTTACTCACTAAACTTTTATAATGTGATAGAAATATGAAAGCTGTGGGTTAACTTTATATTTTGCTATACTTCCATTTACATATAGTATCATCACTGTTTAAATCATGAGAGTAAAGATGATCAAGGAAAAGTGGGAGACAGATTCATGTGTCTTATTAATCTAGGGATTGTCTAGCTATGGTTTATTGGAAAAAACCACAATTGGTTTTGTTGGCACAACAGACTACACTGTGAACATGGTTTACAAACCACAGTGTTTATTTTCACACTGCACACTGTACCAGATCCATGCAAACCATTTTGTGACTTAGCATGCTGCATGAATTCAGGCAGTCTTTTGTTGTTTCTGCTCCACATGCAAATGGCACATGCATAAAAGGAATGTTTGATTTATTGGGTCTTTGAAGACTGTTAAAGGAGGGGAGGGGAGGGGAGGGGAGGAAGGAAGAGGAAACCTTTATGTCTATTAGTAGCATAAAGCCCTTCCCTAAATTGTAGTTCTTAATCCGGGAGACAGCTGTCAGCAAACAGACTTTCTCCTCAAACTGTCCATTGACAAATGTTCTGAAGTACTCTAAACTTGCCTTGAGAGAAATCTTGGTGGCTTTTTTTTTTTTTTGATAAAGTTGTTAGAAGATTTTGTGGACTGTCTTGAATGAAAACAGGATTGGGTGATGAATTGAAATTTGAAAGCATTTTATGTAGCAGCTCCATGAGGTTGGATTTTTCTTGTTACGCAAAAAAGTGTCAAGTTGACACCACCAGGGGGAAAAATGAAATTGTTATGACTTAAGGATACTTGGCTGTGGTTCAACTGAACAAAATGTAGCATCGTATTCTATAGGAGTTTTACCTGAATATGGGAAGCCTTATACAAGTGTTGCAAAGAAATGCTCAGCTCACTTATGAATTATGATGAGCAGCCTCTTCGTTCCAGGGAGATCTGTAAAGAATCAGTTGCCCCAAGTACAGCGCAGCATTGACTGCAGGAAGCCTTTGTGTGTGTGATCCTAAACACCACATTATCAAGATGCAGCTCATGTGAACGTCTTTGCATGCTTAGCTTTTTATATGAAGGTTCTTTGCTGTAGTCAATCACTCATGGAGGCCACCTCTGAAGGACAGGCTGCTCACAGTTAACACACATGGTGACTGCAGACTTCTTCATAATGTTTGACCAACATTAGAGCCTGCAATTCAGAGCAACTAATCAGAACAATTGCTTTTTGTTTCATTATTTCCTCTATATACTTACTATATTGGTGTATTATTTTCAATGCTAAAACATCTTGATTGTGGTGCTCTTGGTATGTATGATGAGCTCTTTGTTACAATAAAAGTATTTATACCCCACAGTTAGTCACATGCAACTCTGTTACTTGATTATTTTGTCAATTTACATCCCACCTTGATTTTGTACAACACAGCTCACATAATGCATTTTTTCACAACAACAATTCTGTGAGGTGGGTTGGGCTGAGAGAGACTGTGAATGGCCCAAAGTCACCCAGCTGGCTTCCATGGTTAAGGGAAGAATAGGACTCACAGTTTCCTGGTTACTAGTCCAGCACTTTAACTGCTACAACAAAGTGTCTCTTGATGCAAATGGCAGTTTCCCACCTAGCCTTTCCTTTTATATCAGAGGTGAGAGCAGACCAGCGTATATTGGCATTCAGCTTCTCTTAGTACGTATATGGAAATCCTATGGAATAGTATATGAAATAATGGGACAAGGAGAGAAACTCACTCTCTATGGCTCGTCCATCAGCCCTTGGGAAAAAAATTAAGCAAAATGAGAGAAAGTAGTGTCTCTTCTCAGGCTTCTTGTGTTACCCAATACCATTGGAAGGCAGGGTGCATATGTGATTCCCTGAATAATGGCCGAACATACGTGCACAAGTATGTGTGCATCAGAATAAAAGAAGAAGCCTTATTTGGAACACAAGTTTGTTTTTGGTACAGAACATTTGTTTTGGTCTTTGCAGCCCTTGATTCTCTAGGGTTCAGAGGACAAAACATTACCAGTCCATTGAAAATGGCTGAATGTTTTCTGGCTCCTTACGTAAAGAAAATTGGCAAAATAAGCATTCAGGCATTTTCATATAATCAAATATGTATTAAATTGCTTTTTGGATAGAAAAGAACCCAGTTCACATTCTAAAATAAATGAATGATTTGCAATCCTAGATATTTATTAGTTATATATTACTATGTACATATAGTAATTACATTGAGAGGAAAAATATTTTTCATAACAATTAATGTTTGTAAATGTTTATGGAAGTACATAACAAATATAACAAACACATGGACTAATTAAGATGAAAAGGATGACAACCCTTGTGGCTTGTTCTGAAAAATAAAGAACATTACAATGGTAAGACTTAATTATTTCTGTAAACATTTCAAATGACTTTCCATACAAAAATGGAATTTCTAAACTACTTTATATGTTCTAAACCTTTTTGACATTTGTACATACCATGTCAAGAATAAATTACTCCTTATTTATTTATTATGGATTTTAATATATTAGCATTTATTACTGCATATCTTTGAATTTTTAAAGGCATTTATTATTGAGTCATAAATGAAAAGGCTTTTTGTTGTGCTTTTTACATTCATACATTCATGCAGTATAAAACACATTGATTGAATATTAATATATAATTAATACTTTAGTATCAAGGTAAGTTTTCATTTATGTATCATGCACAAATAATACTAGTTGTGAGATATATACATATCACACTATACACACACACATGCATACACACACACACACACACATATACATACAAAACAAATACCACAATGAACAAAAGCAATGATTATATGGAACTTAAGAGTCTATAGTGGTTAAGGCACCAAGCTAGAAACCGAAAGACAGTGAGTTCTAGTCCCACATTAGATAAGAAAACCAACTGGATGACTTTGGGTTAGTTACTCTCTCTCAACCCTTGGGAGAAAACAATGGTAAAACAGTTTTGAAAAATGTCGCCAAGAAAAGTACACAAACTTGCCCATGTAGTTGCCAGGAATCAAGACTGACTTGAAGCCCCCCTCCATCCCCCCCATCCAACAGTAAATTATGTAATACGATGAGAAAAAGAAATAGTTCCACCTTCCCCCACCTTGGTGCCCTCACGATGTATGAATTTCACACTCTAGACTTCTCCGACCAGTATGGCCATTGCTGGGGAACACCCAGGTTGGCAAACCTGAAATAATTTTAAGAGTGTGGTGAAACAAAATAATATTATGCTTCTTAGGCCATTCTACGCTACTTATCACACCTTGTTTCACTATTCAGGAGAGAAGGAGACTTGATTTATTTATATTTCTTTTGACAGTTTACAGTAAACAACAACAACAATAATAATAATAATAATAATGTACAGTGTAATAGCTAAATGCAGCCAAAACCAAGAAGAGGCAAATAACTGGGTAACTGTAGTAGCAGCAAGGGTATTTCTCTCCATATAGTATTTGAATTGACATAACTACCAAAGCTGTGAAAAGCTATGTCTCCATTAGTAAGGATGGAGTAGAGAGATCTCCCAGACATCAAATGTAATCTTTTGGGGAATGTAGGCCCAGCCAAATCAGGTTTAGTACCACTCAGTTAGGAAAAACTACCCAGTAATAATAACCTTGTGTCTGTATTGAATCTCAGTTTATTGGCTTTCATTCATTCTGGTGGCCAGAATAAAGGAGATGATTTTTTTTAGCAAATTTTTAATGCTAGAAAGTCAAGTAATTGCAGGAAATATGCAACCAAAGCCAGTCCACAGAACCAGAGAGAGAGGGGCAATAATCAAAATACATGTTTGGGTATCTCATCATTCTTCACCAGTCTATTGGCAAAATGGGAAATCATTCCACATAAACACCCATCTGTTTTAAAGATGACAGTCTGCAGACCAAAGACAGATGAATGTGTATATAGGTTATGTGTATCTAATATACTACATATGTGCCTAATGAATATAAAAGTCTGAAGCAGTTCATCCATTTGCATATGAATTTGGACCATTGTATTTGTTCCAATTATGGACAAATTCTGGTTGCACTGAGAAACTGTGGCTGACTACGCCATTATAAAGAAGATAGCATCATTTGGGGTTTATTATTTGGAACAGATGAACACTTAATAAATGTATGTGTGTGTTTTGCTAACGTGGTACAGTGTATAGAACTGCACTGCATTATTAACATTTTGCAGCATTGATCAGGTTGGATAAGAATAATGTTAACAGCAGTTTAACTGCTCTTATTTTGTGAGATAACATGTTAATGATGTAGCTGTTTTAATTTAACTTTAACAGACAATTTAAATATAGGTTTCCCTTACAAAGACAAAAGTTGCAATTTAAAGCTCTTTGGTAGTCTAAAAACAGCTTAATTCTCTAGTAGCATAGTAATAAGTATTAATCCAGCTTATGCAGTGATTGCAGTATGTCATGTTTGTGAAAGATTGTCTAAGTAGGTTTTCTCTTGGTTTTAGGTGTATGTGTGCTTGAGTGTGTACACGTACAGTATATACACATATACAATTATTAAAATTATAATTCGGGGAGATGGGCGGTCATATAAATTTAAATAATAAATAGATAAATAAAATGGTAACATTTTTATGCTGAGACAAGCTGTTCATTTTAACTGATGTTCGAACAGCAGCAGAAATTACCATGTTTCCAATGTTCTCAACATCACCTTGTCTCTTTACCTCCCATGTAGACTCTGGGGGAGGATAAAGCTCACCTCGGTCACATTTTTTTCTTCATAAGCGGAAGGCATTGTGATCCAGATTCACTTCTCAGAGTGTAAGCTCCCTGTGCTGATCAAGAAAACACTGTAACCTTTTTCTCTTTTTTTCTAATGGTTGAAAGAACAAGTGGAAGTAACTAGATTGGTATGCCCAAGTCCATTTCTTGTGTTTTAGGGGCACGGGGGTTTACCCCAATGTGAAAATTGCATCTGAGTTTTTGGTTTTCATAGGATGCAGTGCTGTCTGGAGTTTTTGCAGGAGTTAAGTAAATTTGCCCCAAGAACTCAAAAAGACCCAAAACAGCCCCCAAATGTTGACCCCATTCACTTGGAACTCAGCCAGCTGCAAAAGAGGTGTTGGGCTATACTTTTTCTGCCCCTGATTTAGTTCATTAGGTGATGGAAATTCATTGTTAGATTTCTTCATCATACAAAGTCATCATCCAGCTCTCTTCTAAATGAGAAAAACTGATTAGACAAGAAAGTAGGGTACAACCCTTCCTCCAGAAGCTAAATATAATTTAAGTTTGTGTCTATCTGTGACAAAGGAAAGAAGGATGGACAAACTCTAGTTTTTAAAAGTTAAGCAGGGAGTCTTTTGGGTTCCAATTTTCATTGGGAAACTGATTAGAGACTGTCGCTTTTGCTGTGTTTTTAAAGCTGTGCCTCTGTTTATGCTGACTACACTCTAATTTTGTTCAAAGGAAGCAAAATTAAAATATATTCATTCCTTGAATATACAGGGAGAGAGTTGCATTACCCAGCTATTAGTAAACAACATGTTACGTATCTGAATTGACCTTTAAACTCCATTGCAACCAGTTAGGTTTACCTTACTAGTGGTATTTGCGGCTGTGCGAATCCCTTAAAAGGTTATGAACTGTCTTTCCTAGTATTTATAATCTCATAATAATAGATGGGAGGCTGTGCAGGATATTTAATAAAAAAGGAAAAAGGAAATCTGAACACAAAAAAATAAAAACCACACTAGTTATTGCATAAATCAAAAGGTTTCATGTCATAACATGAACATGTGCCATAGTGGCTTGTATATTGAATTTTAGTAGTTGGTTGCATAAAAAAGTGAAGTGTAATGAAACTGCGAGCAAAGTATTCCCCAGTCAGCCTTATCTTTGTTCCATTTGTCCTTCAGACATAGCTTTTCTTGCACTTTTCAATAAAATCCGTCCAGCTCTTTACTTTCATTATTTTTTTTTCACTTTGCATCTCTCTGTAACTGAGCTGAGAAAAACCAATGAGATTCAGTGCTTTTCTGCTTGAGTCCTTAGCTGTTTCTTAAGAGATCAAAACCTAGAATGCTGCTACATGGCATTAAGGCTTAGCCACTGATGTGTCCCTATAGAGGTTATGTTTTTCTTGTGGGGAGATGTGGGAGGGAAAGGGTGAAGGGTTACACTTTTGAACAGGCTTGTAGACAGTAAACACTACTTTCCTTGTTTCTTAGGGTCCTCTTTGCAAGCTCGGTGCTTAACCTGACTGAACTGATTGCCCTTCGGCCTGACCTTGGCAAATTGAAAAAGATCCTTTACTTCCATGAGAACCAATTGACATATCCTGTCCAGAAATGTCAGGAAAGGGACTTCCAATATGGATATAACCAGATTCTTTCATGGTAGGTACATCTTGTACCCCCTTGTGGTTTATTATTCTATCTTTTAAGTCACTTTCATTCATTCAAAATTAAAAAACCCTTTTCAAGGGATTAGGGAGACGGAGAGGAATGTACAGAATTCAGTATCAAAATATCAGGTAGAAATTTACTTTCCACAGTCAGATTATAGAAGGAGAAGCATACCTAGATGCTATTGTGAGAATCATGTTGTACTCCAATAAATTGCACTAATTTTCAGAATGTACCTTCTTTGTAATACAGACAAGATGCTTTCGCTTTGAAAGCACTTAACCAAGGGGCAGTTAATCAACACTGGCTTAGCAATAGGTTTTATTGCATTCAACTGAAATTAAAGTAGGAGTGTTCAAGGGAGTAAACAAAATTAAAATATACTGCAGCAGTGATATTTAGGGAGAGAGGGTAGTAAACATACCACATAAATCCTTACATTTCTTTCATTGTGCATTCACAGTTTGTGCAATGGTAAAATACCCAGACATTTAAAAGGCTGTGACCCTTTATATTGTTACTTAAAATAAACATATTTCTAGGAATATAAGTTAATGAAAGAAGTTAATAACATTTTCACTGGAAAACTTTGTGATCAGGCAAAGTTTTGGAAACCTAAAGTAAAATTGGAAAGCTGAATTTGCTTGAATTTAAATAAACATGTTTTTATTAAGAAAATTATTATAAGTACGGATTGAGCATTTTAAAAATAGAGGTACAGTATCTGCATATTTGCCTTATAACTCAACTGACAGATGAGCAATTATCCCATATAGTTGAATTTTTTTGTAGTGTCTATTCTGTTCTTTTTTACAGAATATTTCAGTTTTCAATAGGTGTATTCTGAAATATAATTAATTTACTTTGCCTTATACTTGTGCCTAAAAATAAATAGCAGTTGGTGTAAAATCACTCCCAACTTAATTTCAGGAAGTATGGGTCCTCACTTAACGACAATTGGAACTGGCAACTCTGTCGCTAAGCAATGTGGTTGCTAAGTGAGACAACACGTGACCATGACGGATGCTCAGCCTCACTTCCACTGCAGTTGTTAAGCGAGTCACTGCAGGTCATTAAGCGAGACATTACATCACCGTGATTTGCACTTTTACTGCTTTTTTCTCCATTGACTCTGCATGTCGGAAGCTGGCTGTGAAGCACACAAATGGCAATCACGTGAGCACAGGACTCTGTGATGGTCATAAACACCCTGTTGTGAAGTACCTGAATTTCAATCTTGTGGCTGTGGGGATGCTGCAACGGTTGTAAGTGTGAGGACCAGTTGTAAAGTTACTTTTTCAGCACCATTGTAACTTTGAATGGTTGCTAAACAGGGCAGTTGTTAAGTGAGGACTATCTGTACTACAAATATCATGACATTTTTAAACTTTATTCTTTGTTACTTTTAACAATGTTACAATTTTCCATATTGCTTTTAAATGATGTAGCCTTTTAAGTGATTTGGCTATATTAATACTCAAATGTGTAACTTCAGTCTACAAACACATTAAAACTCCCATAACGTAGTAGACGCACTGTACCAAGGTCTACTAGGCAAAGCTTATCATTCTAATGATAAAAAACCATCATGCCAGAAATCTACTCCCCACTAGGAAATCAGCACTGTTAGAGGTTCTCAAAATCCTCACTGACTCTGTTATGGGATACACAAAAGGAGAAGACCATTCTTGTACTTACACTTGATTCTCCTTTTATCTAACATCTTTGATAGCTTATCATAGATGTGAAAACTATTTCTCCCTGAGCTTCTAATTCTACATAGAACATTCTGTAAACCCCAGACTTATTTGATTGTCTGCTTTATCCAGCCAAGTTGTAAGAAGCCCTTTATCAGAAATCATGAACAAAGGCGATGATGGTCTGTATTCATTCCATGCTATGAAAGCTATGTGCAGAGCGGCTTCTGAAACATTCATGGGTTCCTAGACTGAAGCCATAATTTCTGAGACGGGGGATATTATTAACAGGCAATGCATCTTCTTGTTCTGAGACAAAACAATCAAGAAGGGATTTTTGGTGCTTTCCATGAACCCTGGTTGTTATCTATTCTCAGCCCCTTCATCCTACAAAGAAGACTAACTGGCAAAAGGAGATATTAGCTCTCCTTTCCATCCATCTTTCAAGCATTTCTGTAAATGATAATCCACAAAAAGGAACATTGTTTTACCTGTTTCTTTCTTAATGATGTATTTTTAAAAGCCTAAGGTAAAGGTAAAGGCTCCCCCCGCACATTTGTGCAGTCGTGTCAAACTCTAGGGGCCGGTGCTCATCTCCGTTTGTTAACTGAAGAGCCAGCGTTGTCCGAAGACGCTTCCACGGTCATGTGGCCACATGACACGCGCGGAACGCTGTTTAAAATCCTACATATTAAAAAACTCACCCAATATTTAAATGCCGCAGAGAATAGCCATTTATCTATCTATCTATCTATCTATCTATCTATCTATCTATCTATCTATCTATCTATCTATTTACTTATTTATATTAGATTTAGGTGCCACCGTACTCCAAAATGACTCTGGGCGGCTCACAATAATAGACCTCTCTTGACCAGTAGAACCACAAAATCACAGCAACTTAAATCCGGGGATGGCCTGAACGGCAGAGGCCTTTGCTATATTCAATAAAACATGCTGTGCCATGCCTACTATCCTCAGGTAGTAATGGAACATCGAGCATGAATATAATATAACATATGGCAACCTGGTCCCCTCCAATGTATTGTGTTTATAACTCTTATCAGCCTCAGCTAGGTGATTTGCCCAAAATGCATGGAGCATGCCAGCTTGGAGAAGATTGACTTAGGACTTAATGCAGTGCTCTCCCAATACTATTTTTTTCGAAATGTAAATTATTGTCATTATTTCATTTGGAGGGAAGTGTATTTATTACAGTTGAAATGACTATCTACCCACTCCTCCAAAGTTTTTAAAGCTGCCAAGAAGACAAGATTCTGAACAAGAATCCCGGACCGGAAAGGAATTATGGTTTCATAGTTCATGGCTGATAGAAGAAGAGGAGATACAAATACTTCCCTACCAGGACCTCAAGGCATTTGAAGTGGGAAGGAAGAAAATCCCTAAGAAGTGGGGAACCACATTTCACTGATTTTAAAGGAAATGCACTGGCTGCTAATACACATCCAGACCTCATTCAAAGTGTTAGTTAGGTTCCGAGCTTCAGACCTCAGCATTTGGAGGGTGTCCCATGTATATACCAGTGGGAGCACTAACTAGGGAGGAGAATATAGGAGATTTCTTGAAAAATCTTTATTATACAGAATCTGCTTTTCTTCCATCAAGAGATGCTAAGTATTCATATATAATTTTATTTTCCTTTTAATTGATCATGTTTTAGTGCTCAGAATTCTATTTTGGCACTCATCTACAAGCTGTAGACCCTGAATGTATCTCCAACTTGAAAATATTTATGACTGCTTTAAGTTCACAGTATAATACATTTGTTAAGAAAGTAAAATGTGGGAATCCTCAAATTGCAATCCTGTCCCTCCTTTGAAGCCACAAGTTCATACAGCGATCTCTGTAAGAAATGTAGACAAGTCTTATATATGATACTCTGAACATATAGGGTATGGACTGTACAAAATTGGGTTGGATCCAGAGAATCTGGAGCAGAGGGGGAGAAAGGCATTTGTGCTCTTTCATTAATCCTTCCGTGCAAGAATTAATGAAAGCTTTCATGGTATAATGTTTGCATTTCACCATAAGAAACGTGAATAAGATGAAGCTGTAATATGCAATCTCCTTCAGGTAATTAATATATTGTAAAAGAAAATTCTGGTTGCTGGGGATCACATGTCACCTGGACGTACAGCAGAATCACTGGGAGGAAGAAAAAAGCCTCATACCTCTAAGCAACCCTGTTGATAGTTGCTGGTTTCCCAGTCTCATTAGCAGTGGGAAACCAGACTCTGTAATATGCTCATCCTTAGGGAAAGGACCAAAAGCTAGGGCCCCTCAGTTGCCGACCCTAGGCCTACTGAAAGGGCAGCCCTACATCCAACCAATTAAGTCCATTGTTAACCATTTTCTCTTTCTTTTATTAGTTTGGTTGCAGACATTGTGGTGTTCAACTCCACCTACAACATGGAGTCATTTCTAACATCAGTTGGGAAATTTATGAAGGCGATGCCTGACCACAGACCCAAGCATCTGGAAAAGCTAATCAGGCCAAAATGCCAAGTCCTTTACTTTCCACTAAAGTTCCCAGATGTGAGCAGGTTAGCACCTTTCTACCACTTTCTCTAATTGGTGTCATGTATTGCTGCACTTCATTTCAACATTACCATTATCATGGTAACTCAAAGAAATATATTTCATTCCAAAATATTTTTTGAGGCAGAGCTGAGGAACTCCAGAACACAGAAAATATCAAGCCAGGGCAATTTGTAAGCAATAATAGAGATGGAAGAAAAGGAAAGAAATTAGAGTGAAAATAGAATGACTGCTGGAAGAAAAAATACAACTTCTCTGTGAAAAAAATAATAAGAGACATGTTTTTTATATGTTTGTGGATTTAGAGAAAGCATATGGTAAGTGAATAGGATTAATTTATGGAAAGTTTGTGTGAAGAATGTTGTTTGCTGAATACTGTATGAATGATAAATGGAGGAAGTAAAGCATTGGTGAGTATAACTGGAATGCTTACTGAATGGTTTACATTGATGAGGGAGTAAAGGAAGGATATGTAATGACCCTCCTTTGTTTAATGTATGCATAGCCAATGTTTAAAGAAAGCTTGTGGTGATATTGAGGTGTGTTGATTGGATACATGAATGTACATGTATTTTTGAGCACACATGATGTCATGTTGTTAGCTGAGAATTTGAATATTTTGCAGTGGATGTTAAATAGGTTATATAATGCAATGAGGAGAATGGATTTAAAAGTAATGTATCAAAGACAAGTAGTGCAAATAAATTTGTTTACCTTGGTAGAAAATATATTTACAAAAGATGGGAAAATGGATCAAGAATTTTTTAAATGTTCAAATGCTGGTAGAAAAGTAATGGGTATGAAATGAACTGTTGTGAGAATGAATGTCGAAAGAAGCAAAATAGGTTGTTTATAAAAGCTACTTCTGTTTACTTGGTTATATGGAAGTGAGAGTGGGGTATACAAGGAAGAAAATAAAAGGAAACTGAATGGATTTGAAATGGTTTACTTAAGAAATGTGTGGGGACAGAATAGATAGGGCCAGGAATGAATGGGTGACAATGAAAGTTGATTGAATACAAAAGTGGCTGACCAGTAAAAAAAAGTGCAATGAAGTAGTTTAGTTATATATAGAGAATAAATATAGAAGGAATATATGAAGGAAGAGTGAATGGAGGAAGAAGAAGGGAATAAACTTGACAGTTGGTTGAATGGAGTTGATAGGATTCTCAAAAAGGGAGAGGTGAGCAGTTTATGGAAGCAAAGACAGTTTTCAAAGATTAAAAATATGGAAAGTTATAGTGAAAGGTGTATGTAAAAGAATTTTGGCTATATTTCTTTTTGTTCTTTTTGTTAAATGTGTTTAATTTATTTGCTTACTAATCCTTGAGGTCTTTTTGTCCTTTATATAACATTGATTTCCCAGAAAGGAGTAGTGTGATGGGTATGTATGTATGTATGTATTCCTGTTTTGTCAGTTTTGCAAGTGTGTGTGTTTGTGTGTGTGTCAATATAATCAGTGCTGGCCATAGGAAGCAAGTCCCAATAGACTTGGTTAGATTGGTGCTTTCCCAGATCTCCGATAACTAAGGATTATTCTAGAATCTAGAGGAGGCCCCAGGAGATCTTCTGTCTGATGTCCTGTTTTTTTTTTTATATATATATATATATATATATATATATATATATATATATACATACACACACACACACACACACACACACACACACACACACACATACACACACCGTATTTTCCGGCGTATAAGACGACTTTTTAACCCAGGAAAAACTTCTCAAAAGTCGGGGGTCGTCTTATACGCCGGGTGTCGTCTTATACGCCAGAAAATAGTACTCGCCGTATAAGACCTCTCCTGGCCAAGTGCAGCTGCTCGCCGGAGGACGAGCGCGGGGGAAACGCGGGGAGTGGGGAGCAAGCTCCGTTCCCTCGGAGCAGCCTTGGGAAGGGAAGGGGCAAAACGCAGTGGCTCCACGACGGGCTCCAAAGTCGCCCACAACGCTCAACAGGCGCCTCGCTTCGCCTCGCCTCGCCTTCCCTTCCCCTCCCAGCCGCGCTTTAAATGGAGCGGGGGCCCAGAAACTCCCCGCGTTTCTCCCACGCTCGTCCTCCTGCTCTTCCCTGGGGGCTCCGTTCCGGCGAGCGGCTGCATTTGGCCAGGATTGTATGAGGCTGTGGTTTCCAGGTTAAGGGTGTGTGTGTCTGTGTGTGTGTGTGTGTGTGTGAAGAGAGGATAGATCAGTTCTCCCTTGAAGCTGTTAGTAGGATAAGGACTATTGGATTAAAATGAAAGGAAAGGAGATTCAAGCTGAATATTAGACAGAATTCCCTGATGGAAATAGCTATCGGACAACGCTGGCTCTTCGGCTAACAAACGGAGATGAGCACCGGCCCCTAGAGTTGGACACGACTGCACAAATGTGCGGGGGGAACCTTTACCTTTTAATGGAACCAAATATTTAGAACAATGGTGGATTCCTCCTTGCTGGAGATTATCAAATGGGAGCTGAATGGTTACCTGTCACCAATTCTCGCAGCAAAACCCCATCCTAGTCCAATTTCCTTCCAACTCATGCATTCTATGATTCTTGGATTTGGGAGAGTATTTTTATGGATTTCCTCAGGTTTGGTTTGGTTTGGTTTTTTTGTAAAAAATATGTTAAATTTTGGGAGGTTTAAACCTTCCTCAGTCTTAAAAAGATTCTAGATGGTACCCAGAGAGCAACACCAATAACCCAATAAATAATAAAGAAATACTATAAATCCGCCATTACATTAAAAATTAACGATTGTACATCTACACATATTCCACATCTGATTGATAATTTTCTCTCTCCCTGGAACAGGCGATAGAGTATAAGCTGGCTTTATATGGCCTGTCTCCATTATTTTTAAATTATTTTTTTTCCGGCGTATATCCCAAACTCTATATTTTAAATGGAAAAGTTGGGGGTCGTCTTATACGCCCAGTCGTCTTATACGCCAGAAAATACGGTATATAACATTTATTCATTTATATTTCAAATTTCATCACCGCCCATCTCCCTCAAAAGAGGTGAAAAAAGTACCAGTATTCCAGAGAACCCTTTCTTCCATCTGTGTATAATTGGGAGAAGACAAGGTGAGAACTGGAGATGTAACAGACAGACTTTTCAGACCCAAAGTATAAAAGGGATTGAAAGATCACTCCAACAGAAAGAAGAGATACACAATGCATTCTTAGGAATTTCAAGTTATTTAATTAATACATTATCTGATCACACTGAACAGTTCCTTTGTAGAATACTAGTAGAAGGGAGAGCTGCACAACCTTAAGGATTACTTGACACCTTCCACACACACCTATCTGTACTTTGAGGTCATCATCAAAAGCTTTTTTCCATGTACCCCATCCTCTGAAACTGTGGGTGATTCCTGGGGAAGGCACCTTTTGTCAATATGCCAGTGAACATTCTCCCCTGACATCTGCTTTCATGTCTTCTCTGGTACCTGCAACAATATTATTATTATTATTATTATCATTATTATTATTATTATTATTATTATTATTATTATTATTGGCTTTAAAAGATTACTGATTTGTTTTATTCTGGTTCATGTATCATTTTTATACTGCTTTTATATATTAGCTGTTTTTAAAACCATTTTATGTGCTATTTCTTTTATGTATGCTTTCTAATATTATTGTAAACTACTCTGACAATTTATTTGAATAACGGCATAAATCTTAATGTAACAATAGATAAACAAATATTTGATTAGATGGAGAAATGATCTGACTTAGTATTAGTCATTTTTTTAATATACCAGTTGCTAGTTTGGGGATGACTGTGTTGGAAGTATGGTAAGTTAATTTATATTTAGCTATTTATATTTAGCATATTTAGCTTATGTAGTTTTGAAGATTATACAAAAAAGGTATGCGCTTCAGCAGCTACACTAGATAATTGTTGACATGTATATATGCGGAATATATAAAAAGAAAGTACATAGAGATTGGCCTGGCTGAATACCTGCCAGCATGATTTTTTTTTTAATTAGGCCTTGTACAGTACATAGAATACTGTGTTTCAAAAAATTCACTTTCTTAAACATTTTTTTACACAAGGTTGCATTCATTAAATTTTCATTAAATTTGAAAATTAAGTGTGGCATACGTTCTGGTGTATTTTATATATTACGATGTTAAAATATATAGTTTAAAAAAGAACACAAAATATTGTGTTACAACCATTTACTGGTTGTAATGAACACTAACAGAGCAATCCACTTCCTACCAAACAATCCATGCATAAAGTTATGCATTTTAGTTTCAGTATTTAGTGAGAGTGGCCTCTATTTATTTTTCTAATAAGATCTTCTGTTAAATAAATGTTGAATGCACCTATGGCAATTCAGTGCAGTTTATTAATTTAGTTTGTTATTCTAGCAAAAACTAGCTAAATGGAAATGGAGAGAAAAAGGTTAAGAAATATCATGGCCAAACTTAGATTCATAAAGCAAGCTTTTTGCCCAGAGTGTTTTTCAAGTTATTTTCAAATGGTAATTTGCTTTATCCAAACCAAACTCATACAGTGTAAGTAAGTGATTATTTGCATGAGTGACAGTCATTTGAATGCCTGCAGTCTTTTAAAAATGCATAATTTTTCAGTGATGTTGGGGCGGGCACAAGAACAAAATAACCAAGGTGATTTCTTTCTTTCTCTCCTTTGACCTCCTTTTTACTTGTTGTTACTGCCCTTAATATGATTTGTATTTCTATATCTAGCAGAGATATATTGAAAACAAGAAGGTACTACTTTTAGGAATGCAACCATGATTTGTAAAAATAATATTCATTTTAAGTTAGTATTATGATTCTGATATAAAATAAAGATACTAGTTTTCGCACTGAAGATGTTGACTAGCCTGGCAATGAAACGACTGCAAGAAAACAACAAGACTCAGAGAGCACCAAGGACTCCACAAAGATATTAGTGCATGATATTTGACCTAGAACTGGGTCGTATCACAAGAGCAAGTAGGTAGCAATTTAGGTTAGAAAATTGGCTTTATTTATTATGTTTCTTAACCAAATATACATATGCATTGTACAAGAAAAGTTGTTGCACAAAACATGACTAGGCTGATTGGGACAGAGTTAGAAGAGAGATACTATAATTTCTAGGAATATCATGTGTGTGTATATAATATCTTCTTTCAAAGCAAATTGCAGTGTCAAGTAAGCTTTGCTTTTTTGTGAATGTCTGACTGTAAACAACAACTGCACGTAATTGTTCCCTTTGGTTTAAGGTTAGTCTTCTCTGATCAACTGATAAAATAAAAATAACTAAAACATTAAAAGGTCATAATTTAAATAATCAGAAGAGCAAGCATGCATGTACACACACACGAGATAGCTATGTTAACATTACAATATGAATCTAAAACAGGAAAAGCAAAGAAAAACCTCTAAATAAATAAATAAATAAACTTCCTCAATGAAAATATGCTAGAGGGAAGAGTTGGTTCTCAGAGCGATAAAGCTTGGGAGAAAAAGACTCAGATATCTCCACCCTAACATATCCTAAGGATAGTGGCTCTAAACTTTGTTTCTGCAATTTATATGCTGCTCAGTTCCCAAAAGGCTGTTAAATATAATTCACTTGCTAGAAATTTTATCCCACTATTCCTGTCATCTTAACCAATCTTGCTAAAGAGAAATCTGTGAGAATCATGCTTGGGGAAAAAAATTAGCTTTGCTTCAGGCAGCTGACTTTTGGCCTGACTTTAGGGTTGGTATGAGATTAGCTGCTATGGAGAGCATTACATAGACATAGTTCTACCTCTGAGAAGGCCTTAGCTTGGTTTATCGCCCCTTTTACTGTGAAGATAGAAGTTCATTTTAAAGGTCCTTCAAGTTATACCAGGTGCAACAGGCATCTTATTGTGAAAACCTCATAGCTTACCTCAAGGCGATGGGAGCATCCGTCCCTCAATCTCCAGGGAGTTTCCTCCATTGTTCTTCCCCCCCCCCCTTTCCTTAGGAATGAGCAGACGAAGTGTAAATTTCAAACGTGCTGTGCTCTTTGGAAAGCAGGAGGCTGAGATGATTTAAAAAAAACAACAACCTAGTTTTGAGATGTCCAGTTTCCAGCAGTACACATGTGGGTTTGACATGCTTTCAGAACTCTGCAACTCCACAAGTTCTACTTCTACATCTTTGCTGCATATGATAAAGCCAGGACTGCAGGTTGATCCACCTATCAGAACTTCCTATCTCTCAGAGCCTGTTCAGCTGCTCCTCACCTGGCTTACAGAGTTAGCAAAAAAACCCCACCACTTCCTGCTTTTCCCATGCCACCTATCAAAACTTCCCACATTTTTACTGCCTAATACAGTAAATCAGGAAAGTATTTAGTTGAATCACCTGTTAAAATTCCCATCTCAGTGATCCCCATCCATGAATCACTCTCATGATTGGTGGATGGTTTCCTGCCAGCTGGTGACATTCTAGAAGGGAACAACAACAGAACAATGGATGTAACCAGTAGCTTTGCTTAACATGCCCTGCACTCTTGAAATCAGGATACCATAATTTGGCAACAAGCCAAAATATTACAGGTAGACCTCACTTAACGATCATTTGTTCAGCAACCATTCAAAGTTACAACAGCACTGAATGAAAGATAGTTATGACTGGTCCTTGAAGTTATGGCCATTGCAGTGCCCCGTGGTCAGATGATCAAAATTCGAGCACTCAGACCGCATTTACAGCCATAGTGTTCACTTCAACTCCCCCACTCATCTATCCCCCCCTTTTGGCTACCCTGCACTCTGCCACTGCCTACTCCTGCCGCTTTCAACTGACCTTCACGGTCTTTTACCTTCCACAGCTGTTGAGGCGCGCCTGGCCAAGGCAGCTGCTGGTTGTTTGCAATGCCTCACAACATCTCCACAAATGCCTTGTGAGGCCTCTGTGTAGCCTTACAAGGCTTCTGTGTAGCCTTACAAGGCCTTTGCGAAGCCTCCATGAAACCTCATGAGGCCTCCATGACGCCTCGTCAGGTGGAGGCGGTAGGGGGTGGAGTGCAGGGTGGCCAAAAGGGCAGAGATGGTGGGGAGATAGGTGAGTGGGGGGAGTTGAAGCAGAGGCAAGTGCAGCAGGGTGGCAGAGCCTCGTCTGCCAAAGGGAGTTTGCCAGGCCCGGCTGGGGAGGAGGCGGGACGGAGCCAGCAGATGGTTAAGGGCAGGAGAAGCATGAGCTCCCCACCTAATGATGGTGTGGTCCTCGCCTAACGACCACAACCGGGTCTACTTGAACTGTTGTATCTAAGCAATGCAAACACGTGATGTTTTGCCTAACAACTGCTTTGCTTAGCGACAGAAATTCCAGTCCCAATTAAGGTCATTAAGTGAGGACTACCTGTAAAAGTAAATGCAAGATATACATTATCAATGAGGACAGCAAATTTTATGCTCGTATAATTTTCTGCAGATTCAAGGACAGGTGGGTAACACTTTCACTTGGCAGCGGAGAAAGGCATCATATATCCTTAGTTTTTATACTTGCAGACACTAGCAGACTTCAAAGCTCTTTGGAGTTTTTCTACCCCACATATGTGTGGGTTCAGCTGTCTGTTTGGCATTTTGTAAGATTACAGGGTTAGGGTTGCACATTGTGAAAATAAATCTTGGTTTCCCATTTAGTTTTGTAGTTTCAACAAGCTACTGTAGACAATTCAGTGAGTCTTGGATTCTTGTCGTGTTTAGTCTGTCTCAGCTAGAAGAGGTTCAAACCTGATGTAAACTGGGACATTCATATTTGAAGTACCTTAAAGTGACATATTGCTATCACTTCTATATACACATAGCTTAATTCAGACTAATGTTCTACCACTGTAATGTCAGTGGCTCACCTGTAGTGGAATTTTGCTATGTGAACCAGCTCTTAATCCAAATGCATGATTCATGCAAATTGTCAGATATGAATCTATGACCTGTTGCCGGATTTTTAGGTGGATTGCAGTTGTTCAGTGGATGGCCTTTAAACTAGTTGCACAACTTGTTATATCCCAGTTGAATCACTGCTCTGAGACAACATGTTTCATCAGCATTTACCTATAATTTAGAAACCCAGGGCCTGCTCAAGATTTTATCCAGTCGTTAGCCGACATCACTGGCAATTTGCCTGCTCAGCTACTGCCATGTCATCTCCTCTAGCTATAGAGAATGTGGTCCTATTTTATATGGACATCTGTGAAAAGAGGAAGCAACACCCTTCCTTCTCATATCAGTTGCTTAACAGTTAAATCTATGTCCGAGAACATTTAAAAACCATGTTAGACAAATGACAGCACAAATAACAGATAAAAAAGAACAGATGGGAGGACTTGGGTTAAAGATAATGAAAACTCCTTTCATCTGTATAACTTGTTAGTTTTGTATGTAATATTTGCTTTAGATTCTGAAATACGGAAAATGCAAAAAGACTTCAAATGTGTTTCTTCTTGATACTGCAAAATGCTACAAATAGATTTTTTTCTGAAGTGATAATAGAAGAGATACTGAGAAAGTTAGCTTCAGTTTGATATGAGTTTGATATAAGAACATCCTGTTTCTAAGTAGTGAAAAGTGCTTGGAGAGCAACTGTCTTAACTGAAGCAGCAGATCAACATGTGAAAAGCTATGCACATGATGTAGCATATGTGGGCAATTCCAGGTGCCTATGTTGGCATATGATGCCATTTGACAAATTGAACATCTCTATACAAGAGAAATTGCAGAGATTGGTGATGTCATACAAATAAGAACATCCTCTATCATGAAAATCATAAAGTGAATTTGCCTGCCAGTACAGTTCTAAGGACCATGTCAACTCCTCATTTGCTTTCCCTATTCTATCTCCTCTCTCATGTCTCCCATGTATCTCACACCACTTTCTGAAGCAGGAACTGAGACAATACAATTGCAAGTTCATGCTCCTCTCCTCAATTGTTTATAAAGGTAGTCCTTGTTTTGCAACTGCCTCATTTAGCGACCATTCACAGTTACAACCATGATGAAAAAGTAACTTTACAACCAATCCTCACATTTACTTTTTTTATGTATAATTTTTATTAAATGTTTTAAAAAGAAAGATAAAAACTAACAGAAACTAATATAGAATAAAAATAAGAAAGAAAAAGAATAAAAAAAAGACAAAGCCAAAAGTGCAGAAAAAGAAAAGAAAGAAAATATAAAGAAGTAGCTCCAGATTTTCCTTACAGCAGTCATAAGTACAAGTATAAATTTACCTCTTACTCTATGGTTACAACATAACTATTTTTTTTCTATAATTATTGTTTCTAATCATCAAAACCATAAATCATAAGTTCAGTTTTTTTCTGTTTCATGCGAAAAGTCCACTCAGCGGTAAACATAGATAATGTCTTTTCTCAAATCAAAGAAGTCAGTACGGCCATCTCATAAAATTCCACCATCTTCACCATCCTTTCCTCCATTGAGGGTAGCGTTGAATCTTTCCATTTTTGTGCATATAATCTCACTGCGGTTATCATGTATAAGAACAAACTTCCATGACTTTTTTCCAACTATTTGTCCATCAGTCCCAAAAGAAAAGCTTCCAGTTTCAATTGTATATTAAACTTTAAAATCTTCTGAATTAGTGTGCGTATTTGAATCCAAAACTTTCTGGCTTTTTTACATGTCCACCAAGCATGATAAAATGTCCCTTGTTCACATTTCCAACATAGATTTGAATTACCTTTATACATTCTAGGCAATTTCTCTGGTGACATATACCAACAATACATCATTTTATAAAAATTCTCCTTAAGGTTATAACATAATGTAAATTTCAGTCCTTTCAACCACATATTCTCCCATTGTTCCATTTATATATTGTAAACAAAACTTTTAGCCCACTTTATCATACATTTTTTCATTTGTTGTTATTCTGTTTCAAATTTCAATAATTTGAAACAGACTGGTCTTGGCTCTGCCGCTTGCCCGGGTGTTCTTGCTGGATCTGCTTGGTTTCTCACTGGGCAAGCTCTCACCATATGGCCTGGGGCTCTGCAATAAAAGCAAAGGGCTCTCTCCCACCGTCTCTTTCTCTCAGCCTCGGAAATTAGTCTCCTGGACGCTCCAATCTGCATCGGCTCCTCTGCTCCTGGGTAAGCAGATGCCGTGGGGAGAGTTGCAAATCCTGGAAGCATTGCTCTGAAGCCCGCTCTGCCTCTCCCCGGCCGGAGTTACCGTAACTCTTTGAGCCTGGTGTCTATCACCACATGCAGCTGGTATAAATCTTCCAAGGTGGCTGGGGTCCCTTGCCTTGCCAGCTGGCTCTTAATATCCTCATCAAATCGTTGTTTAAACTGATCTTTTAACGCGCTCTCATTCCAGTCTAAGTCTCCTGCAAACAGTTTGAAATCAGCAATATTCCCCACTCTCTTATTCCCTTGCCTGAGCCTTCGAATCTCCATGCTGGCGGTGACTTCTCTGATCGGGTCATCGAAGTGTGCTCTGAACCTTCCCATAAAATTCTGGTAGTCGTTTAGAATCAGGTCGTTGTTCTCCACCATCGGGATGGCCCACTTGGCTGCTGGTCCTTTCAGCAGGCTTAAAATAAAAGTCACTCTGGTTCTGTCTTTTGGAAACTCCGCTGGCCTGCTGTTGAAGAACATGGTACGCTGAGTGAGGAAGGTCCTTAGCTGTCCGGCTTCTCCCCCGAACTTTTCCGGCAAGCTGCCCTGGGATCTCAAGATGACTGGCGGGGCTGCTGCTGCTGGTACCGGCTGTGGGGCGACCGGTCCTGGTTGCTGCATCTGATGCAGCACGGCTGCTTGTAGAGTGTTGAACTGGTTATCGACTTGTTGCTAGTGCTGTAGAAGTGCTGCGGCGAGTTGCTGGATCGCTTGTCAAAGCTCCTGTGCCTCAGAAGCCATTCTGCCAAAAATTTTCTTCCTCCCTCTTTTGATGGGAGTAAGAGTTTAGCAGGATTGATGTCAGGATGTAGAGTGAAGAACCACGCTGAGGCAAGAATTGAACTCTAGTGTTTATTGTTCTGCTCTATTCAGAATCCTGAATCAGAATCCTGCTAAACTGAACAAAACTAGCAAACGCTAAGGCAGTTCCTTTCTGAATTTCTTGGGTGAGAGTCCAAGGGATTCTGCACTGCGCGTGCGCTTTTCCCCCTGGAGAGGGGCCCCTCCTTCTTCACCAGCAATCTCCATAACAGAAACGTCCCTTATTGTTATAGGTCCATTCATAATTTGTCTTTGTTCCTCTGATTTTGTTTTTTTAAATATTCATCTATTTTCTCCGAAGAGACGTCATGTCCTTTATACAAATTAGAGTAATACTGATGAAACACTTTTTGTATAGCCACATTATCCATTAAGACAGTATCTCCCTCTTGAATTTTCAATATCATTTTCTGTTCTTTCTCTTTTCTTAATTTATATGCCAACCATTTCCCTGGTTTATTTGCAAAATCAAAATGCTTAACGTGGAATATAAATGGAGAAAATGCTCCTTAAAAGAGAAAAAAGATTTTTCATTATTTTAAAAAATTAAAACAATATAATTTGCCTACAAGAGACTCATATTAGAAAAAGGGATGTAAAATATTTGATTTATAAAATTTTGGGTGAAGAATTTATTTCAGCAGGAACAAAAAAAAATGGAGTTGCTTTGTACATTAATCCCCAACTAAAACCAGAACCTGTACTGACTGATGAGCATGGTAGATTTGTTCGGGTGGAAGTTGACTTACATGGAATTAAGACTATGGTACTGGGAATCTATGCCCCAATGCCGATAAAGTGATATTCTACAAATGACTTATGGACAGACTAATAGGTTTTTCTTATGGAAATTGGTGTTTGGTGGGGGATTGGAATGGAGTGATTTCCACACAACTGGATAGAACTTCAGAAAAAAATATTAAAATCACTCAAGGTAAATTATCTTTTTTTTTAAATTTGATGGACAATTTAGGGTTGGTTGATATATGGAGATATAAAAATGGTAATTCAGGCGAATATACCTATTTTTCAGAAAGACACAGATCTTTTTCAAGAATAAACATCATTTGCATTTCAAAGAATTTGGTAACTAAGGTCTCTAAAGTAGAGATTTTACCAAAGACCTTTTCAGTTTATTATCCTGTGAGTTTTGTTTATAGAAGGAAATGTAATTCTTTTAGATGGAGACTAAATGAAGCCTTGTTACAGAAAGAAGCAATAGGAGAGGACTGTAAAAAGAAATTAAAAGATTTTTTTGAAAATAATTTAAACAAAGGTACTGATTGAAGAATGGTTTGGGATGCAAGTAAAGCTTTTATTAGAGGTTATTTTATAAAATATAATAGTGAACTTAAAAAGAAGAGGGAAGAGAAAAAATAAGCTATTTTGAATGAGATAAAAAGAAAAGAATTAAAGAAATTTCCAGAGAACATAAGTATATCTCAACAAATTAAGCTTTTACAACTACTATTATCTATGTTAACAGTAACAGAAATGGAAATAAAAATGAATTATGTAAAGCAAAAAAAAATAGAATTTGCAATCCTCGCATTAACAGCCTTTGCAGGTCTGTAAAGCAAAGGAAAGCTGAAGTAAGTTCATAAGCACACAATCACAGTTTCACTTAGCAATTGCTTCGCTTAATGGCTGAGTTGCCGGTCCCAATTGTGGTTGCTAAATGAGGACTACGTGTAGTACAATGTTTCATTGCTTGTTCCTTTAAAAAAGGAACTCAGGTCTCCTTCATATCAACCTTGACTCCTGGGGACTTCTTGGACATGCCTATGCCCGTGCACTTTCCTTGCAACAGTACAGTAGAGGATTGCCATTGCCTTTTTCTGTTTGTCATAACACAAACTTAGGTCCTTTTGTACTTGTGTTGTGACATTGTGCTCAAGTATGTAAGAGATGGAGCTTTCATTTTAATGCCATAACACAAGTTCTGTTACTTTGACAAAATTTTGGCTGGTTTTGGATACCCCTAGTGATATGACCTGGAGGTCATATCTCATCTAAGTACAAATCAGACCCAAGCCTGCTTAGCCCAGAAGAAAGTCACCCAGTGTTACCACCTCCTGAGACTAAAAGATCTTAGAGAAAGAACCCTTTTCCTTTTTTTACCATTTTGACCAAAATAATAGCTTTGATCTCTTTTTTATTTAACCAACTTTAGTAATTCAGCTGAGGTCTAACTAAAGCTGTTCTCTAGTTCTGAACTATACTGCAGTTGAATTCTGCATGCAGCCTACTTAATTTTATTACGTTGTGTTCTTGTCATGTTGCATACAGTGGATTCCCATAAAAGTTACATTTTGTATTTACAGAGAAATTTCTCTTGAGAGTTAAGGTCTTGTAAAACATTCTTGTTCTACAGCATGAACGAATTATTGTCCTCTGGGGCATTAAAAGTGAAGTGTACTGAAGAAAAGATTTTATTTCCTTAAAATGCAGTTTATATAGATAAAACAGATTACTAGCATTTGGTGAAATGTGAGACTTGGATCTGCCCCTATTGCTAATTTGCCGGTAGGTTTATTTTGGCAGGAAGACTAGAATATAATATATATCAGGACCAACCTGTTACTTTTGTATCTGATTTAAATTGAGGTTCAGTGAAATAGTTGGGGGGGTACATCATCCTTGCTCTATCTGCTTCTTGAAGTAGCAGAATGTGGTAACCAAGAATATTTGAAAAGAAAAGCTGTTGTGATATCAGTTTTGGCACGGTCATTTATCAATCAGTATTTTAAACATTGACAAGTGGTAATTTAATAGGGAATGACCCTGTTGGCAGGAAGCTGCAATGACAGATGATGCAAACTCATTTTTCACTATGGGCTGTACTAGCATCTTACCTTTCTCAGTATTATAACTCATATTTTCCAAGTCTCAGATGTGAAATGTTACCAAGGGCAAAACCTATGGCAGAAAGCCCACAACCACTGTTATCTCACTTTAAAGTGGTTAATTCTTGATTTTCACATTTGGAACAAAAATAAAAGTCCTGATGGTTTGATAACAACTTCAGCAATGTGGGATTTGTATGCTATATTAAAAAGGTACTTTTGTCATTGGTTCATGTTGGATGCCTGAGGCTCTCTTTCTTGGCAAGAGTCCCTTCAACACATACCAGATGAATATAAAGGTGCTGGGCAAGGGGTGACAGCCCTTCAGGATAGCCCAGATTAAGAAATAAACACCTCAAGAAATACCAGGAATTATATTTTATTATTTTAGGATATATTAACAGAATATTGAAAACCTGTCCAAGTTTTTCCATCCCATCTTATACTAAACACAATCAAGGCAGGGTTGTTTTGATTTTGAGTTTCTTTTTCATGCTTCCTTCTCTCTCTGGACTGTGTAACCTCTCCTTCATGGATTGCTCCTTCCTTCCCCTTAAAGGCTCTCTTGTACCCTCCCCAATGTCAGATCGAAATTCCTTTACTGGTGGGAGAGAAAGGTCTTTCTACTAGAGCCTGGAAAAGGGAGAGACAAGATACATCAAGAAGGTCTTACAGAGCCCTCTAGGCCATTGTTCAATCACCTGAGACATTGTGTGGATTCTCAACTGCTTTTCCTGTACTCTCTCCCTCTAGGGTTATTTTCCTTTCCTTTTCCTTTCTTTTCCTTTCCTTGGCAACCACAATCAGTTTGAGTAGGAAGGCTGTCAGCCAGTTTGATAGGAGTATACTAATCTTATAAGTTGTTTCTTTCCTTCTTTTTTCCCCTCACAATTACCTGTTCTCCCTCTATGAGATTACGTGGCATTGAAGCCATGGATAAGCCTTGCTGTCTAACTTAGGTTCTCACACACAAAGAGAGTTTGATAGTTCAGATGTTCTTGAAATATTCAAACTCAAAATTCAAAATATTGAAACATTCTTCAGCAAGCTGAGCCCCATCCAGGTGTTTGCATTTTGACTCCCAGAATTCCCCAATCAGCCTGGCTATTGCTGAGAATTCTGGGAGTTGATATCTGTACGTCTGAAGGAACAATTGCCCTGTTTAGTGAGTCTGATCAATGAAATGAGCATTTTTGTTATGTAATAATAATTCTATGCAGGGAGGAGGCAACACACAATTTTCAGAAGTTACTCATTTATTTCATTTTTGGTCTTCAACTTTAAGCTTTCCCTTTGGATCCATTGGCTGGGGGACATAGTTTGGGACTTTAATTTAATTCTGCTGCAGTTTGAGGATTTGTGTATGTTTGCTCTTTTAGTGTTTAATGTAATCTACCATGAGCCTTTTTGTCCAATCTCAGAAGTCATTTTTGAACTTTTATAAAAAATTTAACAGCATTTTGGGGTTAGGGATGCTATCCATATCATGGTCACAGATAAAAATATAATTTTTGTTGCTTTACTGTTTCTATCTTAATTACTATTTATCTCTAATTCACCATTTGCTTTGCCCTTTCTGAGATATCAGCATGGATAGTTATCTGGCAACCATTTAAACTTTAAAAACTCTGTGGGTGGCATTTTTTTCTCATTGCTGACAACTGAATTTTGCAAAAGAAAGTTGAGTTACTGTAAGCATAGTGAAATGTACTTTTCTGAAACCTGGATATAGGTGATAAGAATGAGAGCTTTTGAAAATATTAACCTTATTTTGGTGCCCAGATGGAAAATAAACTTGAATGTGTGGGGGAGAAATCCTGCTTCTTTTGAGGTAAAAACAAGCAGTGCTTGTATTTTAGCTGGCTTTTTTCTTTGTCTTAAACTGCAGTTTTGAAATTAAAAACATTGAAAAATGAATATTTACATTGAAAATATAATAGCAAAACAGCAAATAGTTTTACAGGAAGATCCAGGAAGAAGAGCAGATAAAAAAGAAGTCACTGTAGAGCAAACTGCTGTTGTAAACACCCACTAACTCTATGAAGTTTTACTTCAAAACATAGGCAAATTACAAAAATTACTTCCCATCTTTTCTGGTGCTCAGTACTTTGGGGTCTAAGAGGGCAGAAGTAAGCAGACCCAAAAACCTGTATCTTTACTGGCAGACTTTGCTACAATTCTGGATGCTCAGCAGCTGCCTAGGTAGGATGGCGCTATTGCATTTGGTTTGCAAATAAATCTTTGCATCTGCTAAGTTTTGTAGGAATAATGGCTATCCAATCAAATATTGGAACGATAAAAAAACTGATATCAGGTATCACTTACAGTGGCAATGAGTGCACTGTTGAAAGACCTGAAGGACCAGGTTAGACCAGATTGTCATGGAGAAAATCTATCCGTGTGTTTGCTAAGAGCTGACACCGACTTAATGGCACATAATCAATCAATCAATCAATCAATCAATCAATCAATCAATCTCTAGATAGTGAGTTTTATGAAAGAGTCCATTTCATGAAATGTCATGAATTCCGATCCAGGCAAATTTATGGCACAGGACACCTGGTAGTTCTTATGGTTCCACAAAACTCTGTTCTTGCAGTGACAGAATAAGCCCTCTGGGAACTCCTAAGAGACAGGTGATTTATGTCTTTGGTCTTCCAAAGTACGTCCTTCAATAGTGAATATTCCTCTTTTGCTCATACAGGAAAAGCTTTATGCTATTGTTCTAGAATAGGATTCCCCAGCTAGTAGCATTCCTATAAATATATTAGATGATGACTTCACTCATCTCCCTATGGCCTATCTTTTCTAAGCAGCATGGGTTTACTAGCTGGATCTGATGGAAGGCATCACCTGGAGAAGTTTACTCTCAACGCATCTTAACAATTTCGTCTCTTTACTGTATGGGAGTTTTGCAGATTAAGTTGCAGGCTTCTTGCTGATCCTCAATACTTGTGCAGCCTATTGTGCTACAGTTTTACAGAGAACACTAAATAGATATGACATTTCTAATATTAGTTGACAAAAGCACATTACACAGACTTTCTGGCATTTTTTTCTGAGACGGGCCCTAATTGCCTCTTTAATTTTCAGCAAATGCATTATAAAAACTGCTTAGCTTTCAAGCCCTTGGATTACCCTTGCTCCTCACTACTTTAAAAACCAGTGGGCCCCTTTTTCATGTTTCTTCCATGATGGCATTTTTTTCTGTATATTTGTCTTCATCATTCTTTTGTGTGTGTGTATTGTGGTCTTTGCAGGCCAAGTCCCTAGGCTTCTATGAGATTCCTAGATTTGTAATAATGATGGGAATTTTATAGATGTCATTTTTTCCATTTAGTTACCCAAAAAAAGTTTGGTAGCTGTTCAATTATTGTTTAAAGTAAACTTAGCACTATTTCTCTCTGACCAGGTTTTTGTTACAACCCTTGGTCTATACTACAATATCTTGCTTGATGTTTTAATTATATTTTGATATTTGCTTTTTACAGTTTATATCTTCTCCACTCTTTTTTTTAAATTGTGCTAGATTTTTACAAGTTATTAATGTATTCATGTTTAAGCCATAGTATAAAAAATTAGGATTGTCTATTTTAAGGATTATTCTAAGGATTATTTTTCATTACTATGGAAAATTAGTGTTTATTAGGCACATACAGCCCTGTTTGGGGGCCATACTTAGGAAGATGCTGTGGAGTGTTTTTATCCAGGCCATATTTGTTATTCTCCTGGCCTGCCCGGTTACATGAAATGGAGGATCATTCCAATTATTTCAGTTGACAATGGTGGAAAATAAGTCACAAAGCACGCCCTGATGGAGCAAACGCTCGTACTCTTGCATAACTCTTACACTGAAGGAGCTTTTCATCAAAGCTTACTCTTGCTCAGATGCCTTATATCTCTGAGGTCTTTTATGCTATGAGTTAATTGGATGTAAATTATTCCTATTGATTTATTCAGCTGTGCTTTGAGCACAAGAAGAAAGTTATTTGCCCCTTTTTAGGAAACCAAACCTCTATAATCTTACTGGTTGCCAGCTATTTGGGTGAGAATTTGGAGGAAACAATAGCAATCTCCTTACTGGCATGGAAAACACCCAGGAAACAGAGAGATTATGAGGTAGAATTTGGTCCCATCCTCCTTTTCTTCTCATCCAGTGGTATACAATGGGACCTGTGCAAGTTTTAATATCTGGCAGTCCAAATAATATTACTTTGGCTGCCGAAAGTAGCCCAACTATGAAGTCATTTATCCATATGTAGACTAGCAACTTATTATTCTTCAAGCATCACTTCATTTTGGCTTGCAATAAGTCCTGTTCAGTCATTGTGCTGCAGTGGAATGTTTAAAGCTGAAATGTGCATTGGAATCTGTTTGTTTGCAGCAGATGATTTGCCTAAGCTTTGATGCACAGTCACTTTCTGACATTTGTGTATTTCAGCAGTGAACAATGTAAACTCATTTTCCGAGCACTTTGATTACTTGCACATAGCAGTGCCCATGGCATGTGACAGAGAAGAGCACTCTATCCACTAATCAGATAGCTATGCTTCAAGCGTATTTACACAAAATAATGAAAACAGCTGTTAGATACCTTTAAACTTGAGTGTGTTTTGTTATTAATCTACTAGCCTGTACACATGACACTATAATTCTTTGCTCACTCAAGTTGCCTTTAATGACACAGTAATAAAACTGAGAGGGATGAAAGTAATGGAATTGTAGAATGTAATGCCTCAATTGTTCTACAGTGTCTTCCTTTTTGCCAAAATAAACCACAATTAGGTCCATATGGTGTTTTTGAAGTTTTCAAGCAATGACCCTAATAAAAAGTAATGAATTTCTGACAAAAGAAAGCGTGGTGTTCTTTTAAGCAGATATCTTTGCTATTCATCTAGATATAATTGCAGACTGATATGCTAATAGAAGAAGAAAGGTTCAACGTGCCTGTTACAAGCACTTTCATTTTCAGTTTGTTTTATATGAAATTCCATATGAAAAGGTAGAAACATGTTGTGATGTATTAATTATACTTCCCTTTTAATAAGAGCTAGTATTTTCAGAAATGTGTCCTTTCTTTTTAATTTCTTTCTTGGTGGAACATGAAACTTCTAAAAGAAAAGGTGAACTTATATTTGCTTTTTCTATAACAGTGACAGGTTCACCTGAATATAGTTTTTAAAGGTTATTCCCCCCTCCCCTTCAAATCCTAATATTTGTGCTCCCGTAAATATCTAAGACTTTGGGAAACTATTGTAAGAACAATAACATAGTACTTTATAAATTTGTTTTGCTGTGTAGATATATATCAGCCATCCTAGTAACTCAATCTTTGGCATAGCAGGCATTGTATATTTTTATTCGTCCCATAATTCAACTCTAGAAAAAGGAAAATTATGTTCGAAGTGGGGCTGCATTCAAGCACATGTTGAATAACTTTCCTCTGTTCTTGGGTGTTCCCAGTCCACTTCCATGTTTGGTGTTATTGGAAAGGTGTTCTAGTTAGATTAGGGTTTCCAGCAGCCTTACTAGTTAAGTTTTCCTCTTGGACAGAATATTGAATCCTTGCTTGTGTAATAAAGTCAGTCTGAATGTGTGTATTAAAATTCAGCAATTCAGTCATTCAAAATCAAAACAATACAAACTGAAATACAATTAAAACTTAAAAAGCCTGGGAAAATATTTTTGTAATTTTGGCCTGCTGGTCTATATCTGATAACTGTCTGGAGGGGCTTTATTTTGATGCTCTAGAATTTCTGGTACCCCTCGATACTATTCCCTACAAGATGCCTCAGATCTGTTGGGAATAGCTGGCAGATACTGATTTGAGAAGTACACCCATCTTTCAGGTTTCTCTTGGCATGCTTGAACTCCTGTTTAAATTTCTTAATTCTATTATTTTTCCTCCCTCTTGTTTACTACATCATCATTAGGTCTCTGGAAGGTATTGTGTTATATCGATGACATCCAATTGTATCTCTTCTGGTTTTCACCATATTGTTTGGTTCCTTTTTAAGGCTAATTCTCTTGTTTGTTGTTAGAACATACAATGTTGTTAGAACTCAGCTGCATAACAATTCCAAAATGTATTAGGGCCTTATCCTTGGCTAGATTCAATGCCCTTCCAACAACTGTTATTGACGGGAGATATCAAAATATCCCTTTTGATCAAAGACTGTGCCCATGTGGCAGAGGAGTAATTGAAACAATGGAACACGTCATTCTATATTGTCCTCTCTATGCAGATGCTCACCAGGAATTATTATCTCAATTTTTTTACCAAATATCCAGGTTGTTCGGATTCTTTTTACCTCAAGCTGTTTTTATCAGACCAATCTGATTTTACTTCATTGACCACAGCTAAATATTGCTCTGTACAGCACGCTGCAATATTGCACGCTGCAATATTTCTTCTAATTTTTCTTAGATTTTTTAGAATTTGAAGTGTTTTTTCTTTTATTCTAATCAGATGTGAATCTTCTGTTTTGTTTGCTGGTCTATGACCGAATAAAAATTGATTTGATTTGATAATATAAGTTAGCATAGCTTTACATTCTCATAGTGTTATACAAATTCTAGTATTACTTATGCCCTTTTATAGCTATTTGCCCTAGTTATTTATAGTGGATAGATTTATTCATTGTAAAATTAATTGTAATTTTATAGGATTTTTTTTACTTTTTAATACCTGTACTCTGTAATTTTACCTTAATAATTTTATCTTTATCTTAGTTTATGCTATCAAGATGACTTTTTATTTTTATTTCTATTTTAGCGTAATTGTTATGTTACTAGTTGTATGCTGGTCTATGACCGAAATAAAAATTGGTTGATTGATAATTAGAACTCTAGTGGTTAAGGCACCAGGCTAGAAACCAGGAGACTGAGTTCTAGTCCCACCTTAGACATGAAAGCTGGCTGGGTGACTTTGGGCCAGTCACTCTCTCTCTCAGCCCTAGGAAGGAGCCAATAGCAAACCAGGAGACTGAGAGTTCTAGTCCCGCCTTAGGCATGAAAGCCGGCTGGGTGACCTTGGGCCAGTCACTCTCTCTCAGCCCAACTCACTTCACAGGGTTGTTGTTGTGGGGAAGATAGGAGAGGAAAAAGTATTAGGTATGTTCCTCACCTTGAGTTATTTATAAAAATAATAAAGGTGGGATAAAAAATAAATAAAATAAAAATAAAATATTATGAAACTTAAAGAAATTCAACTCACCTGAAAGATGATTAACTAGCCAGATAAAAATAATTAAGTACTTGCAATATCCATAGATACTTGTAGACTCAGGTCCTTTCTTACCAAGTAAAAAATCCATTTGGATAACCTCTGTCAACCCAGAAGCTGACAGGAAATTCTTTGTTGAAGAATTTAAAGTTGAAGTTCCATCACGTCAGAAGGTCACCAGATTGAAATAATTGGCTTAAAATATACAGTATTATTAATTTTATTTGTTAATTTCAGTTTTTAACTAGCAATTTAACTATCATAAAATACCATAGCCCTTAACTAAATTTAAGCAAGAATGGCTCCCACGGCAGCTTTGCAGCAGTGTAGGCCCCTGCCGGGTGGAACGCAGCAGGCCTCGCGGGCAGTCCCTCCTGGTTAGAACAGCAGAGTACGGTGGCCTGCAGCGGTGGTGAACATAACAGATCCCCTGTAGCCTTCAGAGAACTTTGGCATAGTTTGGGGAGCTCTTGGGGGCGTTTTAAGAACTCTGGTGGCCTCGACTATGTCTGAATAGCCAGCATTGATGGCACATCGAGTCTCAGCGCTGTGGAATGAGGCTTGCCGGTGTGATGGACTTGGGTGGTGTGGGGGGCAGGCTGTATAGTGCATGGGACCCCGGGGGTGGAGTGGTTTTGGGATAACATCCTTGTGGATTTTAATAATATAAGGGGCTTGGAGGACTGGCCACCCCGATCTATTTAAGGCAGCGGAGGGTTTTGGGGTGTCCCCTGGTGTGAGTGTAGTACTCCCCTCCAGGGGTGAGAGACACGGAGGGGGGTCCAGGATTGTATGGTTTTGTGGAAGAGTACCTATCCCTGAGTGAGAGACAGGGTGGGTAGGAGTAGCTGGGGTGCCCCCTGCAACTAATGAGAGAAGTTGAGGGGGGCATAGTGAGGGTGTGGGGCAATGGTTAGGACCTACCAGCACCGAGAGTGGGAGCTGGTGCGCTGGGGGCCCTGCCACAACCCAAGGGTGACTGAGTGTGAGAGGATGTACGTGTGGGGGAGCGGACCCTTGTCTAAACCCAGGATTTCCACAGGTCCAGGAGTGGAGGCAACTGGGCCAGGAAACTCTGGGGACCATGGGGCGGGTAAATGGATTGAGGTGGTGACAGGCCAGGGATGTTATGATGGGAACCGGAGGGCAGGCCATCTTTGGGGAAGATGCCCCTGGTGTTTGTTACCGGTGGCATGTTCCGGCCCTCCGAGTTCAAACCAAGGCCCTGGACACCAGATCCTTCAGGGCCCTGGTTTCCGGCTGCTGTTTTTTAATGCCAGGTCAGAGAACAACAAGGACCCCCTCATATGTGATTTGATCACTGAGGAGGGGGCAGACCTGGCGTGTATCACCGAGATGCTGGGGCCAGAGGGCGGTAGCCCTCTTGGAAATGTGCCCGGTCGGGTTTCAGGTGTGGCACCAGCCGAGACACCGGGGTAGGGGAGGAGGGGTGGCGGTTATCATCCGACAGTCCCTAGTGGCCTTCAGGGGCACTGCCCCTCAAGTAGCCAGTTGTGAGACCCTGTTTTTCAAGTTGGGTTCCCGAGAACAGTTGGTGAGGGAGCGTACTTACCTCTTTATCTGGGAACAGTTTGATCCTGTTGGGCCTGAGGAAGTGGGCAGGATCCTCTGTACTGTAAATGCCACCACATGCAATCTGGACCCGTGCCCTTCCTGGCTGTTAAAGGCAGCCCAAGAGGTGACATGTGGCTGGTTCCAGGTGATGGTTAATACATCCTTGAGTGAGGGGGTGTTTCCAGCTACCTTAAAGGAGGCACTGGTACACCCTCTTCTCAAGAAACCATCCCTGGACCCTATTGTGTTGGACAATTTTCGTCCTGTCTCCCCCCATCCCTTTTTGGGAAAGGTGGTTGAGAAAGTGGTGGCATTGCAACTCGAGAGGATTCTGGATGAAACGGATTATCTAGACCCCTTTCAGTCAGGTTTCAGGCCAGGATACGGAACAGAAACTGCATTGGTCGCGCTTATGATCTCTGGCAGGAGCGGGATGGAGGGAGTGCATCCATCCTGGCTCTTTTGGAACTCTCAGTGGCTTTCAATACCATCGACAATGGTATCCTTTTGGGGCAGCTCAGGGAGTTGGGGGTGGGTGGCGTAGTTTTGCACTGGTTCACCTCCTTCCTCCAGGGCCATTCCCAATCGGTGGTGGTAGGGGATGAGAGATCCGACCCTCGATCCCTCTTGTGTGGGGTGCTGCAGGGTTCGGTTCTCTCTCCTCTCCTATTTAATACCGCCCAGAGTCCCTTCCGGAAATGGGGGGAGATGGGCGGTGATATAAGTTAGAAATATAAATAAATAAATAAATAAATAAATAAATAAATAAATAAATAAATAAATAATATCTACAGTTGTAATTGAAATTATTCAACCCCCATTGCAAATCAGGTTTATTGTCAAAATTTGCAATGAACAAATCAAACAAAAGCAATTGAAATAGCTCAACAGAATGAATGCTTCAAGTGGTGTCCCCGAATTTGCATTTGCATTTTCAGTTGAATTTGGGGGCACCACTTGAAGCATTCGTTGTGTTGAGCTATTTCAATTGCTTTTGTTTGATTTGTTCATTGCAAACAGCTGAAAGTCTGTAAATTTTGACAATAAACCTGATTTGCAATGGGGGTTGAATAATTTCGATTACAACTGTACATGAAACCGCTGGGTGAGATCATCCGTCACTACGGGATGAGGTATCATCAATACGCTGATGATACTCAGTTGTATATCTCCATCCCGGTTGAAGTAAGTGATGCGGTGGCTGCCCTGTCTCAGTGCCTGCGGGCTGTGGGGGCCTGGATGGGGAGCAACAGGAGTCGGCTTAACCCTGGTAAGATGGAGTGGCTGTGGGTTGATGGCCCCGTGATATCCAGGAAATTATCATCCTTGGGCCTGGATGGGGTGGCACTGCTCCATTTGGATCCAGTGCGGAACTTGGGGGTCCTTTTCAACTCACAACTCCTGCTTGAAGAGCAGGTGGCAGTCGTGGCCAGAAGGGCCTTTGCAGAACTTCGGGTTGTGTGCCAGTTACGCCCGTTCCTAGATCGAGATGCCCCCTGAACAGCCACTCATGCCCTCAACATCACCCATATAGACTGTTGCAATGTGCTCTACATGGGGCTACCCTTGAAGATTATCCAGAAGCTTCAACTGGTCCAGTATGCGGCTGTGCATGCAGTTATGGGTGCCCCAAGATCGGCACATGTGACACCTCTGCTGCGTGAGCTACACTGGTTGCCAGTTTGCTTCCGGGTCCAATTCAAGGTGTTGGTTGTTACATTTAAAGTCCTACATGGCATTGTACCAGATTACCTGAGGGACCGTCTCATCCCGATAACAACGACCCGCCCCACCTGGTCATGCAGAGAGGGCATGCTACAGACCCCGTTGACAAAAGAATTCCATTTGGCAGGGTCCAGGAGATGGGTTTTCTCTGCAGTAGCGCCCAGCCTTTGGAATATCCTGCCGCCAGAGGTGAGGCGGGCCCCTTCACTCCTGGCCTTCCGGAAGAATCTGAAGACCTGGCTGTGCCGCCTTGCTTGGGATGTGGGGGGGGGGGTAACAGTTCCTCCTGGGGATGGCTTGCACCATTGAGCCCTCCTTACTGAATAAGATCTCACCATCATTGGATTTTATATTTATTTTTTGCTATTTATAGTGTTGATTGTAATTTTATCTTTTATAGTTTTAATTGCGATTTTATTGTAAACCACCCAGAGTCCCCCTTTTGGGGGAGATGGGCGGTGATATAAATATAAATATATAAATAAATATTACATATTACACAACAAGGCAAACTTAGTTACTTAGAGTACGATTTCTAAGGGAAAAAATAGATAAAAGGACTTAAATAGAAATCAGAAACTGTTCCTAATGCTTATAAATATATTAACTGCAATAATCAGTTGGAGCACAGTAGGAGGGAAGAGTATAATTTGTAACCAAGTAGTTTCTTAGTAAAGGTTTTTATTGATTTTTATTTTTCTCCCTTTTGCTTGTATATCAGTACAATTTTTCTCTTTTTCTGTATTTACTTTCAGAATAATAAAAAAGGCTGTAAAAATACCAGCACTTTAAAAGAGAATGCAATTAGCAAAATATTAAAATTTAGAAATACTATGCAGAACCATTTTTTGTCATATGACAATAAAGAGCAAAAGTATGGATACAAGCTTTGGAGGAAATACAACTGTTGTGGAACAGATCCAAGTTCTGTACTAGCAGAGATTTCTTAGAGGTAATCCTTCCTTGTCTATACAGACATGATCAACCCTAATCCTAATTTTAATTTTACGAGTAGAAATTGGAAAGAAGGCTGTCCTGACTATAATAGTTTGACCTTTTAGAGATTTCTTAAATCTAAAAGTACTTCAGTGAAGTAACAGATGACAGATAAATAGTATGATATGATATGATATGATATGATATGATATGATATGATATGATATGATATGATATGATAGACAATAAGAGATTGGATATTACCATTGAAGTCATTCAGATATTTAATTCTAGTAGCATAATAATAAGGTCTTGCATTAAAAACAAACCAGCCCCAAGGAATCTAGCCACTGAGAACAATGAATTTGAGATGGGCGGCCATATAAATTGAAATAATAAATAAAACAAAATATTATCATGTCTTCTTCTGCCCAAAAATTGTAGAGACATTTCAAAATTGTAGACATTGTCTGATGAGTAGAGACACTGAAAACACAGTTATTTCTCAGAGTTAATATTTCAGTCCACTTTTAATCTCTGCAGAAGACCTTCCGGCATAATTGAGACTATTTGGCCCCAAACCTAGACTAGAATGAATCAACAAAGCCAGAAGTACAAGAAAGTTGTTCTGTCCTGAATATCTTAGGGTTCCTTCTACTTGGCTGTATGAAAAATTTGGATCTTTCTGTTATGAATCCAAACTATAACCCTCCCCTGCTGGCCATATGAGGGTACTGCTGATCAACATTATGATGTGCAATTTGAATTCAGCACTGAACACGATGGAAGAAACAACAAGCGTTGCATTTGAGCATAATGCTAAATTCATTTGTTGTTGTTGTTGATTTTTTATTATAACATTTAAAGTGGATCAAAGGTGGTCATAATATGTGATTTTTAACTTTTCCAGGGTATATGATGCAAGTAAAACCTTTAATGAATATAACAGATTTCAAATGGAAAATTAGGGCAGCTCAGTGTATACCTTTGCTCTGGGGAAATCCCCTTGGTTTTGAAATCATGACCCAGGTTGAGGCTCCTGAGTCACTGGGGATTTCCACGGGGTTTCTTGGTACGGCCAAAGAGACTCCATCCCGGGGGATTACCACTTTATGCTGGGGATTCCCTCAGCTTTATGTGGCCGAGAAGTCCCTGAAATTTAACCAATATGCCTGGGGTCAGGTACTAGCAGGGAGAGTTTCTCCCTGCAGTTGGGCTCTGTGGGAATAGTACATCTAAGTTGTTGTAAAATGTTAAAGGTACAAATTCATCAGAAGGTGCCACAAAATCTGCTACTTTAGTTAGAAATGTGCTGCAGAACTTTTTGCAGAAGCTCCACAATCAAAATATACTTATGGGAAATAATGCTAGGAAAAAATATATAATCTGAAATGAATAGATAGGCAAACCCTCCAAATGACTTAATACAATTAGTAGTATTACATTTTAAACTACTACTACTACTACTACTACTACTACTATTATTATTATTATTTTCAATAGGTTCCTTGAATTCTTTTTTTGCTTATTTTTTTCTGTGCTGGGGGGTCATATTTCATAATCCCACTCTGCTCCCACATTGATGGTTTTTGTGATTTTTTTTTTTTTTTGGCTTTCTTGGCAACATGATTCCAGTTAATCAGGGATCATGCTGTTAATATAGTAGCATCACATATGACCAATCAACTATATGACAGCATCATATTATCATTATAGTAAGAGCAATGCCATTTGCCTTTATTCTGCATTATGTACCTGATGGTGCCAGATAGCCAATCTCAGTTAACTGTGTGATAGGGTAACATTGGCAGTTCAGTATGAAGATAAGAAGGATTGCCCTCACTCAAAACAGACAATTTCAGCCATATTTCCAAAGCTTTCAAGCTGCTGGAAAAGGAAAGATTTTTTACCATTCAAATGTGTCTAGGTGAAAATATTTTTTCTTGTCTCTAAATATTGTAGCATAATATCTTAAAACAACCTTTCAAACTGGTGTCTTGGTTTCAATTTATATATTCTTGAACTGCATAAATAAGAGTGCCTAAATAATAACTTACTACATTTCATTTATAGAAGTTTATAGCAGTCCACCACTTTAGCTAGATATATTGCTTAAGCATTTTCATTTCTTTCTTTGTGTTAATTATGTTACTTCCATTTAAATCATTTATTTACATGTCTGCTACATAAGGCAGATTTCCCAATCATATCTTATCACAATCTAATTCTGGCTTCAGTGCAGGATAAATTCCATACCACTGAGTTTTCCCATCTGTGGCAGTAGAAAGACTGTTGGTGGTTTCAGTGAAATCTGGGCTGCAACTGGCTGTGTTTAGTATGTACTGAGGAATACAAGTTTTTCTCGCCAAAGCTGATTTGAACTTAGCAGTTGTGTTCTAAAAGACAAAACACAGCCAAAGCTTGCTTCCTTGCTTCTAGATTCTGTTAATTTCTGGGGTTCCCCGTGTAGCATACATAGCTGTCAGTGAATGCCCCACTGTATCTATGATGTTGAATAATAATTGAATAAAATCACTGTACATTTTCGGGTGAAAAGGGATATTATAAGCCATTTTTCCCTTCAATTTTTGTCATTCCCTATATTCATAAGTAATAAATTTAGCAGGAAATATACACAGTTCTCAACTGTTACAAATACTTTAAAAACTGCTTTGTTAAAAATGTTGTTTGCGATCTAGAATCAAGAGAACTGCTTGCATTTAATATAATTCATCGTATTTTTACTGTGTAATTTGGTCTGCTAATTAGAGTGCTACTTTTAAACAATAGCTTAAATGAGACAAATTTAAGAAAACCTTAGTTGTACTGAGATTTGGGGATATAAGCTAGTGGTAGAGGTTACGTTCTCAATGACATGACCTAATACAGCAGCGTTTTAGTAAATTGGTATATAAACAAACATCTGCTAGAGGAATGCAGAAATGACATCATAAAGAATGTATGCAAAGTTTTAACTGAAAAAGAACAATGCTGAATTGCTCCACAAATTTTCAATCTAATTTTTTTTTTTACTTTTGAATAGAGTCCCTCTGTCCATGTCCTTGTTCAACAAAAGATTTAAGCTGTAATGCCCTCTCACTGTACCTAAACTTTTTTCCCCAGGTCATTGAGTAAGACAATACTTACAGTAATACAGTATGTGTTATATGTAATTATCTTGACAATAGTTTAGTTTTTGTAAACAGTTTTATCATAAATCAGCCATAAGAGGCAAGATGAATTTGATTCATTTTGTGTGTAGAGCATGTGAATCATTTAATAGACCATTACATCTACTATATTAGACTCCATTCTTTTTTTTTTCCTTCAGAGCCTTTCATTATAAGACTGACTTTAATGGAAAGAAGTTTAACCTTCCCTCCCAGATAGATTGAACTCCATAACAGTGTAAACATTCTCATTATAAAGTAAAATCCCCTTCCTCAAGGGCAGCACCTTAATTATATTGCAGAACTGTTCTTCTTTTGAAACTACAAAAACATACTTTCTCCTGTTTGTGGACAAGTTTTTATCCTTTAGCTTCATTAAAGCTGATCAATAATGCTTCTAAAATCTTAACTTGGTAAAATAAATAATGCTTGATTCATTTTTCATTTTTGGAGTTTATTTTAATCAGGTTTGCAAAGAACAAATTGCTGTTGATTTATAAATACTGTAAGATAACTAGAGTCTTTGCTCCTAAGTACTGTTCACTGGTGTTGTGGCTAATTTTATTGCATAGTCTTCATTCAATTCATTCAATTTTAAAATTGCCTTTTGAATTAACTGCACTATGAGCCTGCTAAAGGGTGTCACTATTTATACCTTACCTCTCCTATTTCATTGTCCAGTCCATAAATACAAATGAGTTCTTTGATAAACAGGCCAAGGAGTTCTGCTAGTTTTTAGGTGAATTGAAGCCAAACATTTCACATATACTTATGAATGGTACTGGGTATTAATGATACAGCCCTTGAGCTGCATTTTATATATATATCTTGAAGCATTCATAAATGTACTTGCCCAGGAATAATTCCTGTTGAGTTCTTTTGAATAGGCATGAGGATTGCACCATAAGATATTTGCAAAAGGTATAGGAGTTAAGCCATAATTTGTTGCTTAGTGTTATGTGTAACTAAGGCCACTATGTCCTGTTCAATAAAGCAGGATGAAAAAGTCCTGGCTTAACATTATCTATAAATCCATCTTATGCCTATAGAACCAGACAATTTAAGTTCAGTTTTGCCATTCACAGTCTTCTAGGATGAACTGGAACAATTGATGCCTGCAGCCATAAAAATATTTCTTGACCTAAGAATACCAGAAGAAGTAATCTCAGAGAGGCCTGTAGCTCATTTGTTACATGCATGTAAGCATTCCACTATCCCATCTTAATCTGATACCTGATGGTAATTACATTTCTGCCAAGTGCCAAGATTCATTGAATTTGGGAGCAAGTATGAACAATGCTATAACTTACAGGTAAGCCTTATGATTACATGTTGCTTCATCTGCTTCACATGAAATCCTATCATGTTGACCCGCTATGGTTCCAGCTGTTGGACAACTCCCATTAATTTTTACAAGCATTTTTCTCCTTTTTGAGAATGTGCATTTTTTGTGATAGAAATATGAAAAGCAAAAACTGAAAACAAAACAAAACAAAAAAATCTTTGCTTTTTCAGTCTTAAAGAAAGTAAGTCTCTCTCTCTCTGTGTGTGTGTGTGTTTGTGTGTCCCTTTGTAACAGAAGGAATGTTTCTTATGTTTCTGTCTTCAGACAGTTGGCACACTTTTCATCTCAGCAGCTGCTTTCTCTTAAAGTGCAGTAGAGTGTAGGACTGTAGTGACATTAGCATTAATACTTCACATTCTGCTATCATATGCTGTCACTGTGAAATATGGATTTAGGTTACATGTGTTTGCAGACTTTGTACTGCTGAATTATGAAAGCTGACTCAGTTGGAGAATTGTGTTGTATTCAGAGACTGTGAACTGAACAATAAATGAAAGCAGTAAGGAGACTTAGAGTAATCATAGTTGTTGCCATCCTATCCCTCGCTGCCTCCCCCCCCCTTTTTTTTTTTTTGCCTGATAAGTTTCTGTTTTCAGAGTTTGGAGAGTACCTTTCAGTTGGCAGCTAAACAATGTTTTACATGATGGAATTCATTTGTTATCTAACCAACTTGTTATTTGCATTTCTAAAAATAGGAAGTGATTATGGAGTTAATATTACTACGTTCTTGGTTACATAGAAGTGTAATATGATTGTGTAGGAGACTAATATGGCTGGTTGGGGATGGTTACTAGGCAGATATAAGTGTTTTTAGATCTCATTGATTTGGGTAGAGTAATTAAGCATCAGAACCTAATTGTGGAAAGTTATTTTAAAATCCAATTTTATTGAATAATGTTAGATTCAGATACAATCCCTTCAGCCATGACTCCTTCAGCCATACAGCCCTTTTGTCCAACTTCCTTCTGGATTTTTTCTCCTAATTCTTAAAAAGGATCCATCCAAATCCTTATTTCTTTTCTGGGAGATACTAAGAATCACTTTACATTTGCATTTCCTGCATTGGTTAATCAATGCAGCTATCTTACATAAAATATGATGTTTGTTGTATTTACATGCTCCATGTGGAGGTTCCTTCACATTAGTCCTACCATGTCACCACACCTGTAAGATTCTGGTTTGTATTGAATCCTAAAAAAAATGGTTCTATTTTGAGACCATTGTAACAAGTTCCTACCTTGCTCCAGTTATTAGAGTGCAAAGATGGAGGAAGAATCAACCCACCATTTGTCATTTCATTAAATTTGAGAACAAAAAAATATTAGGACATAGTAATTCTAGTACACACCCAGAGAGAGTTGATTACAACGTGGAAAAAAATAAAGAGATGAAATAGGTGCCTCGCGCATTATCAGCTACATCTGCATCTTGCTTGCTGTTAGTGGATCTAGAAAGGTTCTATAGGGGCAGAGGGAGACACTGTAACATCGGTTTATTCCCTGAGTTAACTTGTGTTTTTTTAAAAAATAAAAAAGAACAGAAATTTAATTAAATGCATGTTGTCAAGGGAAAAGTAAAGACAGTAAAAATACAAACAGAAAGTTTAAAGAGATTCCTGTGGAAAATGCAAAAAAAATTAAAACACTTCTTAGTAATTTTCATGAAGCAAAGCTAATACAAGAGTCACAATTCCCTGTCATGTTCTAGCACTCAGGACAGAATTTTTGTTACAGACATTTTGAAAATGTATTTAATTCATTTGTCTTTATAACTGGCTACATACTGCATGTTTTATTGTTTAGTACGTACGGAGCATTCAGATGGACACAGTTTATAAACTTCTCATTCAGGGTCTAATGTATTTTATTTTAAAAAAAGAAAAAAAGAAAGTTAAGAAAAAGTGGTTCTTCTTTATACAAGAAATTTCCTTTTCTTTTTTTTTATATCTTTCACCTATCTACATAGTCACTACATTCAAACCTAGCATCTGTATAAGTAAATTTCATAAACTTTAAAAGCATTGCTATCATTGCATACTTATTTGTACTTCTTAAATCATATGGTTTGAATAATTATGCTAAACTACTTTAACACAAACTAGTTTACAGCAAGATCCTAGAACATGGTACTGTAAAGTAATTCACATTCCTTCTAAATTCAGTGGAACTTACTCTTAAGTACATTTAATATTTCAGGCTTTGTTGAATTTGACTTTGTTACAATGTTACAATAGAATATCTCTTCTTTAAATCATGATGCCTTGTTCTCCAAATGAAAAAACCTACTTTTGAGAAGGTGGATTTTCCTCATTTATGTTTTGTTTGTTGGCAGTCAAAAAATCAGTGTGTTAACATACTTGTTCTTTTTCACTTATTTAAAAGCAAAAAGCAAATCAAAATTTTTGTTTTTGCCACATGGCTTCTTTATGAAAGAAAGCTATTTATCTGTGTTGCAAAGATAAAGTCTATTTATAAAGCCCGGAAGACCCACAACAGCCAAAGTCTATTCTCTTTCTTATGACTGTTATATCTGCTTGGATCGATTTATGGCCACTGTATCTATTCAAAAGAAACAAGGTAATTGCTGATATTCTCATTTACAATGATACTATGTACAGTAGATGAAATTTTCTATATTTTTGTAATAGGATTCATTCTCACAGAACAAACTATGTCTGTGGATTCAGCACTAGCAGCATGAATTATTTGTTCCTGAATTCAATAGTTTCTCTTCTCTTCTCTTCTCTTCTCTTCTCTTCTCTTCTCTTCTCTTCTCTTCTCTTCTCTTCTCTTCTCTTATGGGAGTCTTTTGGGGTCTTATAAGGGGAACTGTATTTCTTTGACCTGACAGGGTATTCAGAAAATTAATACCTTTGTTTGATCTTTAGGTTCGATAATTCAGGTTAAATTGTAATTTTTTAAAAAAAAAATTGTGTCATACAAACATTGGATCAATAGAGACAGCTATGACTTTTTTTCCAAAATTATGCAGTTTGTAAGAAGAGTCACTTATATTCTGAATGCATTTGAAATATAGGCATTGTTGTAGCTGAAGTAATTTATTTGGTTTTATAGACGTTCCAAAATTGGCAATTTGTAATTAGAACAAATATTTAATAATTGTTCTGTCCTTAAAATATGCATGCAAGTGCGTATTTCCTGTTCTACATGCTTCATTGTTATTATTATAAACCTATTTTTAAGCACAATTTTTAGTTGTGATCAAGGTCAGATATAAAAACCTAAAGCAACTCTTGCTTCATGCACACACACACACACACACACAGAGAGAGAGAGAGAGAGAGAGAGAGAGAGAGAGAGAGAGAGAAATGCAGTGCAAAATTTCCTTGAAAGCACTGTTTTGCCAGTAGAGTGTTTAGGGAAGAAAAATCCCCTCTTTCCTTGCATCAGACGTACAATTCCTAAAGCAGGGCTGCATAAACCTATTTGGCCTAAAGGCAGTTCTTGGCCTTTGAGTGGCATGTCAGGGACCACCTTCTGTTAAATGGGGAAGGCCAATCAAAGAAATATGCAATGTGTGCAACAAAATTAAGCTTGGGGTTGAATTAAATTAAATTAAATTAAGTAAAGTTAATACATTTACTCACCAATTATTTAATATATATATTTCCATTAAAATGTTTGGAAGTTCTCTGGAGATCACACCAAAGACTTTGGAGGCCCTGTGGTCTCAAGCTGTGCATCCTAGGTTTAAATCTTTCTTGGTCCATTTGTGAACTTTCTGAACAGATTCTTTGCAAATCAAGGAGGCTGCAGAGGAAAGGAAAATTGAAGTCCCATTTGTCAAGTGTACAGCTTCCTTGACTTTGTATTCTGTCCATAATTATGGCTTGCAAATAGGAAAGTATCTTCATGAAATTGGCTATCTACTAGGTCCCTTCATATATCTTGGGTCATTCCTAATCTCATCTTCCACCAGAATTCAGAGAACAACAGTCTTCCTTCTTAGGCTTGCTTGATTCCTCTATTTTATTATTAAATAAATAATGAAGTATTTTGTTCCTTCTTTTCTCCCAAGAGTTTGTGGTAATAAACATGGTTCTCCTCTCTATTCTGACCTTCTAATGATTTTTCAAGCTGGATTGGTCAAAAGATTTCCTGATCCAATGAAGCCTAAGCTTCATTTCATGTAAGCATGATTGCTCAATAATAAGTCAGTGCCTCCAGCCCTAGGATGGCACTCTAACCCCATGGGTGATCTAGGTTATTAAGTGTAGGCATGTTTCTTGACGGCATGTGGGAAAGAAAGGATACTAGGAAAGGAAGATGTCTGAAGTGGCAAGGAAAAGTAAAGGACATCACCACAAGGATGCTAAGCATTCTGAAAATAGTAGATTCTACTTTAGAATGTGTATGCTCAGTTCTCTAAATTCTGTCTTAATCACAGAGTTAATAATGGCTTACTTTTGCATAATGTTAAAGCAGCCAACTGAGAGAGAGGGGGAAAAAACCAACCAAACATTAATACTAAATTTGTCCCCAATTAACTTGAAACCTCCTTGATTTTTGAAGGATATATTCGGTCTTTCATTCCCCAGATGACCCATTAAGATGAAGGCTGTTCTGGGAGATGGTCCAACATCATCTCAAATGTGTGGGTTTTGGAGTTCATTCAAAAGGGCTGCTCCTTGGAATTTGAATCTGTCTCAAGGTCAAATCAGTTTATTTAAGCAGAGTTTAAGCAAACTGTAGGAAGAGGAGAGATGCTTTCCAAAGGTTCTCAACTGTACCACCATAGCAGACATGAAACCAAGATGCCAAATCTGGCACATTCTGCTTTTCTAAAATTCTTGATATCAATAACTAAGCAATTAATTGGTAAGCAACCAGAGGCCAAATTAACACATGCTTTCTTCCACTGGCACAGTTCTAAGAAATTATGTTAGTTTACTCCAAAAAGCAAAGTAGGGTTACATACATACATACATAAAAACTTACCTGCTGTTTGATCAAAAAACATGATTTTACAATCAAAGCATTAATAAACTCAGCTACCATCACATCTTCTCATTTAATCCCATCATCCCTACCTTTTGATCATAACTCACAATCCTTAATGATCACAACCCCCTTTCGGTAGAACAATGTGAAAGCTTGTGATTTCATCACTTCTTCATCCAATACAAATATGTCGTTCTTTTGGTTTAGTTAGATGCTTTGCATACATTCTTTTATGTCAGGGTTTCCCAGACTTTGTGTAGGTGGGGACTGGTTTGCTTCAGTGCCTTTTTTACAGCTTTTTGTTTGTTTGTTACTTTACACAGGCAAAATAGAGACGGGCTTTTGCTCATGTGCAAAGTAGTTTGACTGCTAGTAAGATCCTGGCTGCAGCACTCTGCTTGGAGGGATATATGTTTGTATACTGTATATTCAAAAGACTGGTACATTTTTTACAACTGAATCAGATTATGATCATTTGGGAAACACTGCATTATGTAAATGTATGTTTGGCTTCGAATCAACATACAGAAGGAAAGGAATCTTCAAGCATTTTCCTTTATCAGAATGATATGTAACAAGTTTCATAGTGTAACACCTATGGGCAAGCCAGCCCTTCAAAGGTATTTATTTATTTATTTATTTATTTATTTTATTCAATTTATATGACCGCCCATCTCCCCCAACGGGGAACTCTGGGCAACAAGTTTATTAGTGCCGTGAGCTGTTTAATATGCAAGAATGTGCAATGCAAGTTATTTTTACATCCTGTTATGTTTGTATTCATATTAATACACATCGCCATTATAATGACATTTTGTATACAGATTTCAGTTTTAAGTTTTGGGTGCAAGGCCAAATACATAGTGTTAAGCATACTAACACCAGCCTATACTATACTATGTGTATCCAACAAAAAACTAGTGCTTTATTTTCTTTGAAGATGAAATGCTCAAAGATTACAGAGTTTGGCACTAAATGCAAGGTGACTATAGTGTATGTGGGTATCCTGGCTTTCATTATACAATAACTTCTCCAGCAGTCTACAACCTCCCTGGCTTCCAACATTCCAGTAAAACCCCAAGGAAAGACACAGTGAAGGAATGATTTCTGTCTGGATAAACATTGAGCCTTTTTCTCTAATTGAGATTAGAGTAAGATTTGAAGCAGTTGAACCCCAGTGAGTTTAAATCTGTTTCTTTATAACAGAAGATAAAATTGATCATGTTCTATGGGAAAGTATCAGATATGTTAAAGATATCCAGCAGTTACATGAGGATATTTTTTAAAAAGTATATATAGAGAGAAACCCTGCTATATGAAATCTTGGCAGTAGTGTTTCCTCTTTAAAAATCCTATTTAAAAATCCAGGCATGTGAACCACAGGGATTTAAAAAGGGTGAATATCTTTGCACCTTAATGGGAGAACTGTTTCGGTAATGGTATCAAAGATAAACCAATGTATTATGAACACTAAATGATAAAGGGTGATAATATGCCATTCTTGAGACTTCTTGGCTCTTACCTAACACATCAGAAAGTGATTGTTGAATTTTAAATAGCCATACAAATGGATGACATAGAAATTTAACTTTGCTTTGACCTTATTCTAATTCACAAGATGACTGCAAAATGACTTTGTTACATCTGAATATATGCTGGATGCTAAATCACTCCAGAGTATAAAATCTTTGTTTTGGCATAATGTTGATGCATAAACATTTGTACCCCATACTAACCCTATAAACATCACAATCCATCAGTACAATTACAAAAAAGATTGTTTGTTTTCACACTTAAAGCAGACATGAAATAGAGTGTCCTTAACTTAATCACCACCTTGATTTACCACATTTGCATATATTTGCATATTAATTGGACTACAGATTAAAATTGGTTTTGTAATTTTAATTAAGTGTCCACAAAGGTAAATGATTAGAACTGTTTAAAATACATTCTGACATAAATAGCAGTAAAAGCTTTTGTGATGATGTTTTTGTGGAATTACATTTAGAAAGTGGCCTTTTTATGATAGTAATTTTAATCTTAAATAGAATTATACAGTCAAACAGAACTGTGGATTCATAATCATTTTTTCAAGATTCATTTAATATTTTGCTGATTTGCAGCACTTGATGAAAATGTAGTGTAGGTTTAGCTGATTGCAAAATTAGGCCTGTAGTGCTGATAAACTGAGGGTTTAAACCAAAGTCGTTTTAATAGGGTTGTACGTATTTCAAATGTATTACATGTAGTTATATAGATTATTTTTTTAAGTGAAGCCTCAAAAAGCTCAGAGTAAAGGATGATCTGTCCTTTTAACTGTAATCCTCCACTTGGCCTTTTGCACTTTTAGTTCTGACCAAAGGATACACAGCATTTTAAAACTCTTTGTGCTAAACGTATCCATCTATGTATGTATTGAGAAATTATTTCTTTGTTGTCAAGGAAACATGAATTGTCAGAAGGTAGAACTGTACTTGCCTTTTTCTGTACAACTGCACCAAATATTATTTTAGACACTGGTTGACCTTCAAGTACTTCGCGTGTTAGTGAAGGAAATAATACTCTTCAATTAACAGTGAAACAATCTTTGCCTTGTCTTAGGCTGTTTTTTTTTTTAATAAATTGTTATTACTGTGGTTATCCTTTAATTACTAGTTTTACATTAATCCAGAATTCCTGAGTTCCACCATTATCCAGATATACCACATGGTTCACATGGGGTGAGCTTTACATGTACCACATGCATCTCTCTATATTATAGATCTAACGTAGTAGTCCAAGAGACTAGTGTGATGCCCTTGCAGCTTGCAATAAACTTTGTGAGTATTCAAGGCTTCCTTTCCCCAACAGGGACCACATTATCCAAGGAGAAAGTACTCAAGGACCTGGTTAAGTCTTTCTCACCCTAGTGCTCTTTATTATGAGTAGGTAAAATGAGGCTTGCTATGCATTACTCAGAAGCATTCAGGGTGGCAAAGGATGGACAAGAATAGCCTTTGTTGGCAACTCCTTGAACTCTTGTCATTTCGAGATCCGGAACAGATGGGTGAGGCTGCCTTTGAGCTTCAGTTTGTGTTGTGATCTCCAGTTTGTATGTTCTCTGAAATGAATTGACCTACTGTAGATAAGGTCTGGTGCCTTTTAGATACTTTCTCAAACCACTGGGTTTTGATGATTTCTATGTAACTGGAAAAATATTTCAGTGATCATGTTTCAGTAATCATATGGAATATATCACATGCAATATATGAGAATATATTATGCAAAAAAATTTTCAGTGCTCAGGCACTGTAATAGGTATGGTGGAAGGGGTATTCCTTGGTAAGAGGCCCTTACAAATCAATTGTTTCAAGATAGAAGGACAATAAATTTGTACCGAGGTGGGGATTGGGGTTGGTTCAGGGAATATATGTTAAAATGTTACCTTCCTTTTTTTTTTCTACATGCCTACTAACTCCTGTATGAATGGTTGCTTATTGGAATATAAAGTGAGATTAGGAGATACATAGAACAGCAAAGCTTCTTGGGGATGACATATTCTGCTTTATTGCATATATTTTAGCTGGTAAATTCAAATACTCTATAATAAAGATGTTAAGTTTGGCTAACAGCTTTTTAAAGACATATTTTACTGAAAAGATATACTTTTCTCTTTGTCTATGTGATGTTCCACTTCTTTGATATTAATTTAGAAACTCTCATCACAAGCCATGGTAGGATATGAAAAAGTTCTTTAATTAATACAAGTGAATAGAATCGATGCAAAGAGCAGATTGAGCAAAAGCGTGTGCAATCACAGATTTAAACATGCCAGTTTTCACATACTCCTACCAACCCCTCCCTTATCGACTCAGTTCCCATAACTCTAAACTGCAAGCCTTTTGATGATCCCAGATAAACGACCTTGGGGTCTGGTTCCCGTCTCTCCTCCTTCCACATTCCAACACGTTGCATACCATGTTGCCTATCTAACAGCTCTTCTACTATCTTGCAAGCATGCTAACTAATTACTACAAGCCCCATGTGCCTAAGAACTACAAACCCCATCTATCTCTGGCAGGATGGCATCCTGACATTATCTATGGCAGGATGGCATCCTGACATACTGCCCCCCTTAAAACAATCCCCCCACTCTGAAGAGGTTACACAGCAAGGATACACCACAGACCATTCTCATTGATTTGATTCCACAGGGTTTTCACCCCTTCTTGGTTGCCTAAAATTCCCTACTTAGGTTTTTCTGGGAATTGATTATGAAACTCTTTCATTAATACAGGTGTCCTCACATGATGGCTATTCATCCACTCACTATAAGATTTAGGGAAATGTTTCCATTGGACTAAATACTGCAACACTCCTCGATGACATCGGGAGTCCAATATGTTTTGCACTTCGAAATGCTGTTCAATCATTACAGGATCTGGTACAGGTTGTTCTGGGTGCCACACTTAGACTCTTTATACGGCTTCAACAAACTGCAGTGGAAAACTGGGTGAATTTTCCTCATATTTTTAGATAATTGTAATTCCACTGTCACATCATTTATCACTTTAACAATAGGGAAAGGACCCACATATTTTGGACTCAGTTTCTTTGATGGTTGCCACGTTTTTAGATACTTTGTGGACAGATACACTTTGTCTCCCACGTGTAATTTCCACTCTGGCACCCTCTTGCAGTCAGCAAATTTCTTATAGGAATTTATTTATTTATTTATTTATTTATTTATTTATAATTCGATTTGTATTCACCGCTCCATCTCCCCACAGGGGGACTCTGGGCGGTTTACAAAAATCAGCAATTAAAATCCAACAATTAAAACAACATATAATACCATACAATAATAATTAAAATAAATATAAAATCCAAGATGCAATGGGTTTGTATTTAAAAGGGCTCTATGGCACCAGCCATCCCCAAGAGAAACTGTTCCCCCCCCCCCATCCAAAGCAAGGCGGCAGAACCAGGTCTTTAAGTTCTTTCTGAAGGCCGGGAGCGATGGGGCCTGCCTCACCTCCGGGGGTAGGATATTCCAAAGGGTGGGTGCCACCATAGAGAAGGCCCGCTTTCTAGACCCCGTCAGGTGAAATTCCCTTACCTACGGGGTCCGTAGCATGCCCTCTCTAAATGACCAAGTGGGACGGTTCGATATTATGGGGATGAGACAGTCCCTCAGGTACCCTGGTCCCATGCCATGTAGGGCTTTAAAGGTGATAACCAACACTTTAATTGGACCCGGAAGCACACGGGTACCCAGTGCAGCTGTCGCAGCAGAGGTGCCACATGTGCTGATCTTGGGGCACCAATAACTGCGTGAGCAGCCGCATTCTGGACCAGTTGAAGCTTCCGGTTACTCTTCAAGGGTAGCCCCATGTAGACCGCATTGCAATAGTCTATATGGGAGATGACCAGGGCATGAGTGACTGTACGGAGGGCATCCTGATCCAGGAAAGGGCATAACTGGCGCACAACGCGAAGTTGTGCAAAAGCCCTTCTGGCCACGGCTGCCACCTGCTCTTTGAGCAGGAGCCGTGAGTCCAGAAGAACCCCCAGATTCTGCACTTGGTCTGAATGGGGTAGTGCAACTCCATCCAGAACTAAAGATGATAACTTCCTGGATCCACAGGAGCCATCAATCCACAGCCACTCCGTCTTACCAGGGTTCAGTTGAAGCATGTTGTTCCCCATTCAGACCCCCACAGCCTCCAGGCACTGAGAAAGGGTAGCCACTGCATCACTTACCTCACCAGGGATGGAGATATATAATTGAGTATCATCTGCGTATTGATGGTACCTCATCCCATGGTGGCAGATGATCTCACCCAGCGGTTTCATGTAGATATTAAATAGGAGAGGGGAGAGAACCGAACCCTGCGGCACCCCACAGAAGAGGGGGCGAGGGTCGGACCTCTCATCTCCTATTACCACCAATTGGGACCGGCCCCGGAGGAAGGAGGTGAACCAGCGTAAAACTATGCCCCCCACCCCCAACTCCCTAAGCCGTCCCAAAAGGATACCATGGTCGATGGTATCGAATGCCACTGAGAGGTCAAGAAGAGCCAGGATGGATGCACTCCCTCCTTCCCGCTCCCACCAGAGATCATCTGTAAGCGTGACCAATGCAGTTTCCACCCCATATCCTGGGCTGAAACCTGACTGGAAGGGGTCCAGATAATCCGTATCATCCAGGATCCTCTGGAGTTGCAATGCCACCACTTTCTCAACCACCTTCCCTAAAAAGGGGAGGTGGGAGACAGGACGAAAATTGTCCAATACAATAGGGTCCAGTGTTGGTTTCTTGAAGAGGGGGTGCACCAGAGCCTCCTTAAAAGCAGCTGGAAACACCCCCTCCCCCAAGGATGTATTAACCATCACCTGGACCCAACCACATGTCACCTCCCGGGCTGCCGGGAAGGGCATGGGTCTAGATGACATGTGGCCCTTACAATCCGGAGGATCCTGTCCACTTCCTTAGGTCCAACAGGATCGAACTGTTCCCAGATAACAGGGTAAGACTGTTCCCTCGGCATCTCCCCAGACTCTGCTACATGCTTAGAGTCCAACTTAGAACGAATCTGAGCGATTTTATCCTGCAGATGCTCAGAAAACTCCTCCGCATGGCCCTGCAGGTGGGTCACAGACTCCACCTTACCTAAAAGAGATCGTGTTATCTTAAACAGGGCCATTGGGTGGCATTCTGCAGATGCAATAAGAGCAGAAAAATATTGACGTTTTGCCGCTCTTACCGCCACAAGGTAGGTCTTAACAGCAACTCTAGCTTGTGTTCGGTCAGATTCAGTCTTTGTCTTTCTCCAGCGGTGCTCTAGGCGTCTCTTAACCCTCTTCAAGAACCTCAACCCCTCCGTGAACCAAGGGGAGTATCGGGTCAGATGTGGTAAGAGAGGCCACATAGGCGCGATCCTGTCCAAGGCCCCGGCCGCCTCCCTATTCCAGGCTGTGGCCAGGACCTCCGCTGGAGTGTGCAGTAGATCCTGAGGTATAACCCCCAGCTCCCTCTGAAACCCTATTGGGTCCATTAGTCGCCGGGGCGGACCAATTGACTGGGTCCTGCCTCCCTGCGGAGTGGGGTGGCATAGGAGAATCTCAAGGCCACCAGAGCATGATCTGACCATGACAAAGGGGAAAGATGTAACTCTCCCCTCAGAGTACATTGCCACTGCTCCGACAAGAAAACTAAGTCCAGGGTGAGTCCACTGTCTCGAGTTGGGTCTCGGATAATCTGGAACAGGCCCATGGCTGCCATGGTAGTCATGAACTCCAGAGCCGCCTCAGAGGCACATCCCAGGGATGGCAGATTGATATCCCCCAGAACCATAAGCCTAGGGAATTCCACCGCCAGCCCCGAGACGGCCTCCAGCAGCTCAGGCAGGGATGTCGTTACGTAGCAGGGAGGCTGGTGCAGCAGCAACACTCCCAACTGTTCTCGAGAACCCAACTTGAAGAACAGGGTCTCACAACCGGCCACTTGCGGAGCAGCGCCCCTGAAGGCCACTAGAGACACTCGGATTACAACCGCCACCCCGCCTCCCCTGCCCCGGAGTCTCGGCTGATGCCATACCTGAAACCCAACCGGGCATATTTCAGAGAGGGCTACCTCCCCCCTCTGGGCTCAGCCAGGTTTCAGTGATACTTCTAATGCTTTTTCAATGATTGTCCAAATGTCTTTTATATGATTAATCCACTCATCCAGAGGAACAATCTTTGTCTGGCTCCTGGCCAGTTCATGGAAGGCCACAATCTCTTGCCCATTTACTACCTGGAATGGAGAATAGCCAGTACTTTAATGCACAGCATTATTATGTGCCACTTCTGCAAATGGTAATAGGTCCACCCGTTCATCTTGCTGATAGCTAATGTAACATCTGAGGTACTGCTCCAGTACCTGGTTAACCCGTTCACTCGATCCATCAGTCTGGGGTGGTGGGAGGAGTTTAATCCTTGTTCCACGCCAGTCATTTTCAGAAACGCCCTCCAAAACTTGGAAGTGAACTGTACCCCTCGATCACTTATAATCCACTCAGGTATGCCGTGTAATCTATAGACGTGTTGTACAAACATCTTGGCCAACTGAGATGTGTTAGGTTCACTGGTAAAAGGAATAAAGTGAGACTTTTTGAAAATAAATCTGTCACCACCCAAATGACTGTTTTCTTTTGACTCTCTGGCAGATCTATAAAGTCCCTAGCTATCTGCTTCCAGGGTTGGGTAGGGCTTCCTACATTCTGCAGCAGTCCTCTGGGCTTTCCCCCCACCCTTTTTGCCATAGCACAAGTTGGGCAGCTGGCCACATACTGTACTCCTCCACATCCTTGCGCAAAGATGGCCACCAAAATTGCCGCCTCAATAGGTGCAAAGTTTTCAGGAACCCAAAGTGGCTAGCTGGCTTGGCATTTTGACACCTCTCCAGTATTTTCCAATGTAAAGCTTCTGGAACATATAGTCTATCACCACTCCACCAATACCCCTGCTTTTCTGTTAAATTTGCTTTATTAGCTTGCAACCAAGCATCCTTCTTTAACTCAAAAAGCAATTCAGTCTGCATGTCTTCTACTTTTAAAGTTGGTACAAACTTCTTACTCCTTTTAACCGCCACCATTCCCAACTGCTGGGTTGGAAAAATTGAGTCTACCACCTCCTCTCTCTGACTGTTGTGTTGGGGCAACTGTGATAGAGCATCAGCCAAAAAATTCTTCCCTCCAGGCAAGTACTTGAGGGTAAAGTTAAACCTACTGAAAAATTGAGCCCACCTAACTTGTTTAGAATTCAATTTTCTGGTGGCATGCAAATCCTCTAAATTCTTGTGATCTGTCCATACTTCAAATCACTGAGATGCTCCCTCCAGCAAATGGCTCCATTTCAGCAAAGCCCATTGCACTGCAAAGGCTTCCTTCTCCCATACATGCCAACGTCGTTCTGTGTCGGTAAATTTATGGGAGAGGTAAGCACAGGGTCTCAGCCCCCCTTCATCTTTTTGTAACAAAATCCCTCCAGTTGTGACATCTGATGTGTCCACCTACACTATGAATGGCTTCATAGGATCGGGATGTTTCAACACAGGCTCTGATGTAAATAATGATTTTAACTGTTCCAATGCCTCTTGACACTGCAGTCCATTGTAATTTTGCCCTGGGTTTTTTCACTTCTTTTTGATCCTCTTTTACCTTTGTTTTTAATAAGTCAGTGAGGGGTAATGCCACCTGTGCGGAATTGGGGATAAACTGCTTGTAAAAATTTGCAAACCCTAAGAAACTTTGCAACTGCCTCCTAGTTCTCGGGGATTCCCAAGCGATTACATCTTGCACCTTTGCTGGATCCATTTCTATCCCCTTACTTGACACTCGGTGCCCCAGATAATCCAACTGTTCCTTGTGAAACTCACATTTTGACAATTTAGCATATAATTGATTTTGCAATAGGTGTTTCAACACTTCTCTCCCCAATCTTACATGCTTTTCCATTGTTTCAGTATAGATCAAAATGTCATCAAGGTAAATTAATACCCCTTTATACAACAAGTCATGTAATACTTCATTTATCAAATGCACAAAACCCCAGGGGCCCCCTGTAATCCAAAAACCATCACAAGATATTCAAAATATCCCAACTGAAAATTAAATAAATTAAATTAAATGTACCTGAGGGACCGTCTCGTCCCGATAACGTCGACCCGCCCCACCCGTACATGCAGGGAGGGCATGCTTCGGACCCCCTCAACAAGACAATTCCATCTAGCGGGGTCCAGGAGGCGTGCCTTCTCTGCGATAGCGCCCGCCTTGTGGAATATTCTGCCCCCGGAGGTGAGACTGGCCCCCTCCCTCCTGGCCTTTCGGAAGGCCCTTAAGACCTGGCTTTGCCACCTGGCCTGGGACGACGGAGGTGGTAGTGCCTCCTGGGGTTGGCTTGCCCCATAGCTCTACTATCTATTCTGCGGGTCCAAGCCCATCCTGGATTTTATTTTATTATGTTTTGTTTGTGTTTTTAGATATTTTGTATAGTTTTAAATTTTTTATTTATTGTAACCCGCCCAGAGTCCCTTGCATGGGAGATGGGCGGGGAATAAATTAGAATAATAAATAAAATAAATAAATAAATGCTGTTTTCCATTAATCTCCTTCTCGGATTAGAACCCAGAAATATGCCTCCCTTAAATCCAGTGTGGTAAAAATTCTCCCCTTCGATAGGTGAGCCAGCATGTCTTTCATCAATGGTAAGGGGTACCGGTTGGAGGTACAAATAGCATTCAGCCCCCTATAGTCTGTGCACAGCCTCAGAGACCCGTCCTTCTTGGTCCTGAATAAAACAGGTGCGGCCATTGAAGAAGAGGCGGGGCAAATAAAAGCCTGCTCTAAGTTCCTGTCAATAAACTCCCACAAAGCCTCCAAATCCTTAGGAGTCATGTAATACAGTTTTGTCTTGGGCAATTCTGCCCCGGGTTCCGGTTCTGTGGCACAGTCTGATTTTCTATGAGGTGGGAGTTCGACTCCACTTCTCCAAATGCCTCCTTCAAGTCTCTGTACTGCAAAGGGATGGGAGAAACCACTTGTGTTATCTCCCCCCCTAAAGCTTCATTCATTGCCCCTACCAGTTCAGTCCCAGGTTCTCGGGGAATCAGACCCTTATATGTCCCATCAGCAAATGTCATTTGGCCTGCAATCCAGTTCACCTGGGGATTTCGAGCCTGTAGCCAAGTTTGTCCCAACACTATGGGTTGATTGAAAATAGGAGCCACCACAAACCTCAAAGTCTCTTCATGGGCCCCTATTCTCATTCGCACTGCTTCAGTGTAATATTCCATTGGGCCCCCACGCATCTCTGACCCATCAAGCTGGGTGAAAAGTATTGGGTTCTTCAGCTTCCCCACTTTCAACCTCAACCCAGCTACTATAGCAGGATGCGTAGTAGTGCATCCCGAATCTATCATCCCCACCATATTCATGGTGCTGTGGCCTCCCAGCATCTCTATTTGCAAATCCACAAGCATTGCCGAGCAGGTTCCACTCACCATAGGATCTTTGCGCCCATCCTCTGTAGCCTGTTGTCTAGCGCCACTTAGGGCAGGCTCTTGTTTCTCGACAGCTCAGCTCCCCCTTCATCCAAGTCCTCCTCACCAGAAGGGACGTTGCAATTCCTTCCCTCCAGGGTGGTGGCTGCTGCTCCCTTGACTTTTGGCGCTTGGTTCTTAGTGTTGCTAGCTCCAACCTTGCTCTTCCCCACAGCCACTGCTTAGGGGCAACTGGCAATGCGATGGCCTTCCTTCCCGCACTTAAAAGACAAGCCTTGCTTCCCCCGGCGCTTCTTTTCTTCATCCCATGATTTACGCACTCCCCGTCTCGACGTGGTGATCGGCACTGCTTTTCCTGCCGCCTGAACCTGGGGTTTCTGCCTCCTCTTGAGGCATAATTTCATGCTTCCACTTCACCAGCAAGACAGATCCACTCTATCAGCATCTGTGGGTTCCCTCTAGCCAGGGACCATTCCAGAATCTCTTGCTGCAGCCCCTCTTTGAAGTATTCAACCTTCAGAGCTTCTAGCCAGTCTGTTAACTTTCCAGCCAAGCTCTTAAATTCCATAGCATACTCAGACACCGATCTAGCCCCCTGCTTGATATGCTGCAAACTTGTTTTGGCCTTCATTCTACCCAGGGGGTCCTCGAATCTCCTCTGCAAAGCTGTATTAAATCTCTGGAAATTTTCCAGCTCTGATGAACCACTATTGTATAGTTCCACCAACCACTCACCCGCTTCTCCCTCAAGATGGGCGGAAATGTGACTCACCTTTGCCTCTTCCGTTGGGAAATTGTCCTCAAACTCATCCATAAAAACCCTTACATGGGTCAGGAAGCAAGCTAGAGTCTTAGGTTCTCCAGAAAGTTTTACCTTTAGATCTCTTCCTCCGAGTCACGGGGTTCTACCATCAGGAGGGCAAGCAGCAGTTGCTTCTGATGCCCTGCGTCCTCCCACTTCATCCGTGGAGTCAGCATTGCTCTCCCCCTCTGTAACCTGTTGGGAGTCAGTTCTGGAATCTGCCACTTTCACACTACCAGCCTTTCCCCGGCTCTCGCACTGAAGCAGCTGCTTGATTGCTCTCTGCAGTCCTGCCATCTGGCTCTTCAGGGACCTCATCTCCCCCTCCATTATCACCATTTGCCTCTCTGGTTTTGACAAACATGGTTGGAATCACTCCCTCACGTCGTGACCCACCGAGTGGAGTCCTTCTCCATGCTCTGCCCTACATCCAGGGCCCACGATCAGTCGTGCTCCTTCACCAGCCTAGGTGAGAGCATCTCTGGTTCGGGAGTGGGAAGAATCTCCCTCTTTGCGCCCCTGACTTTGAAGTGTCTTTTAGCAATCTGTTTAGCCATGCTCTCCGGCAGCTCTTCCGTCCCGAGAGTAGCCTCTCCCTGTTCAGGATTTTCTTGCTGGTCTTCATCAGTCAACATGGTGTCGTTGTGTAAGACAGTGATTGTGAATCTGCTCTTTCTGTGACGTTCCACTCCTTTGATATTAATTTAGAAACTCTCATCACAAGCCATGGTAGGATATGAAAAAGTTCTTTAATTAATACAAGTGAATAGAATCGATGCAAAGAGCAGATTGAGCAAAAGCGTGCGCAATCACAGATTTAAACATGCCAGTTTTCACGTACTCCTACCAACCCCTCCCTTATCGACTCAGTTCCCATAACTCTAAACTGCCAGCCTTTTGATGATCCCAGCTGAACGACCTTGGGGTCTGGTTCCCGTCTCTCCTCCTTCCACATTCCAACATGTTGTATACCATGCCTATCTCTAACACAGTGCTTTTCAAACTGCCGCTGTTGGTGACACACCAATGGCGGCAGTGGTGGCGGCCTTGTGTTTTCCACTAAAACGCGGAAGCGTTGATGGCGCACCGCTGCCGTCACTGCTGCCGCCGCCGTACACATCATGGCCGCCGTCCGCGCCGCCGCATCGCCACCATGCACGCCCCCACCGCCGCTTCTGCGTTGTGTCGCGACACACTAAACTGTGTTGCGACACACTAAAGTGTCGTAACACACAGTTTGAAAAGCTATGCTCTAACAGCTCTTCTACTGTCTTGCAAGCATGCTAACTAATTACTACAAGCCCCATGTACCTAATAACTACAAACCCCATCTATTTGGCACAAGCCCCATGTACCTAAGAACTACAAACCCCATCTATCTCTGGCAGGAAGGCATCCTGACATTATCTCTGGCAGGATGGCATCCTGACAGTCTATCTATCCAGAGTGATCTTTCTTTAATGATGGAGGGACCTTTGTTATTTCTGAACATGTTTCAGTATACTGTATGTAAAACCTGAGTCGGTATGTTTTCCTGCCGCATTATGCTATTTTAAAAAGATACATTGTAATATTTTTAATGTTATATTTTTATAAAAAGCTGGGGTAGACATCTTGGTCCATGAGAAAAATTCCAAAGCCACAGTTGAGTGATAATTAACCCAAAAACAGAAGCCAGGTTTTAAAGTTTGCCGGAACAATTCTTCAGGCACAATGTTATGGAAAAGCAAAAGATTAGGATGCCATGTTGGGAATTCTATTTAATTGGTATTGGTTGGGCAAGTCTCTGGGGAAGGGTTTTCCCAATCCTGCTGTCTGAATTTGTTTTAAATGGAGAGGGCAAGAACTGAACCTGGGCCCGTGGTCACACGAAACACATGCTCTGCTAATCAGCAGTGGGTTCTCATCCTCATACTAATCTTACATCTTTGTTTGGTAAAAAAATAATAATAATACAGATTCCAAACTGTGCAACCTTAATGGTGTAATTTCACCACAGATTCAAGGACAAGTAGTACTTCAGTTTGGAAATGACAATGGCTCCTTCATTGAACTTTTGGAGGAAGATATGTTCCCCTGTTCTCACATTTTATTCAGTATGTCTAATCCATTTGGGCAATACAATAGAAGCAAAATGTATTTATCCTTTTTCTGGGGGAAAAATAATTATACCCAGTAGGAGGAAAATGAGCTATACCAGTTCCAGGGCGTAGTTTTTCTCATATTCTCTGGGAGAAAAAGGGAAACAAGAATACTTCCATTTGGAATCCTATGGCCCTAGAGTTTTTCCAAGGACATCTTGAAATGCCTCTCCCCCAAGGACATTTCCATTTCACAGAGAAAGCTTATGAGGTTAGATCTCTCACTCCAAAATCAGAATTATCTCTTGATTCTCAGATAAGGAAATCAAACATAGCCTATTAAAAAATTGGGATGTCACAGTTCTATACAGTTTTATCTGGGAGTAAATCAAGTAAACCTTTGAATAGCTGTGTAGTAGGGTTACACTGTAAATTATTCAGTTATGGGGAATTCATTGAAGCAAGAGTCCTGGATTGCAATTAGAAAAATTAAGATTTTAATGTTTCAGCTACCTTGGATCAGAAGGTGAGCAGAACGTCTACGCTGGACGATAATGCTTCCTTTGAATGACCATATCAGTTTTTTTCATACTGGATTCTGAACTCCAGGGTAGATAGGCATCTGATTTATATGTTAGGAGATGGTGGAGTGGGAAGATGCTGGAAGTAATGGTGTTTCATTTCCATTTACACTGCTGGCTTTGGACAAGACACTTAACCTTCCTTTGCCTGTTACTCCATGTGTGAAATGGAGTGAATAATCATGGTAATTCATACGTTGAGTATTCAGAGTATCAAACAGAATCTTCTGCTTGAAAAAGAATGGCCTGTGAATCAATAGCAACGTTTGTTTGTGGTATTACAGCAGTAAGAAATAAGTTGTCAAAATGGAATAGTGTCAACCACTTTTTTTTCCTCATTGCATATTTTATTTATCAGTGTGAACTACAACATATAATCTCCTTTGGAAGGAGTTTTTGCTACAAGAAGAATAATGGCCGCATACTCAGCAGGCTGCAGTGGGATGAGATACCATGCTTGCAGCATTTCTTTGCAACATAATTGCAGCATCAATGAACCATGAATTCAACCTAATTAACATAACTGGAACCACTGCAATCATGCTGCCATTCAATTTACTTTTTGAACGTTCTGGTGAAGTGTCAGGATTGCGTTATTTCCTATTGAAATGCTGCCGAGTACTGTCCACTTGGAATTTTTCAGCTGCACTCCTCATTTTTTTTCAAAGTGTCTAAACTTACTTACAGATTTATTTATTTATTGTTGGTGAAGGGGATATTTCATTGGTTCAGTGACTACATCTATTGAACCACAAATAGTTTTTGTTAATCTCCCTTCAGAAGATAATTAAATACTTCAAGGGACAAATTTAGGCTTGTACTGCAGTGACAGTTTACCAGTTTGATGCAAATGGAGGAGTCAACAAATGGTCTTGGTACAAAGCTTCTTAGCCTGTACTTTTTCCTACTAGTTAGTTGAAGTTGTGTAAAAGGTCTCTGAACATACGCAGAATGCCTTTTCATTTCTGCAGAGCTACGTCACCCCTTTATTGTTCTATTGCTGTGCTCTCTCATCATTAGATGCATGGAATCCAATATTGGATCAGGTTGTTACACACCAGAATCAAAAGCCTTCTGGTACCTCAGATTTTTCTTTTAATTTTTCAATAAGAAAACCATCTTTGTGCTTCTTGAAGGTAGTGCAGATCAGCAAAGGCAATTTAAAGGCCTATAATTAACCAAAATTTACTAAAGTTTTCATTTACTGATGCATTTATTTGTTGACTCCCAAATAAACTGTTCTACAAAATACTTGGATTGTATATTGTATGAAGTGTGTCTGTCAGAATAAAGTTAATTAGATTATGGAGGGGAAAAAGCACTGAGAATATCTTACAATGTTCACCTTCTATATCCTCCAATCTCAGGTAAAATTACCATAGTGCCTCCTTTATGAGTTTGTTGGAGACCAGCACACGCATCAATAGAAGCACAAATTGTGTTTATTTTGGTACTGGAGGCTATAAAAGAAAATGTAAAAGGGACAGGGATGTAACACCTTCATATAGTTATATGCAAATCAAAGTATACCTGTAACCCATGCATGAGGTAATAAAGGTGGGACTAGAAAGACAGTGGTTCTATTAAGAATACAGAGACTGTGTGTTAGAATCACAGTCACAGTCTGATGTTTCTATTCCTGTTATCTCCCTTGTCCTTGCTTCCCATAGCTTTCTTCACCTCCAAGTATCCCTTCTTGTTATCAGCATTCCTTTGCCTTCCATGCATTTTATGGCTGAATTGGCATTTTTATAACTTCTCTAAGGGGCCCAAGAAAGGTGATAGGGGTGTGCAGTGAGAGAGCTGCTTAGCCTAACTCAGGCTTTTTCAATTCTTTTCATGCCACAGAACCAGTTAGTTTAAACAAGGGGAAAAAAATCCCAGAATCTCTGCTGCCTGCCTCAGAGGTGGTGAGTTGTCATGAGCACAATGGTCCGGGGCGGGGGGCGGGGGACATTATGAATGTCAGCTGACAAGCCCAACCCTTTTCACTGTATCTTAGAAAAATGGATGACCTGGGCTGAATTTGAGTGAACTCCCCCCCCCCCTTAGTCTCTCACGGAACCCAGGTTCTCGCCAGGGTTACGTAGAACTCACTTCAAAAAACCCTAGGCTAGCTAATGCCTTTTCCTTCTTCACAGCTGTTCCTTCTTTGGTGAGAAATAGGCTATGCTTCTCTGCTCCTTCTTTGGAGGATGAATGGATCAGGTTATTCTCATCTTAGCTATCATGTTCTTTGTAGAAGTGAGAGGTGATATTTCACATGAAAACTGAGCCATGAGCTTGGAATCTGGAGGCAGGAGATGATATGTCAGCCTTCCCAGGTAGATCAGACAGGAAACATGACCAAATGAGTCTGTGGCTTGAATCATGTCAACTGGATTTCTATTTTCTTAGTGGAAACGTTTCACTCCTTATCCAAGGAGCTTCTTCAGTCTGAGTTCCAAGCTCCTTGGATAAGGAGTGAAACGTTTCCACTAAGAAAATAGAAATCCAGTTGACATGATTCAAGCCACAGACTGTTCCACCTGGATGACTGAGAACCTTCATAGACATATGACCAAATGAGCTAATACTACTTTATTGTAAGGCTACATTAGCAGAATGCAAGTCTGATAGTACAAATCTCCGACCATCTCTTTTACAGCCTGATAAGTTAGGGAGGTTCCTTTCTTTCTCTGCCCATTATGCAGCTGCAGACTATGTCCTCTCTTATCTGATTGTTCCCTAAGCAACATCTCAACCTCCTCCCCCAGCTCCCAAGGTCATTCCCACATACCATTACATGATGCAATGGCTGGATTCACACATTGTGCCAAGCCATAATGTCATTTGCTTGGCTTTGACTTTGTGTGTTATATAAAGCCAGACCTTGTGGGTTGTAAACCATGCCTTTGAGCCTACAGTACTGTTTGAATCAATATGATTTACTCAGTGTATTTACTATTTTTGTATATATTTTTATTCTGTCTTTCTAGTGCATCATCATTGGCGATCACTCGTAGCCGAGTAAGATTGTCTTCCAAAGGTAAAATTTTAACGGTGGATCCGTAAGTGGCTATAAAGGCCAATTCTGGATCCGCACAACCTCCCACAATGAGGGCATAGGTTTCCGGGTGGGAGACGGTCATGATGAGGGTTTGCCTGACGTGCCTTCCTTTTAGCTCTTTTCTCCTTTTCGCCCTGTACTCGTGCTTCTTCAAAGTCCATAGCGCCATTAATAAAGGATGACCTCCAATTGAAACGCTCATGAGTTAGGGCTTCCCAGTTCTCAATGCTGATATTACATTTTTTTAAATTAGCTTTGAGAGTATCTTTGAATCTCTTTTGCTGTCCACCAATATTCCGTTTTCCATTCTTAAGTTGGGAGTAAAGTAGCTGCTTTGGAAGACGATGGTCAGGCATTCGAACAACATGACCGGTCCAGCGAAGTTGATGTTGGATGATCATTGTTTCAATGCTGGTGGTTTTCGCTTCTTCTAATACGCTAACATTAGTCCGCCTATCTTCCCAAGTAATTAACCTGGATGTGCATAATACCTGAACCCAGCAATGAGTGAGAGGTGAGAGACCAAACTAGATACAGTATAGAGGTAGTCCTTGACTTAGGACCATTCATTTAGCAACAGTTAAAAGTTACGACGGCGCTGAAAGAAGTGACTTACGACAGTCCTCATACTTACAACCTTCGTAGTGTCCCTGCAGTCACGTGATCAAAATTCAGGCTCTTGGCAAACCAGCATGTATTTACAATAGTTGCATCATCCTGGGGTCACGTGATCACCATTTGCAACCTTCCCAGCTGGCTTCCAACAAGCAAAATCAATGGGGAACTGTGTGATTCACTTAATGACTGGGTGGTGCACTTGACGACTGCCGCAAAAATTTTTTGTAAAATCAGGTGTGGTCACATGATGCTTCGTTTAATGACCGCACCACTTAATGCCAAATTTTCCTGTCCCTATTGTGGTCGTAAGTACCTTGTTGCTCAAAGTCCTAACTTAAGCATGTGTCCAATATGGGTAGTTAGACTCAGGCAGAAAGTCTTTCACTGTAAAAGTGCTTCAAATTCCGACATAAGAGAGTTTCCGAAAACTGAAGTTTTCTGATTCTACTACACAAATTCCTGATACAACTCTTGCATAAAAAAAAAATTTTGATACCATTTCGGTTGCACCCATCAGTACCACCCAAATCAGATCACAGTTAGATGGGCTGGTTGTATGGGCATATGATTCTGATATCCCCTTCATCTTCTAGCCTTTTTTATCCAAAGGCCATGTACTGGATTGCTACTTGCAGATGTGGTATCTGTAGCTTTCTTCCTAGCTTTACGGGAACAAAGACAGCAGTGAGATAACAATGTGTCAGCACTGACCTTGCTTCTGCTGTGCTTTTTGCTGTTAATTACATTCATTTCTGTAGTGTTTGACAACTTACAATGTAGGTTAACCTCTCTCACACACTCCACAAAAATTCCTTCAGAGGCAGTTGTACAAATTACTCGTTAAAAATGATCATCCACATTCTTTTAGATTCATTACAACAATTTATCCCATTTCCAAACTAGTCTATTCCAAATACTAACGAAGTTGCTTGTATTTGAATTTTAGGTTAAATTGAGATAACATGCAAGTTGGAGTGGGGGGTGTCACCTGCTTGCTGTGTTCAGTCAATGTGTGTGAATGGTTTCAATTTCTCTGTAGCACTTTTTCTCCCACAGGGCTCATAATGTAATTCCTAGTTGTCAGTCTTTGCAAAAAGCAATATTCCTCTGCCATTGCACGAAAGTAAAAGTGAGACATGGCTCTGGCCCATAGCACTTCCTTCTTTCTTCTTGGGTCATTTCCCCACTAGTGACTTTGGTATCTTCATAGCCTCACAAAACTGAAGTGGGACAAAGCCTGTCATCCTTGCTAAGTTCTAGCACAACAATGGTTGGCTGACTCTGGAAGATGCTGGAAGTCACTAGTAGTGAAATGACTTAAGATCATTGTGTCCTGGAGCAGGGAAAATAAATGCTTAGCAATGTAAGGAAGCATCCCACTGTCTGTTCAGCAGCTCACCTGAGGCACAGTGTCGTGCATACTACCGCCTTCTTAGATCAAGGATGGACAATTTTTTTCAGCTAGGAGCCACATTTTATTAAAAAGAAAAGAAAGAAAGAATGGAAAGGCTGCAGGGACATGTCTTGAATTGTACCTCTGTATTTTTGAGGTTAGTAGTGGAATAGCTGTATTAAGTCATGCAGAGATTTAACCCACCTATTTTGCCTCTTCTTTTAATAAGCTACTGTTAAAAATCACTTTGTAATGATTGGTGTTTTTGCTAATGAGTTTATGCTGCAAAATCAGGGGCTGAAAAGAGGGACTGGACACTGTGTGCCACATCTGATTTAGAATAAGTTCTCTCTCTCTCTCTCTTAACCCTTTTATTTTTATTTAAAACACAGGTGTCTTTTCAAAAAACATATTACCTATGGATGGATAAATAATTACTGAACTTATACAATTAATGTTCAATATAATGTTAGTAAAAGATAACAAGCAGAGTTAGATTTCAGATATGTTCTCTCTCTATAGTATATAATGCTTATTTAAGAAGTTGTGGGTGGGTGTTTTTGAGGCCCTTTCATTAATCAGATTCTTCTTATATAATTGATATTTGTCCATGTCTGAAAAGTGTTTTAGTGTCACTTAAGAGTAATTAAAATAGATTTTAAAAATGATGCCTATTAGTAAGGATATTATTATTATTATTATTATTATTATTATTATTATTATTATTTCATTGCATTTATATTTGTCCTTGAGAATTCAAGCAAGTTGTCTATGAGAATTTCCCCCTAATTATACCTCCACAAAAGAAGCCCTGTGAGGTTAGTTGGACTGAGAGAAGATGACACACAGAACCACACAGGTGAGCTCTGTGGTCAAGCAAGTTGAATCTGGATCTCCCTGCCAAGTCCAACACCTTAACCGCTACCCTGTACTGGCTGTCTTACTCTTCATTAGTAAATATGTGCTCAAACGTGATAGGTACTGCTACCTGAGAAGTTATTACCCATAATAAAAATCATACCCTTTTAAAATATTAAGGCACAGATGTGAGTGGAATATAGTGGCATGTATGCACAGATAGTATACAATATCCTCCACTGGTTTGGAGAGTCAATGGTAATTCAGCTTATCCTTTACTGTGCAAGAGCAATGATTTATTAGGGCGATGTAATTGTGTTTGTTTTATAAAAGCTGCCTTAGGGAATCTTCCTGAGTAAAAAGCTTCACAAAAATAAATGTCTCACTGATACATAAAAGAACATTTATTTATTCTTGGTTTTAAACTTGGTTGCTTGTAAGATTCTTCAGCAATAGATATAGGATAAGAAGAGTCTTCTCTGAATGAGTGCTCACTTGCTTATATAGAATTGTTACAGGAGGACTCAATGAGCAAAATCTGCTTTTGAGGAGGAGGAGGAGGAGGAGGAGGAGGAGGAGGGGGGGGGGAGCCAGATAGCTGCTACAACAGTCCACAGCTACCGGAAGAAACTGAGGAAGAAATTTGAGTGTGAAAACTTGTAGGATAAGTCCTCCTAGATTGCGAATGCATTTAAAACTTTCAACTTTGCTTAATGTTATTTATTTTAATTTAAAATACTCTTAAGCTATCTTTCAGGCTCTCAAATTTTTTTAAAAAAATAGTAATTAATTAGAAGCCAGTGATTATATAAGAAATTCTGAAAACCAAAAATACTAAAAACTACTGCAGTCTCATTTTAAAAAGTGCTATATAAGGGAAGACCGAAATAATGAGTGAATACTTGTGACTTCCCTGAAGGCTTTGAATGACAAGGTTTAAAAAACTTTGTTAGGTAGTAAGTCAGAGACACAGGGCCCCTGCCATAAAGACCTTCCTCATGCAATAGTGGAGCTGAGGCAGGTTTCCTCGCTCCCGACCTTCCGGAAAGACTTAAAGACCTGGTTCTGCCGCCTTGCGTGGGATGGGAATGCTACTAGTTCCTCCTGGGGGTGGCTGGTGCCATGAAGCCCGCCCTATTATTAACATCTAGTCCACTTGGATTTTATATTTATTTATATGGACGTTTTAATTTTATATTCATGTTTTTAATTTGTTTTATTGTGAACTGCCCAGGGTCCCCCGATTTGGGGGAGATGGGCGGTAATTTAAATTTAAATAATAAAAATAATAATAGTGGAGCAAATGTATAGCTCAGGTTTGAAATGTTGGAATCTTGGTGTTTCTTCTTGCAAGCGTTTCATTACCAAGTTAGGTAATATCATCAGTGCTTTGGCACAAAGGAGTGGGGTTTGCTGGCTTTTTATATGTGGCAAGTTGTCCTACCTGACTTAATCAGAACTGCTGTAGTTTTAATGCCTGTTTCTGATTGGCCTACCTGGCTTAGTTGGCTGTATTGTTTCATCTTAGATTGTTCCTGCCTACAGTGTTGGTTCTCCCTTATCTGTGTGTAGATTGCTGGATGTGTGATCTATCAGAATGCTTGGCTTCTAGGGAATTCCCTTTCATTCTTGGAAGTAGCTTGATCTAAAATGGTTATTTTCCAAATTGAGTTTGTGGTTAAATTTGTTTAAGTATTGTGAAGTTAAAGAATTTCCATCGTATTTTCTGACTGCCAATTTGTCAGCCCTCCCACGTTCCATCACAATTGGTGTTCTTGTGTGCATTCTGCTAATCTTCTGCCTGTTTGTCCTACATAGTGGCTTTCACTGTCTTTGCACTATATGATGTAAATAATTCCTGTTCTGTCTTCTTTAATTGTTGGATCTTTGGGTTTGCTTAAGATGCTTTGGAGGGATTTCATTGATTTGTGGGCTAGTGTGATACCTAGCAGTTGAAGTAATCTGCTGTTGGTTTCTGAGACATTTTTATGTATGGGAGAATTGCTTTTTCCATGAGTTGTAGTGGTTGTGTTCTAGCTGGATGCATGGAAGGGCACTTTTTTATGAAGTTGTATGGGTACCAATTGTGTTGAAAAATTATGTAAACTTAGTCTGTTTCTTCTCTTTAAAGTTCTGGGTTGCTGCAGTGTGTCTTTGCTTGTCTGAATACTGTTCTTATACAGCTTTTCTTGTGGGCAGTTGGATTGTTGCTCTGGTAGTCTAGTGTAGTCAATTAAGTAATGTCATCTTGCATGACCCAGGAAGCATGCATAATCTGTTGTAATTCCTGCCCTCTGTAATGATGTCCCCACAGAGATTCATGTGGCTCCCACCCTTATGTCATTAGGAAATTATTGAAGACCTGGTTGTTGTCACAGGTCTTTGGGACAAAGTGATAATGGAGCCCCCTTCCTGTTCTTTTGCTTGTTTTTTTTAAAAAAATAATTTTGATTATTTTACTCTTACAGTCTGTTTTACCATTTATATGTTTGTATATGTATATGTATATGTATATGTATATAGGTTCCTAGTTGTTATATGTACAGTATATGTTTATGTATTGTGTGTGTGTGTGTGTATATATATATATATATATATAGAGAGAGAGAGAGAGATTCCTAGTTGTTAGCCACTCAGATTCGTATGGGAGTCAGATAGCCCATAAATTATTTACCTACATACATAAATAAATAAATAAATAAATCCTCAAAATTGGGTTTAGAATCAGTGTTGTGCACACATTATCCTACATTTTTTCCCACCACTTCTGAAGCTTGAGAAAAGGGTTTGCTTTCCAGATTTGTTCATTGGAAAAAAGAATTTCCAAGAAATGCTCATGGGTAGGATGTGTTCTTACACTTACTCATTTATAAGGTAATCAAGGACACATGCATAAGTGTCCTGCCCTTCTTTGAACTATCATCTATCTAGCAGTCTATAGCCTTCCTGGATTCACACACTTCAATTAAATACCCAGTGAAAATATCATGACGGAAGTCCTCCCACTGGGCTTTTCCGGATTAGCCAGACAGGATGGCTTCAAAGTAATAGAAATACGTAGAACAGGAAACACCAATACTAGTGGTAGCACCTTCTGCCATTGACTATAGTAAAGCTCCAAACCACTATCAAGAGATATTCTCAGGTCCCTGGGTATAAATTAGAGAAATGGACAACTATTGTCCAGCTTGGGTTAGGGGGTGAATAATTGAGAAATTGTAAGGCTGATTTTGGCCCAACATTACAAGAATGAGCTGCAGCAAGCAGGGATTACAAATCCCCCTTACAATCTAGCGAAAAGGAATTTGAAAGTTTTGGTTTTGGTTTTAAACTAATCATAACTTTTCTGGCAGCCTAAACCTACATGGACAAGCCATAGTTAACCCCAACTATTTTTAATATGAATAAATGAACTCCAAACCGTAGGTTTTCAGACTGGCTCATTTTACTTAATTTTAATTAAGAGTAATCACATTTCAAGGTTGAGATAATGATGAACTACAGCTTAGATATGGAAAATATCTGAAATATTTAAAGCAATGGGAAAATTACAAATGTATGTAATACATTTACAAATAAAAATAAATGGATGCTGCTACCAAGGTTTACACCAGTTCCCGTGCTTTGAAGCCTAGTGGAGACTAGGAATGGATCCACCAGTACTAGATCAACAATAGGCTGCAAATTGATAAGCAAATAAGAACATAATCATTTCTTGTCATGTTAAAATGCATCTCATTGCCCTTGGCGAAAGAGATGGAGTCTTACATGTCACAGGTGTCCTTTATGCTCAGGAATTAGTAATGATCCAAAACTACAAATAATCATATATACAAATCTTCCTACTACATAGATTATAGAAATCATTTGGTGGACTAAAAGCTGAGCAGCAATGTATAAACAATTTTGAAGCATTCAGTGTACCATTACTAATATTGTAAATATGTCTTATTTTTTCAATGTTTCAGAAAAAAAGGCATTGGGGAAAAGTGTATCTGTTTAACTGTGGCTTTTTCTCCCCATATCCTCACATCTCTACTATGCGTTAGTTAAAATAGTGGAAATTTATGATCTTGCAACAATGCTGGAAGGGAGGAAATAATCATTGACTAAGTTTCACCACAGGTCATTGTCATAAGATTGTACCATGCTTTAGGATTCTGTGCAAATGCAATGAAGTTGTTTTACAGTGCAATCCTATGTTCATTCATGAGATGGTAAACACCACTGGATGGGACTGGTAGAGCCCACCCTATAATCCTCTATAATCTGTAGGTTCACTAGCAGACTAACCAGTGGGAAAAAGGTTCCTAGAACATTGGAAATTTGAAAATGATTGCCCTAAACAACTAAAAATGACCTCCAACTAAAATAAATTGAATTTGTGTGGTAATAACAAGACTGAAAAGAATTAAAAAGCATGTGCCAAATAAAGCCATCTTCATGTCTGGAAAATATGAGACATTGTTTTTCAACAATTAATCTAAACCAGTTAAAATACTGAAGGAGATGAAACTGTCCAGATGCAAGTTCATCAACTTTTATATATATGTAAATTATTATTTATTGATGTCAACATATAAATTCAATATTAAGATGTTAAGAATAAGAAAGTAGCCTTTGAAACGGCAGACCAGCAAAACACAGTGTATACTTTTCCCCAGTTCTGTGTATTTCATTAAGCCTATGAAATCTGGTCTGCAAAACTGGGGGTATTTTTCTTTTTTTCCCCTCTTTTTTTGAACTCAGAAAAAGAAAAATATGGATGACCACTAAATTTTGGAAATGAAGTAGATGTTTCTGTGATTCTCTGCTGCCATGCAATAGTTATCCATATTTGTGCAGCCCAGACCTGTGTAGGCATGTATTTCGGTCTGTTTGGTGTACTTGAGCTAAATTCAAATATCTGCATCAAGACTGTAGCCTTGATCTATAAGGATAGTTGTTGTTGTTGTTGTTATTGTTATTATTGTTATTGTTATTGTTATGCATCAGTTATATAATGCTTTGTTTTAGTTAGACTTCTTAAAATGACTTACATATAAATCTAGTGCTTACATGAAAAAATACCTAAAACCGAAACAAAATAAAAGCAGCTAAGCTCCAGCGGAAAAGCAGGCAGCGGGTGATGCTTCTGCCTAATTCCTTCTCTTGGATTTCTTTCTATGATGCAGTTGATTCTAGAATCTGTTATGGTGATCAGGGAATAATTTATCAGGAGCAGGAAGAAGTTGCCTGTTTCTCTCACTTTCCAGGGTGCTAAAGATCTTGGATGCTGAGGTGTGCTCCCAATAGTCTTGCTATTGGGTTCCAAAGGCATGAAGTCTTCTTTCTCCCAATAGGAATATCATATTCAGCAAACAAAGACAGAATCCTATATATATTCTGTTTGCCAGGCCCATCCCTTTTTGTAGAGTTGCTATTTAGTATATTAGAAGACATACTGAAGGTGCAGCTTGAATGATGCAATTAGATGACATTATCCAAGCATTTGTGGGTCTCTTTAGTTCTGTTTCCTGCCCATGGCTCGCATTGCAGCAGGACACTGAGTTCCCAGCCTTAAGAGCAAGGAACTTGGTGTTGTTACCTTTTCATACATGTCTGTGCAGGTACAAACTCCTGCCTTGTAAAGAAGGGAGAAATAGGGCAACCTGCACTAGGTGATATATTGTCAACTAGGAATTCCTGTGCAGTCTGTTTCCATCTTAGGTGTCCATAATCAGTATGGCTAAACAATAAGAGCTGGTGCCCGAATTGTCTCCCTCCCCCTTATCCTTCTGTGCCATATATTTTCAGTGATATAAATCTTTAAATCATCTAGGTTCAAAGCACACACAAATCAAAAAGAGACTCCTTGACCACCTTTCCTTTTGTGTGATTATCTCACAAACCTACCAATTAAAACATGTAAAAATAAGATTCTACACTTCTTTTAGCGAACTCTGTCACTTAAGGGATACATAGTTTTTCGTTATTTTTCACCTTAGTGTTAGCTCAAGTAGAAATCGTTCTTAAGCTTCTTTGGCCTGACTTCCCCAGCATGAAGCCTGATTCTTGTGACTCATTACATTACAAGGCATGAGTATGGCACAAAGCTTGTCAGCCAAGAGATGTATTAAAAATAGAGAATTAATTTGAAAAGTCTGTTTCTTACTTACGTTGGCTGCTCTCCTGAAACCATAGTGCAGAGAAGTCCCATTGAAGTGGTTGAGGACTGCAGCCATAGCATCAAAACATTATTTGGAGCAAGTCAAAGAGGCTTTCTGGCATTTCATTGTTTTTATTTCCTTTTCCATGATTTTTATTTTTATTTTTTTATTTTTGTTGTTGGTTCTCTTGCATCAGGGCTTTTGTATATATATTAATAACACTGGTAGTAAACATTTAAAATGGTTCTGGCTCTTCAGTCACTTAATGCTATTTTATTTTTAAAGTATTTAGCTTCAGTTTTTCTAAGAATTCTTGTTTTGTTGCTTATTTGTTTTTCATTTATAACCCTACCACCTCTCACTGGTTGCAAGGGAAAAGCAGGCTACAGAAGTCCTACCTCTGCACAAAGAAAAGGAGATTTTCCCTGGAAGCCACCCAGTGTTCAGGGTAACATATGCAGAACATGTCCATCACTTGAAGCATCTGAGCTTGGAATGTTAACCAAGCTTTTGCTTGATCCATCAGGCAACCATTCTCATGAATAACTGTGGAGTCCATGGTGCTCTCTGAGCCTTGTTGTTTTCTTGCAGATGTTTCATTGCCAGGCTAGGCAACATCTTCAGTGCAAAAAGTCCTTTTCGCACTGAAGATGTTGCCTAGCCTGGCAATGAGACATCTGCAAGAAAACAACAAGGCTCAGGGAGCACCATGGACTCAACAGTTCAACCCTGAGCTACAAATATTCTCTTCGATTGGTATCATGAATAACTGCTATACTCTATTTGAGAAAAGCTGGAGATCTCCTTTTTAAATGCTCAAGAGCAAACCAAGTCCTGCTTACAGTCTTCTTGAAATAAATTATCTTTCCTATCTTCCTGCCAACCACCAGCTTCTTTCCCCATGATTGAAGGGCAAATAAATAAATAGAGAAAACCCTTACTCTTGGGCAGGTGTAGAAGGGAAAAATGAAATGCTAGCTGTTAGTGGTCACGGTATCTAGACCTTTTGGAACTGAAAATGGAATTGAAAATTTGGTTATGTCAGAATAGCATTCATGTTGCTTCTAGTAACACAGGAACCAACTTTGTGGCATGATTCACAAGTCATAATGGGATTTGACTTTGGTTGAGTTTTGATGTGTGAACCTAGCCCTTGTGGTCTGTGGCTTAATATGATATGTGAATTCTGCCAATTATAATTTAGTTAAACAAACTGTGCCTTGGTGTGATTTGTGAATCCAGTCTGAATACTGAATATGGTAGATGAATGAACCAAGGGAAAAGTGAACTAATCAGAACAGGGGAACTGCATTCACACAGAGTATATATGTCTGCTGTGTATTTGCTTAAATCTTTTTTACCCACTTGTCAGCCAACAGGTTTCCTAGAATAGCTTACAATAAGATCAATAGAAGCAATAAGAAATTCATGTGGCTTTTAAGTAGTCTGTTAAACAAATGATGGTTTCATTTCTTGCCAACCCATTTACCTCTCCCATATGGAGCAGTTGGTGCATATGTCAAAGGACAGAGAGCAACCCATTCCCTAGCAGCAGATGGAAATGGTGCTGAGTTAGATCATTTCACGGGTAACTTTTTCTCATAAGGCAGTTAATTGTTGATGAATGTCAGCCTCTTTGTATTGTTTGGATTTCCATGTTTTAGATCAGAGCTTTCCAAACTTTTCATGTTGGTGACACACTTTTTAGACATGCATCATTTTGCGACACACTCTTACAGCAGGGCACAAGGCAGGCACTAGGACCTGCGCGGAATCACAGCAGGTTTGGAGGCAGCAAGGCACAAGGCAGGCACTAGGACCTGTGCAGAATCCTGGCAGGGCTTGGAGCCGCGACACACCCAGACACTGCAGCCGACACACTAACGTGTCCCGACACAGTTTGGAAGGCTATTTTTTAGATAGTCTTGGACTAGGTGTAATAGAATCAAGACTTGGATGAGGTTATTTAGGCCATAGAGTCAAATCCCCTGCTCAGTGCAGGAATCCAAATTTAAAACAACTCTGTCAAATGGCTATTTGGCCTCTGCTTGAATACATTCAATGAAAGGGAGTCCACCACCTCTATGTGTAACTGGCTCCACTGTTGAATGCCTCTTAACATTAAGATTTTTTAAAACATTTAGTTGAAAATTGCCTTAAGTTGAAGGAATTATACCATATCTTGCTCTGTGAAACAAATGAGAACAGATCTTGACTATCTTCTCTGTGTGACATATTTTCAAGTATATGAAGAGCCCTGTTGTCTCCCCTCCCCAGTCTTTTCTTCTCAAAGTTAAACTCATTCAGTCTCTCTTCATAGGATTTAGTTTCTAGTCCATTGCTCATCCTGTTTGCTCCTCTATAACCTGTTTTCTGAATCTTTCTTAAAGTGTTGTACTTGGAACTGTGAAAAATACTTGAAAAATACTTTCTTTTCAAATACTTTTATAAAAAATTATAAATGAGAAGAATAAAAGTCAATAAAAACTACAAAAATAGAAACAAAAAGAGGGGAGGGAGTGTAGAAAAAGAAAAAAAAGAAGTAACTTCCCCCTTCATCCCATCAGATAAAAAACAATTTTAGTAGCTTATCACCGTCTGTAAATAAAACATACTCTCTTCTCCCCATAACTCATCTTTTAGATTTTTTTTTTTAAAATCCAAATGCTTTGTCAATCATTGTTTGTCAGCAAAAGCTCAGTAAGGACAACCAGATATTTTCTTCTTTTAGCCCTGGTCAAACAAGCCAACCTTATAGCTCTTCCCTGAATTTTAAAAATTATTCTTTAACCCTCTCATGGGTTCTTTTGTACCCAAGGGTGTTTATTCAGACTCAACAGGAAGTCCCCCAAGAAAACACTGCACACATAAAGATTTGTCTCTCCCCTTATTTGTTGGGTGGGGTTAGTTTACTTATAAACAATATTTACAGTAGAAAAGTGTGCTCTAGCTATCTATGTGTCTACTTAATACGATCCTAGTTTGTTTCTCACTAACCTATATTCCTACTAGACCTAGACTATGTAACTATTCCTATCCTTCTCTAATACATATAGTAGGCTAACTATGCTATCCCTATTGCTATCTAACTATAACTATTACTACTAGAAACTAACACTTCTGCTACTATCTCTAGCACAAGGCTCCTTTAAGAGGGCAGCTTTCTCACTTGCCCCTCTCCAGACGTTTGCTGCAAGACTTCACTGCTGCTTGTCTTTTCCTCCAGACCTTCCACGTCTCTTTGGGAAAACAAATGCCTTTTTCTTCCCTTGGTTGCTGCTTTCTCCTGTTTTGGCTGCCAGCTGCAAACTCCAAACATACACCAGCTCTCCACTCTCGTCCTCCTCGCTCCCTCCTCTCTTCTTCTCCTCTCCCACCCCCAGCTGTTCCAAACAAAGGCTTTTTAACAGTCTCACTGCCGTCCTTATGCTGAGAGAAGCTTGAAGTACAGGGGAGGAAGGTGATCCCAGGTGCCTGTAATCTTCCTACAGCCTGTCCTTTCACAAACCCCTTCAAGAAAAGTCCCAGAGGTAATTTGCTGGTTATCTGTATATCCAGGCAAAAATCCTTCAGAACTTTAACAGATTTCTTTTGTATGTCCATTAGATAAGATTTATCCGTTTGTTTGTCACTGCTAAAAAAGTCTTTCCAAACCTTAGCAGAGCTCTTTTATATATCCAGAAGAAAAAAAATTATCCAAATCAGTTTCCTGGTTTGGTGTCTGTTCATCTCCTTTAGGGAATAAGTCATCCATCAGATCCATTTGTATTACATTTAAATCCCCCTTCAAATTAATTGCATAGACATCCATTACAACTTGTTCTTGTTTTACAACTTCATTAGAGCATGTTCTGTCCAGTTTCTCCAGTGATTGATCCATTCCATCCAGTAACTTAGCTGAGAGGTATTCAAAAGTTTGCACTAAGGCATAGCTTTCCAAACTGTGTGTCGCGACACATTAGTGTGTCGCGACAAAACTCGTAAGTGCTGATGGCACGTCACCGTCGCCCCTGTGGCGGTGTGTGTGGCTATGGTGGTGCGCGCAGCGGTGATGGCAGCAGCATGCCATCAGCGCTTCTGGGTTTTAGCGCAAAACACGAGGCCGCCGCCGTGCGCATCCCCGTGCCGCCACCGCCACCATTCGTGTGTCACCAACGGCAGGAGTTTGGAAAGCACTGCACTAAGGATTTCTGCTCCATTTTCTTCATCCTCTGGCTCCCTATAATGTCCAACTTTCAAGGTCTCTTTATCATAAAAAACAAAAACAAAGCAATCACCATTTTCCCATGAGAAGATATCTTCAATTAATTCAAAACTATAATTCCAAATCCCTCTGGCCCCTTGTCCTGACTAAGAGTGAATAACCACGCTAAGACGAAGTGTCGAACTCTAGTGTTTATTGTTCTACTCTGCTAGACAGAATCCAGCTAAACTGAAATGAATTTGCAAACGCTAAGGGAAAAGGCCCATAAAAATAAGGCGGTGCTTTCTTGGCTCTCTTAGGAGGGAATCAAAGAGACTCCATACTGCACATGCATTTGTCTCCCTGGAGAGGGCCCCCTCCTTCTCCACCAGTTATCTCCCTGACACCCCTTAATCCATTATTAACTTTCCAAAATCCATATACTAAGCACCCTTTTGCTGTATAGTCCTAAAAGAAATCATATATTTTCAAAATGTTTAAAATCAAATTTACATCATCATCTTTTAAGGAGGCGGAGACTCACCCAATGAATACAGTAAAGCCTTGCCAGTCCAAAGGGTCTTAATCTCGCCAATATACAAGAAATAAAAGTAATCCAAAAAGGTGATTTAAGATATAAGGTTCAGTTGAGCTTAATGTCCATAAAGCTGCTTTGCGAGTGTGAGCTTGATGTAATCCCAACTCCCAGCCACTCCACTCATAGGCCGACCGTAAAACAGCAGTTTTCGTGGTCTACTCACAAGTAGCAGCTGTCCAGAGTCACATGGATAATCTCAACGATCTCTCCTTTATTCTAGAGAGATTACGCCGGCCCGAATCCAGCATCCAGCTGCAATCTCCCTCGCAAAAGCTGTCTTGCTAGTGATTAAGCGAGCAAGACGTAAGCTCACCATGGTTCTCACAGGAAGTGTTGGAAAAATACTTGAAAAATACTTGAGGTGGACTCTAACCAAAGCAGAACAAAGTAGAACTATTACTTCTGAGATTTGGAATTTACACTTCTGTTGATACAGCCTAAAATTGCATTTGCCTTTTTTGTAGTCATTTCATACTGCTTAATTATACTTTGTAAGTAACTATTATTTAAAGATCTTTTTCACATGTATTGTTACTAAGCTGGGTATCTCCTATTCTGTATCTGTGCATTTGACTTCTGATTCCTAGGTGAAATACTTCATGTTTCTCTTTGTTAAATTTAAGCCAGCTATTTTTATTCATTTTCTCTAACCTATCAAGATAGTTTTGAATTTTATTTCTGCTTCTAAAGCAGGGGTGGGGAACCTTTTTTCTGCCAAGGGCCATTTGGATATTTATAACATCATTCGTGGACTGGGGGTGGGGTTTGCGGGTGGGAGCCAATCGCGTGGAAGGGGGCGGGGTTTGCGGGCGGGAGGCAATCGCACGGAAGGGAGCGGGGTTTGCGGGCGGGAGCCAATCACAAGCACCGGGGGCGGGGTTTGCGGATGGGAGCCAATTGTGTGGAAGGGGGCGGGATTTGCGGGCGGGAGCTCCTAGATTTATTTAATTTTGGGTCCCGCCTGCGGTTGCCTTGGCAGGGCCAGACCAAATTATTTAGCAGGCGTTATACAGCCCGCGGGCCGGATGTTCCCCACCCCTGTTCTAAAGTATTAGATGTCCCATCTAATTTTTGACATTTGCAAATTTTATAAGCATTCATCTCTTCATCCGTCATTTTATGTAACACATAAGCATAAATTTAAGAGTATGGAGTATGGAGTTTAGGATTGAGTCTTATGGCACCCCTCTTTTATAAAGAAGCTGTTGAAAAGCACTCTGAGTGCTCTTGAAATAGGAATTTTAAGCTAAGTATGAGTCTGGAAAGACTTATTCTTGACTAATCCATACTGGCTCCTAATAATTGCTGCATTCTTTTCAAGGTGTCTACAGTTCATTTGCTTTATTATTAGTTCTACGATCTTTCCTGATATTGATGTCAGAGTGACTCTTCTGTAGTTCCCTGAATCTTCTTTTCTCACTTTGTTGAAGATAGGACAACATTTACCTCCCTCCAGCCATTGTTGTTTTTGTTGTTGTTGTTGTTGTTGTTGTTATATTTTATGGCATTTCATCCATTTTAGACACTTCAGGCTTGCGTACCTAGGATATAATGTATCTGATCCTGGAGATTTAAACTACCTCAGAGTAAATAGATATTCCCTAATTACTATAGGAATTTAGAATATTTTACTGTATTCCTATCAATCTGAAACTTCAATTTTGCCCATGCATCCTGTTTCTCACAACTGTCTAGTGCAGGGCTTTCCAAAGTATTCCTGCGGCGACACACCAACTGCTGTTGGTGTGTCGCCGCGGGAAAACCCGGAAGTGCCGCCGTTGCGGCAGCATGCAAAAACCCAGAAGCGCTGCTGCCGCTTTTGGTTTTTGCACGCTGCCGTTGGTGTGTCGCCACGGGAAAACCCGGAAGCACTGATGATGATCAGTGCTTCCGGGTTGTGTGGCAACACACCAGACTGTGTGTGTCGCCACACTTTTGTGTCGCCACACACAGTTTGGAAAACTCTGGTCTAGTGGAAGTGTCTTCTTAGAGAAGTCTGAGCCAAAATAAGAGTTCTGTAGTTCTGCCTTTTAGTTGATACCATTTTGATATTTTCACTGAGCAGCTGGTATACTGATTTTCTTTTCCTTTAATTTTGAGAATATCTGAAGAAACCCTTTTTTGTTGTTGTTGTTCCCTTTCACCAACCTTAGACTTTTTGACATCTGCTCTAATATTCTTTGCTACCCATATGTACTCTTCCTTGGAGATCTGTCCCCCATTTCCACTTTCTAAATGTATCCTTTTTGTTTTCAGGTATTTACTAAGGTTTTTATGTAGCCATATTAGCTGCTTCTGCCATCTTCCATTTTTTCCCATCTCAATTGTTTGTGATAGCGCTTTCAGTATCTCATTCAGTAAGGAATTTTCACCCATTCTTCTGTGTTACAGTGTCTGTCTTTTGGAACTAGCAACCCCACCCCAAAGGTTTGGATGGTCTCAACCCTATTGGCCTTACATAGAGCTGTAAAGACCTTGTTTTTCTCACACTACAGCAGGATGGCAGATGAACCTGTTCTGTGATGACGGTGTATATTATTGCCAGCCTTAATTATGTGTTGTTTTCATTTGCTTACTTAAGTTTATATAGTATTTACTTTTTTATTTTGGTTTTTTAAAAACTATATATTGTATACTATTCAGAGTCACAGATTATGAGAAGGGTGGTTTTACAAATCTCTCAAATAAATAAATACATTTTGAGCTTATCCCACTAGTTTTTCCTGTCATGAATCCCACTTAGAGTATCATTGTTCTGAGTTTATCCTGCAACAGATGTTGGGATAATTAAAGACCCCTACCTCTATCTCTTCATGCTTTTATGGAAAATCTGCATTTTTAAAGCCTCTTCAACATCTTTTTCTTTGTTGGTTGGATGATAGTAGATGCCAACAACAGCATTGCTTCAATTCATTTCTCTGCTTCTTTAAGTCTAGATTCTTTTTGCAGTATTGCTATGTTCATTCATAAGGTTTTATGAGCAGGTGTATATGCTGTTAACATTCTGCGTAACTCTTCTCTTTCTATTGCTTCTTTTTCTTTTGAACAAATTGTATCCTTCAATTGCAGTATTCCAATCATGGACTCATTCCACCAGGCCTCTGTTATACCTATTAAATTATATTTGCTTTCTTGCTCATCAATGCCTAATTCAATTCAGGGCATTAAAATATAAACAATGAAGACCATGAATTTTATAAAACAACTGATTTTTCACTAAGTAGCTAAAAGGGCTCCTTTTCAGCAATATTCCCATTTCTTTCCAAAACTTACCAGTCTTTGTCTGAGGCAAGGCACTTCTTCTTTTTTCTTCTTCATGTCAGCACCCACTAAATTCATCTTAAAGTCTTGCTGATCAATCTCATGGTGCTTCATACAAACATAGAATTGTTACTAATTCATTTTTTAAAAAGAATTTTATTAAGTTTAGAGTCATCAATTTCATTGGCGATCACTCGTAGCAGAGTAAGATTGTCTTCCAAAGGTAAAATTTTAACAGTGGATCCGTAAGTGGCTGTAAAGGCCAATTCTGGATCCGCACAACCTCCCACAATGAGGGCATAGGTTTCCGGGTGGGAGACGGTCACGGTCATGATGAGGGTTTGCCTGACGTGCCTTCCTTTTAGCTCTTTTCTCCCTTTCGCCCTGTACTCGTGCTTCTTCAAAGTCCATAGCGCCATTAATAAAGGATGACCTCCAATTGAAACGCTCATGAGTTAGGGCTTCCCAGTTCTCAATGCTGATATTACATTTTTTTAAATTAGCTTTGAGAGTATCTTTGAATCTCTTTTGCTGTCCACCAATATTCCGTTTTCCATTCTTAAGTTGGGAGTAAAGTAGCTGCTTTGGAAGACGATGGTCAGGCATTCGAACAACATGACCGGTCCAGCGAAGTTGATGTTGGATGATCATTGTTTCAATGCTGGTGGTTTTCGCTTCTTCTAATATGCTAACATTAGTCCGCCTGTCTTCCCAAGTAATTTGCAGAATTTTTTGGAGGCAGCGTTGATGGAATCTTTCAAGAAGTTGGAGGTGGCGTTTGTAGAGGGTCCATGTTTCACAGGCGTACAGAAGGGTTGGTAGTACAATGGCTTTGTAAACAAGCATTTTGGTCTCCCTGTCCAAATGTCCCGATCCTCAAACACTCTATGCTTCATTCGGGAGAAAGCTACACTCGCAGAGCTCAGGCGATGCTGAATTTCAGCGTCGATGTCGGCTTTTGTAGATAGATGGCTGCCGAGATAAGAAAAGTGGTCGACATTTTCTAGTGACACACCTTTAAGCTGGATTGATGGCGCTGCAGAGGGATTGGTTCGAACTTGCTGGTAAAGCACTTTGGTTTTTTTAATGTTAATCGAGAGGCCGAGCTTTTCATATGCTTCTGCAAAGATGTTTAGGATAGTTTGAAGATCTTCCTCGGAGTGTGCACAGACTACGTTATCATCAGCATATTGAAGTTCTATAACAGAAGTTGTAGTTACCTTATTTTTTGCTTTCAGCCCACTAAGATTAAAAAGCTTTCCATCTGTTCGATATATAATTTCTACACCAGTAGGAAGTTTCTCTTCAACAAGGTGTATAATCATAGCGATGAAGATAGCAAATAAGGTTGGAGCAATAACACATCCCTGTTTAACACCGGATTCCACTTTAAATGGATCGCTTTGAGAGCCATTGTTATTCAGGATTGTTGCCATCATGTCGTCATGGAGTAGCCACAAGATGTTCACAAATTTATCAGGGCATCCGATTTTCAGAAGGATGGTCCAGAGAGCAGTATGATTTACAGTATCAAAAGCTTTAGTCAGATCAATAAACGCCATGTACAGAGGGCAGTTTTGCTCCTTGCATTTTTCTTGAAGCTTTCGTGCAGTGAAGATCATATCCACTGTTCCCCTGGAAGGGCGGAAGCCATTTTGCATTTCAGGGAGGATGTCTTCTGATACAGATAGGAGATGGTTTGCGATGATCTTTGCCAGGATTTTGCCTGCTGTGGCTAGAAGGGAGATGCCGCGATAGTTTCCACAGTCTGTTCTATCACCCTTTTTAAAGAGAGTGATAATTATGGCATCCCTAAAGTCTGCTGGAATCTCCTCCCTCATCCAGATTTTTTCGATGAGCTTATGAAGTTGTTGTGTAAGTTCAGGCCCGCCTTCTTTAAAGACTTCAGCAGGAATCCCATCAGGTCCACTAGCTTTGTTATTTTTCATTTGTTTAGTGGCTTTACTGACTTCCTCCAAACTAGGGGGTACTGCAAGCTCATCTCTTATTTGTTTTTGCGGGATTTGCAAGAAGACTTCATCAGCCACAGTAGAGTGACGATTAAGGAGATTGTAGTAATGCTCTTTCCAGTGCAGTGCAATAGACTCTTTGTCCTTTAGAAGTTTAGCACCATCTACTGAGCGTAAGGGATTTGTACCATGGTTTGTTGGTCCATAGATGGCCTTTATGGCATTAAAAAAGCCACGTGCATCATGAGCATCTGCAAAATGTTGGGTTTCTTGGGCTTTTTTTATCCACCATATGTTCTTAAGTTCTCTAGTTCTTCTTTGGACTTCTGCCTTTGCACTGGCGTAGATTTTTTTCTTAACGGCACAGTTAATATCTTTTTGCCATATCTGGAAGGCTTTCCTTTTCTTGTCAATAATATGTTCAATCTCACTATCATTCTCATCAAACCAGTCCTGATGTCTCTTAGTCTGGTATCCGATAGTTTGTTCACAGGCTGAAATAATAGAAGTCTTCAATTTAATCCAGTGTTCCTCAACATTTTCAGGAAGTTCCATAGGCAGATGTTCCTTGAGAGTTGATTGAAAGCAAGCTCGTTTAATAGGATCTTGAAGGGCCAGTGTATTCATTTTACGCCTTGGTTTTCTTCCTTGGAGCCTACGATGAGGGACAATCTTTATGGCCATCGTGGATCGAATTAATCGATGGTCTGTCCAGCAGTCATCGGCGCTCGTCATGGCTCTGGTGAGAAGTACATCACGGCGATCTCTAGCACGGACAATTACATAATCTAAAAGATGCTAGTGCTTCGACCGTGGGTTCTTCCATGATGTTTTAAATTTATTTTTCTGGTGAAAGAGTGTGTTAGTAATGACAAGGTTATGCTCTGCACATTTAGTCAGAAGTAAGATTCCATTCGTGTTGCTGTTGTCAACTCCTTCTTTCCCTGGCCACAAATCAAAATCACGCCCAACTCTTGCATTGAAATCGCCCAGGAGGATAATTTTATCCTCCTTTGGTATCTCTGATAAGATGGTGTCCAGCTGGGTATAAAAATTTTCCTTCATATCCTCATCTGCATCTAGTGTTGGTGCGTAAGCACTTAGGATAGTTGCCTGTTGGTTTTTGGCGAGTTTTATTCGGAGAGTTGAGAGTCGTTCGTTAATCCCAGTGGGAACTTCTGACAAGAGCTTCACAAGGTCGTTTTTGATAGCAAAGCCTACCCCATGTATTCGTCGTTCTTGTTCAGGCAGTCCTTTCCAAAAGAAGGTATAACCTCCTTTTTCTTCCTTCAACTGTCCTTCTCCTGCTCTTCGAGTTTCTTGGAGTGCTGCTATATCAATATTAAAACGTCTCAGCTCCCTTGCAATAATGGCAGTCCTACGTTCAGGTCGTTCACTATCCATATTGTCTTGCAGTGTCCATGTTCCAAAATTCATGTGTTTTTTACGACCGCTAGATGGTGACCCCACTGGTCGCGGTAATCCAGTCAGGGAGAAAATGAGGCAGACTATGTTTAGGGCGCCTTTTCTAGCTCCCTCCCCATATGGGGTGAGCAGAGTGGATCCTAAATAGGGCTGCTCAGTCGTGGATACAGCTGCCGAACTACTCAACTGCCTCAATCCTTGAGTCAGGGCGACTGAATCCGTATCCACCGCCCATATGCTGGTCCATGACTAGGAGCTTCCGGATTTCACAGTCCTGCCCCCGTTGCCATTCGTCAATCGCCATGGGACTTTTGGTTGTTTTGGGTTTGGTGTGGTTGGAAGACGCCTGTGCGTGAATTTATTTTATGTGTGGAGATCGGTGCACAACGATCAGCACACAACCTTCACAGAAAAAGGCTCTAATCCAATGGCATGGATACCATGACGATTGGTGACCTTTTGTCTGCTGCAGCCTTCATCCGCCTTCGCAGCCGTTGTAACAATACACCTTGTTATCTTCCGCCTGTTCTGCCGTTGAGGACTTTCTTGGATCGTTCTTTGTCTGGTTCCTCCCCCTGGACCTTACCGCCATGGGTGACCCTACCAGGAGTACATGACTCCCGACGGCTTCGCTCACAGGGTTCATTGGGAACACACAAGCCCACTCACCACAACAAGGTGACCATCCAGCAAGTAAGTTTAGAGTATAGATAAAAACTACAATAAAAAATAAAAAACTACAAAAAAGAAAAAAGGGAACTGAAAAACACAAGAAAAAGAATGGCAATATGTCGATTAAGAAAAAGAATTTTAAGAAAAATTTAAGAAAATTCTTAAAAATTCTTCTTTAAGAAAAAGAAAAAGAATTTTAAAGATTACATAAGAAGTGACTTCCGACTTTCAACAACAAGAATATATAGCAATTCCCATAATTAATCCCTTTCTCTAAATTTAACCAAAATCACATTATTTCTATAAATCATTCCATGGACATTATGTAAATCAATAAAATCAAATGCTTCTTCCCCTTATATATATATAAAAAAGAAACAAATATATAAACCTTCAAATCAACTTCTCCCCCCCATAAAAACTCATTTATAAAATATTTCCCTCCTATCACTATTCTATATATTTCTGGCCACTATGTTAAAAATCAAATTATTATAATCATTTTAAAAAAGATTTAAATTATCTACTTTTATGCTTAATACTACAATCTTACCCCTATTAAACCTTAAATAACAAACTTTAAATCATTAGAGAAAAATAGAATCATACAACCTTATAATCAATCCACATACTTATTCTTAATTTTTATCCCACCTCAAAATAAACTAAAGCATTTAATCTCCATATAACAACAAACTTTTAAATCATTACTGAAAAATAACATCATACAGCCTTGAAATCAATCCACATATTTACTCTTAATTTCTTATCCCACCTCAAAATAAACCAAAGCATTTATTTGTCTCCATATTATACACAAAAGTTTTTTTTATAGGCAAATCAAGAAACCCAGCTGTCTCCCCTACATAGTCAACAGAAAATTTCCCACATGACAGAGCTATCTCATTCTCAAAACAGACCCTGTAATAAACAAGCCATTTTTCTTTTTGGAAGTCGAATTGTAACTCCTTCATGACTGTCATTTCTTCACCATCTGGATTCTCACAGTCAGAAGGGATACTTCCTCCTTGATGAGTCTCTCTCCCTTCAGAAAATCCTCAATCGATTGATACATTTTAAAAGCAATATCCCGTACTTCTTGTAAAGTAGCTTGAACAATTTCATGGAAAATCTTGTTAAAGACAGCAGACTGATCGGCATGAAGCTCTAAGGTTGTTTTCTTAAGGTCATCCATAATTCAGACAGTAAAGTCTGGCAACTTCTGCTGATATGTATAAACTAGTGAGTTAATAAAAGGCTTCCAGAGGTTAAAATACAGAATCCAAGGCATGTGAACAGAAAAGTAAAAACTAAGAACATCAAGTTGAATGTGTAGCAAAATATTAAGTCCTTCAAATTAGATAGAAAAATAATAATGGAGATATGATCATTTATTTTCAGCCCTCCTTAAATTTTGAATGGAAAGCAAGCTTGTTGTTTATTCGTTCAGTCGCTTCCAACTCTTCGTGACTTCATGGACCAGCCCACGCCAGAGCTTCCTGTCGGCCGTCACCATCCCCAGCTCCCCCATGGTTGAGTCCGTCACCTCCAGAATATCATCCATCCATCTTGCCCTTGGTCGGCCCCTCTTCCTTTTGCCTTCCACTTTCCCTAGCATCAGCTTCTTCTCCAGGGTATCCTGTCTTCTCATTATGTGGCCAAAGTACTTCAGTTTTGCCTTTAATATCATTCCAAGTGAGCAGTCTGGCTTTATTTCCTGGAGTATGGACTGGTTGATCTTCTTGCAGTCCAAGGCACTCTCAGAATTTTCCTCCAACACCACAGTTCAAAAGCATCTATCTTCCTTTGCTCAGCCTTCCTTATGGTCCAGCTCTCACAGCCATAGGTTACTACAGGGAATACAATTGCTTTAACTATGCGGACCTTTGTTGTCAGTGTGATGTCTCTGCTCTTAACTATTTTATCAAGATTTGCCATTGCTCTCCTCCCAAGAAGTAGACGTCTTCTGATTTCCTGGCTGCAGTCAGCATCTGCAGTAATCTTTGCGCCTAGAAATACAAAGTCTGTCACTGCCTCCACTTTTTCTCCCTCTATTTGCCAGTTATCAGTCAAGCTGTTTGCCATAATCTTGGTTTTTTTGAGGTTTAACTGCAACCCAGCTTTTGCACTTTCTTCTTTCACCTTCGTCATAAGGCTCCTCAACTCCTCCTCGCTTTCAGCCATCAAAGTGGTATCATCTGCATATGTAAGATTGTTAATGTTTCTTCCAGCGATTTTAACTCCAGCCTTGGATTCCTCAAGCCCAGCATGTCGCATGATGTGTTCTGCGTACAGGTTGAATAGGTAGGGTGAGAGTATACAGCCCTGCCGTACTCCTTTCCCAATCTTAAACCAGTCCGTTGTTCCGTGCTCTGTTCTTACCGTTGCTACTTGGTCGTTATACAGATTCCTCAGGAGGCAGACAAGATGACTTGGTATCCCCATACCACCAAGAACTTGCCACAATTTGTTATGATCCACACAGTCAAAGGCTTTAGAATAGTCAATAAAACAAAAATAGATGCTTTTCTGAAACTCCCTGGCTTTCTCCATTATCCAGCGGATATTGGCAATTTGGTCTCTAGTTCCTCTGCCTTTTCTAAACCCAGCTTGTACATCTGGCAATTCTCACTCCATGAATTGCTGGAGTCTACCTTGCAAGATCTTGAGCATTACCTTACTGGCATGTGAAATAAGTGCCACTGTTCGATAGTTTGAACATTCTTTAGTGCTTCCCTTTTTTGGTATGGGGATATAAGTTGATTTTTTCCAATCTGATGGCCATTCTTGTGTTTTCCAAATTTGCTGGCATATGGCATGCATCACTAAAAAAAAATTTTTAAACCTCCTCCAGAAACAATGTTATGCACCAAGAGATTTGTATCTTCTTTTTGTTAAAAACCTATCTTGGGGTCCAAGAACTTAAAAATACACAAACTAGGTGATTTATAAATGAGAAAGGCTTGGCCTAGTGTCCCAAAGGGGCTGCAGCGTGGTCTGGAAATGGTGGCATCCCCGACTCCCATCTCCTCTTACCAGAATTGTGCCAACACCGTTGATGATCTTCAGGCTACAAGGTAACGTTATGAAGTACAAATGGGATGATTCCTAGTGTTTTCTGTCCATGAAAACACTCAAGGGCAACAGAAAAAGCCTGCCTATGCCTCCAAAAAGAATCCACGCTGTTGGGTCTGCCCGCTGATCTTGCGAGCAGGGTGTTCAGTCGTCCATCTTCTCACCCGAAGTCTCAGAATTGTTACTAATTCTTGAGACGTTCATGTTGTGCCAGCAGTCCATCACCCAGATAATCCAAGCCTGGTCCAAGAAAACAAATCTCTTCCATCAGTGCCATTTGCATATCCAATACCTGCAGATTTCTTTTTTCCCTAATTTTCAATAGATTCAAAGAATGGATAAGAACTCCAGCAGAGTCCCCAGTTTCTTAAATTTACTTCCTAGATCATAGCTTTCCAAACTGTGTGTCGCGACACTTTAGTGTGTTGCAACACACAGTTCAGTGTGTCATGAAGCGGCAGCACGGGGGCACGCATGGTGGTGGCAGTGCGTACGGCGGCGGCAGCAGCGAAGACGGCAGCGGCGTGCCATCAGTGTTTCCGCGTTTTAGCGAGGCTGCTGCCGCTACCTCCGTGCACACCACTGCCACTGCACGTTCCCTGCGCCACCGCCGTGCACGCATGCGCCCCCCCTGCCGCTGCCGCCGTTGGTGTATCGCCAATGGCAGCACTTTGGAAAGCACTGTCCTAGATCTTTAAAGTCCACTGTGATACATGTGTAGCTGCTCTTGGCAGTTTAGTTTGTCCCTACATAGTTTATCAGGAAGTGATAAATGTCAATAAGCCTGGTAAGTCTTGGGAGTTGTTTTGTCACATCCATAATCCAAGCTCTGGCAGACAGCACACTTCACAGACGAATGGGTTCAGTTTAACATGTTCGTATCTGTTTTTCATTATAGTGAGTTTTCAACTATCATAGTGTCCTTTGCCCTTCAGAGATTTACCTTCCTGGTCATCAATATCTCTTTTTCATTGCCAGAAAACTCAAAGCTCCAAGTTCCAAGAATGCAGAATATTTCTATATCTTTGTTTTGGTTGTCACTCTCAACCACTGGGCTTGTTCTTTTGTTTGATTCTATTCCTTATGTAGAGTTGCTTCCTCTTTAAGCTGTTTTGTTTAATAAATTGTCCTCTCTTAGGAGCTGAAACTGGCCATTCAATTCTCCAAATATTGTAGTTTTTCTTAAAGCGATACTACAGGCTTCAACATGCTGCAAATATGTGTCAGGTCATTCTTAGACAGAAATACAAATATGCCTTATGTACTACAGGTCACAACAACAGAGGCATGTTTGTTCATCTTTACTTGTTGCTTAAGGCTCTAGTAGAAAGGCTTTTGGTTTTGGTGTTCTTCCCCTCTTAGGGTTTCAGATTAAATCAAATACACATTGTTGACTTACAGGGAAACTTTGTCAAGGACATCTTCCTTAAACTCCCCCACAAATTCTACTTACATACTCATGTTAGTTCTGACAGGTACCTTGTGCCCTGGAAACTGATTGTCTTATATTCCTACTACAGTCTCTGTAGCAGCCTCTGCTTACTCAACAGAAGGCAGTCACTTTATTACCCACAATAGGGAATTTCCAATTTTCAGAATACACTCCTGGCTATCAGTAGCTATTTAGTAGCTAATCTTTTCACCCCTCAGACCTGAGCACAGAACCCTTCCAAACTCTCAGTCTTTTTGGTCATTTTTCCTTTTTTTCAATCTTTTTTCTGTTGAATCTTCTGCCAGACCCCTATTAATTACCCCATAGGCTTGCTTAATTTGTTCATTGTATGTAGACTTTGAGATAACATTGTGTTTTTCTGTTGTTGAACTTTGTAACAATTCTGGAAAGATTTCTTTGAGATTCAGATCCACCTAAATGTCATTTCTCACTTCCTTACTTCGAAGCTGGGATGGAAAATCATTTTTTTCTGTGAAGAGCCCCATTTCTTCAGGGATAATCTGTTAAGGACTGCATGATAAGTGGGGTTGAAGTAACTGTCATGAATTATAAGGATTGATCATAGACAATAGACAGGAACTGATTTTTCAATTAGGCACCATGTATGTAAGGGTTAGTTGGGAAGTCCGATTTATTTTCCTTTTGCAGATGTTTATCTATCATTTAGCTACTATATAGATCCATGGGATTTGTCTGTCTTGTAGTTTTCTTCTCTCACATCATCTGTGTCTTCAGCCTTTGCTCATATTCACTTAATACTTGTATGCATATGTAAACAGGGCTTTGATAGATTCACACTTGACATCTTGGAGGCATCATGAGCCACAGTGAGTCAGGAGGTTCAGATTGCAAAACAAATGTAGGAAGGGAAAGTGAATGGCTATTAAGGAAGAGGAAGACCTAGAAAGTCATGGTTGGGTGGAATTGTTGAGATCTCAAAAGGAAAGAAACTGGAAGAACAAAAAACAATATATTAAGTGGCAGATGGATACTAAGAAAATAAGAATGGTTTGCAAGGATAGAAAGGAGAAATACAGTGAATGTTAGTGGTGAAAACTAGTTTCAGCTATGAGTCCTTTTATTTTTCTTATCTCAGGATTTTTCTTTCTTTGTCTTACTATTCCTTACTCCTTTTCTGTGCTGTGAATAATGTTGCTTATCCCAAAAGAGAATAGCAAGATGAATATGTGTGAATATACACGACTGCACAAATGTGTGGGGGGAACCTTTACCTTTACAGTATATGAAATAGCAATGGAGATGCAAAAGGAATCCATTATGGATTTATTTTACTTCAAAATGCTATGTTCCTGGGTATAAGATTCTGCCATTATGTAGTCTGTGTGATTATCATTGCCACACTATTATTCTTGGTTATAAACATTTAATTGCACATGGGAAAATTGTGTGTATATATACTAGGAATTATTGGGCAAAAAAAAAGTTAGAAACTGTTTCCAGTTGAAGTATATAATGTGAAAACTTGTAGAGAAAGTATATATTGGAGGCAATAAGTTGCATAGAAAAGTACATAAATTGCAGAAATACATGTACCAAGTACAATAGCAATTGTATATTTTCTAGGTCTTTCTGCAGTGATGCAGAAGGGAAGGAATGGAATGGAATGGAATGGAATGGAATGGAATGGAATGGAATGGAATGGAATGGAATGGAAGCACATGCATCACTGGCTAGGATTGAGTTTTCAGTGATCTACATGTCCTTAGTCAAAAGTGACTGAAATAAAAGTGAAGAAGTGGGCAGTGGGATTAAGGACCTATCCAAACAAATAGCTTCATGAAAGATAGGCTTGTCACAGTTGCTTGTCATGATTTGGTAAAGAGAATGTCCAGGAACAGTGCCCTGAGTAATTCTTGCTGGGAAAGATTATTTCCTTCAGATCTTGCTCATTTACATCATGGGGCATTTGATTGTCCAATCTTGGAAGCAGAATGCTGGGCTAGAAGGATCTTCAGGCCACTTTCAGCTGACACAATAGCCATAGTTTGTCTTTAAACATGTGAATACACTGTGGCACTAGTGGACTCTTCTTTGCCATCCCATATGGCTCACTAAATGCATTTCTGCACTACACCGTTAAAACGTTCCTGTTCTGGATGGCCTCTAAGCCAGTTGAAGAAAGTTCTATTCAGACTAGAGAGCATTGGAAGTATCTTGCCTGGTGTTCAGTCTGGACTACCAGCTACAATTGCCCACTCCCCTGACAATTATCCTGCTGCTGAGAAAACAATTCTCAGTTTTCCATGCCAGGAAAGCAATTGCCAATTGCTTTTCTTTGTGTATGTTGGTCTTACTGGATATTTATACTTTTTGAAAACATAATGCTGTTTACAAAGTTAAAATCAAAACACACATATATGCAGGCACAGCAACCAGCTTTGAAATCACTACTATGGTAGTGATAGCACGCCCACGTATAGAACCCAAAGTATGGATCCGGTATGTTTTAGTATTTAGAGATCATTTTAAGTCATTGTGGTTAAAAAAAAGCCTTAGATAAAATTAAATTGCTGGGCTTCTCTATGGAAAGTCTGTGCTCATTAGGATTTGATAATGCTAGAACTGCCCTGAAACAACGAATCTGGGATATAGATCTCCAAACAAATTTAAGTAAGGTGCTACACCCTAATATCTGTCATTTTCTTCCAGAAGGGTTCATTCCAGCTTCTTATTTATCATCCATCACAATTTTGAAATTTCCTAAAGCTTTCACTTTAGCCAGGCTGGACGCACTGCCCTCAGCAGTCCTTTTTGGACGTTTTAAGGGTATTCCTATGCACCTTTAGTTATGTGCATGTGGTGATGGCTCAATAGAAACCCTAAGCCATATGTTGTTATGCTGTTCCCTATATAAGGACTCTAGACAGATCCTTATATATCCGTTATTGAAGAAATTTCCAGGCAGGGAGTGTGATTTCTATTTAATGCTACTTCTTTCGGACAAGGACCCGAAAATATCCTCCCAGGTTGTCCAGTTCTGTGCTACCATCTGCACAATACACCACACCATCACTTAGATTTAAAATTTCTTAACATATTATTTTATTGCAATTTATTTTAGTATTTTCATTTTAAATCAATTTTAGATCGTATTATACTAATTGTTTTTGTTTGTTTTATATATATATATATATATATATATATATATATATATGTGTAAGAAAGTCGCTATTATATAATTTTATTGTATCTGGCCTTAGGGCTGTAATAAACGTGTATGTATGATCCGGTATGTAGATGACACCTTCGTCATAATAAAAAAGGATCAACTGGAGAAAACACATGAAACCATCAACAACATCTTCAATGGAATAAAAGTCACAAGGGGAAAGAAAACAACACACTACCCTTCTTGGACATCCTCATCAGTAGAGGAAATGATGGCATTCTAGAAACACAAGTCTACCAGAAATCTACCCACACTAACCAAGTGTTCTATTATCAAAGCAACAACCCAACTGGCCACAAGAGAAGCTGTGTAAGAACATTATTCAGACGAGCACTAATGCACTGCAGCAACCCAGAACACCAGAAAAAGGAAACAGATCATCTATACAGCATCTTCCAGCAAAATGGATACCCACTCAACTTTATCAAAAAGTGCCTGACCACCCAACCTACTACAACACAACCAACAGAAGCTATGAAAAGGGTAACACTGCCATACATCAGAAACATCTCAGAAACTACCAATAGACTGTTACAACCAGATGGCCTTACCGTAGCACATAAACCAACCAAAACCCTTCAGAACATCTTAAGTAACCCAAAAGACCTAGTAGCCCAAGAAGAAATAACAGGAGTTATCTACAACATACAGTATAAGGACTGTAGCAGCCACTGTGTAGGACACACAGGCAGAAGACTAGCAGTGCACATCCATGAACACCAACCAGCAGTCAGAAGACACGATGAAAACTCCTTAAACTCACAACACATGGACAGACTCAACCATACTTTTAACTGGGAAACTGTTAGAATTCAGTCTGACTCAGACTCTGAGCTTGAGGAAAATGAAACTTACCTCAGAAACGAAACTGATACTGAGCAGCAACCGCCGCAGGGTCAAAAGTGTGATACTCGTGATCCAACTCGTGATAGGCAGGTGCAGGGTCAAAAGTGCGATACTCGTGAATCATCTCATGATGAACAGGTGGAGGAATCCGGACCTGGAAATGACCCAGCAGCACGGGAGAATCCTGGAGAGCTGATTGGTCAGGAACACGGAACTAAGTCTAGGGCACCAATCACAGCACAAGAAAGAAGGGCGGAGAAGTGCGCCAAGCAGAAGGAAGCCCGATTGGCTCCTGAGGAGAAGAGGCATTCGGAGAACAGGATAAAAGGGTACCAGCGCAAGCATCAGGCTGCCGGTGGCAAACGTTCCACTGAGCTAACAGTTTCTTTGGGAGGAGTCCAGCCAGAACAGTCCTTGGAGTCCTGCCCTATAGCTGCCGTGGAGCCACAGCAAGAGCCTCTCCTCATTCCTGAATTGACCCCAGCTGCATTAAAAGCAAGTTCGCTTCAGCATCAAGGAGACGGAACCTTGTCTTGTAGTTTTTCAGCAAGTCCAGCTAAGAAGGCTTCGGTTGCTTCGGGCGTTCGTCAGCTTGCATCAATAGCTTCACAGCGTTCAGCAGCCTTGGCAAAGCGGCGTTTCAGTGCTTCAGTTAAGTACTCCGTCCTCGTGCGTTTTGTCGTGCTCATTCGGTGCAGCCGCGTTCTACCATTGGGGGGTCTTCTAGTATGGAGCGCCCTGTCCTGCCTGGTTTTTCAGGCAGTGTTGCCTAGTGGAACCAGTCCTGTCTGCCTTGCAGTTCCAGTCCAGTTTCCTAGTGGTTCCAGTCCTGTGTGCCTTGCAGTTCCAGTCCAGTCGCCTAGTGGTTCCAGTCCAGTTGCCTATGGGAACCAGTCCAGTCTGCCTTCTAGTTTGCCAGTGAATCCAGTCCAGCGTGATTGCAGATCCAGTCCAGTGTAGTCCTGGGATTCCAGAGGAACCCTGTCCAGTCCTGCCTTGCAGTTCCCGTGTAGCAGTATCCTAAGAATCCAGATGAACCTTGCCAAGAATCCAGTCCAGCCCTGCCCTGCAATTCCAGTCCATTATTGTCCTGTGGACCAGATGAACCTTGTCCAGCCTGCCTTGTAGTCTTCTTGTTCCAGTCTCCAGTCAGCCATGCCAAGTAACCAGTTTAGCCCTTTTCCCCATTATTTCAGAAGAAACCAACCAATATAGCATCTTGATCCAGAAGTGTTGTTCTACTTGTTGTTGTGAACTCTAGTTGTGCCACTGCATAGCTGCCTACCTCCAAGTGCAACCTGTTGGGAATCTCCAATTGATCCGAGCAATCTTCAGTTGAGTTTATGGACTTAACCTTGTAAATAGTTTTGTTTAACAATAAAAACTATTTTTTTAAAGTTCTGGTGGTCTCATACTCCAAACAGAACAGAACCTGTGAGCATCATAGACCAAGCCAAATCCAAAAACGCTAGGGAATTCCTGTAAGCTTGGCACTCAGACAAAGCAGCCATCAACAGACACATAGAGGTAAACAACATTTACATACCATTCATAAGAGACAATAGAAAAGCCAAAAGACCAGAACACCTCCTTGCCAGCAATCAACACCCAGATATGCAAAGATTAATACCGGGATTAGCACCAGAGGAACAATCAAACAGCACAATATACCCTAATCAAGGAACTATTAAATCAGTCAATCAACCAAGCAGCAAACAACAGCCCAATCAAGGAACTCCTAAGGAGAGAACAACACCTCCACCAACACAAGCAGGACAAGCCATGGTATATAAACAGAGAGCAAGTCCCACTCCCTTTTTGCACTGAAGATGTTGCCTAGTCTGGCAATGAAACATCTGCAAGAAAACAACAAGGCTCAGAGAGCACCAAGGACTGCATAATACTACTTTTATTATAAGGTTATAGCATAGCTTTCCAAAGTGTGTGTCGCGACACACTACTGTGTCGCCTGCGGTGTCCTGCTGTGTCATGCAAAAACCCGGAAGCACTGATGGAGGAACAGAAAGAAGCGGCACCCCCGCCAATCAGCACTGCTGCCGCCGCCATAGAGGCAACAGCACTGATTGACGAGGGTGCCGCTTCTTTTGGTTCCCCCCATCAGCGCTTCCGGGTTCTTTGCACGACAGACCAGGACACCGCAGGCTGCGCCGCCGCCGCTGCTGTGTGTCGCCAACATTAAAAGTCTGGAAAGCTCTGGGTTATAGTAACAGAATCTTGCAAGTATGAATGCGCTTCCTGCCCCCCCGCCCCCCACAGGGTCCTGTCTGAGACGCTTTCTCAGGTTACAGTTCTGGCCCAGACTCAGATTTCTTTTATCTGACAGTTGTCTTGGTTGTGGCTCTTCCTCCTATCCCTCAAGGTTATTCTTTCTGCCTATTACAGTGGAACAGGGGGGGAAACAGTGTTGCAGGCTTGTATCTTCACAAGTAACCTTTAGTCATGACTGCTGTCTTCTTTGAACATGCCCTTAATCTGAAAGGTCTTAACTTTTGATGCTTCTGTATTATACAGAATAAAGGCTAGGTGTTTATATAATTGGTTCTGTTTGAAGTGTAATAATGTAGAATTTATCTTCATTAATTTTTGTCTATTTGTATGAAACCTGCATGGAGAGAGGTAAATTGTATTTATTGAATGTTTGGCATATATTTAGCTTTAGTAATATTTTGCTCTGTTGTACCCTTAGCTTTTAGCATTATTTTTTCAAATTATTTTCCTATGGAACCAAGTCCCCAGACAATAAGTTCTGGAATTTAATTGCAGTCTGCTGATTGTTGCTCTAATATATATTGAAGAAAATCCAGTCACATTATAAAAGGGTATATACTTCAAAAATTAGTCTCTGCAATAGGTTAAAAAATTTCTGTGGATTGAAAGGTAGCTTTTAGGAGTGCTAGTCTACAAAACAGCCTGACAATACTTAGATTTCAAATTACAGTAGCAATTTGGAAAGGTTTTTCAGACTGGAGCTGTGTTAAATGTTAATAGCAAAATAGGGGCATTCTTTTCTTTGATCTGTTCCCTGGCTTCTATAAAGTAGTGGAATCAAAACCAAGTGCCATTTATATATACACACCTCCTTCTTTTGATCTTGTTGGGGGAGAAGTCTGGCCTTCCTGGCCTTTTCAGCTGAAGGCCCTATGTTGTTTCAGCTACATTTTTTTCTGTGACATTTCTTTCCAGGAGTTTTTCCTTGCAATGATACTCCTCGATATGTATGTACAGTACTCTTAACAATTTTGGAAGATGCCAATATTAAATCCATAATTTTGGAAAGCTTTTCGATCCACTCCTCCCCCACTCCCTTGTCACGAAAAGGGTGCTACACAGCCATCACGCAGTTTTAATCAATGGATTTAAGAGCTGTACTGTGCAAGTAGAAGGCACTTCTTCATCAGCAAGGGCAGGCTTCAATTTTTTACCAGTTTTCCTCCTGGAATGCTTTCTCCCCATAACACATTATATGCTGTAGTTTAGGATTCTCTATTCCATCAAAGTCATAGAAGAACCAACAATGTCTGCATGGGGGGGGTGTGTGTGTGTGAAAATTTCTTGAAGTTAAATTGGGATAAATCACATAGTATATTGCATAGGAAAAGGTGGTGCTCAGAATAATCAAATATGTGCATTAATCAAGGCATTAAATGATTGTGCTGGGCCAGCAAAAGCATGAACATGATATCACATTCAACCAATACCACTATTTCTTTGATGTATGACTCTGCCCTTCAAATTATACAAAGCTATTTATTTATTAGATTTATATACAGTAGCTGGCCATCTTAAGTATCATCAACCCGAGTGGTTTACAAACAACAATAAAACAATAAAAAGCATCAACCAAAATAAAAATTCCCAGCACCCCCCCCCCCCAAAACAACACACCCCTCACATCCAACAGCCTACTTTCCTGGGCTTCAGCCAGACTCTACTCCAAGGCTTGTGGGAAAAGCCAGGTCTTCAAGGCTTTTTGGAACCAGGAGGGTATGAATACATTTCAGAACAACACAACAGTGCAACTTTTATGCTGTGCCTACATAGCACATAGTATTGAAGGAAATCAGAGAGGGGCAAGTTGTATCACCTGAGCTCCCCAACCTATAAGAGTTAGTAGCTCCAGATCTTTTTCTTCCAGCCCACTCATACTGTATAATATAAAAGGGGCAGTTACAAGACCAACATGGGGGGCAGACATCATGCCTCTAGATAGAAAAAATAGTTATTATTTCAGCCCTGTTTGCTACCTTCTATATTTACTTGACATATTTTTTGTTTAGCCATAACATACCAATACAGTCTTGGCAAAAATACAGATACACTTTGTAGTGATGAAACTTGAGAACTGACTAGAAAAGTTAAGCAAAATCTATACATTGTGGTCTAAATTTAGGACAGGGCTTTTTCCTTACGTTGATCATTTTATTGTAATTTACTTTTCAATTTTGAACAAAGTGAAATGTTTTATGTGTGTACAGTATGTGCATATGTGCTTAGTGGTATTTTTTCTAATAAAAATAACAAAACTATATAACCTGTCTGAATCTATAAAATTGAAGTGAGGTGCAGAGGGTTAAAGGTCAGCTACTGAAGGACAGTGGAATAAGCTCAAGTATTATTTTATTACATTTTTTATGTAAGCCACCTTGGTTTCTGAATCAAAAGAAATCAAATTAATTTAACTCCTAACAAATACAAAGGGAAGGCTAAATAACCAGCTTCATTGCTCAGTAGTTAGGATATAATTAGGTACAGATACAAGAACTGTATTTTGATGCTTTTAAAAATATCTATCTATCCTTAATTCAGAAACCATGGTGGTTAAAGAAGCTTTATTATGGTTTGTCATAATTGTTGAATTGGCAGCTTCTGATCTGCATTTACTCCTAAAATGTAGCATCCTAAAATCTAAAATGTCCATCTGGATTTTATAATTACTTATTGTATTGTACTATTGTGGTTTTTATATATTTTTAGATTCTATTTTAACTTATTTATTGTGAACCACCCAGAGTTCCCCATGTGGGGAGATGGGCGGTCATATAAATTAAATAAATAAATAAATAAATAAAACTATGGTTTATTTTTTTTTAAATCATGGTTTTTATTCTACTAATACCTTCAGTGTCTGATTTGACAAACCATTGTATCATCCATTTTCTCTCCAGAAATGGATGCATTATGGAGATCGGGAAAAAATTAGGAGTTAGGGCAAGCAACTCTAAATTACTGGGTGCTGCATATTTAGGAGCTCAACATATAGTGGGGATTTTAATATATGTTTGTGGCAACCATGGTTTGATGTGCTGTTTGTACTAAGCCATAATCTTCAAATAATTATATAACTACATGTCTGGGAAATTCTATTTTCCTCATTGGTACCAAGTATGGATCTTTCCTAGATTTATTTCCCAGTATCTAGAAACAAAAACAAAGTATTATCATTCAGTTTACAGGCTTTTCTATACATAACCCAATCAGTCCAGCAAACAAAAATCCAAACTTAAAGCAGTAGATAATTTCTGAATAACAAACTTTTTAGGTGACAATGCTGACCTTTAAACAAGCAAAACTGTTTGCCAGACTTACTGTACTGTATAAGCTCTGTAGTTGCATTGATGTACTTATATATTAGATTTTAAACAACCTCACTAAACAACTGGTAAATATACCAATATATTAACCATATAATCTCATCTAGGCTGAGGTAACAGTCCTAAGAGTTTGCTATAAAAGAATCTACTTCATGAAGTTCATTGTGCCTGATTCCTTGGTCATTCTGTTCTATTTACCTACTTCATTCAGTTACATTGAGCATAAAATGAAATAGTTGCCATGTACGCTGTCTTGAACACTTTGAACTGCACAGGATACAATTGTAATAATAAATCTTATAAATGTGTTCCCTAGATTCCTTCCAGTCCTATTAAAAAAAAGTCTTGCCATCACCTGAGAGCACTTCATCTCATGCAATGTTGTTTTGTCCCAGGGGACTGCAGACATAGTATCAACATTTGTGAACAGGGCATCTTTTCAAATGAAGCCATACATGAGGAACTTACCAGTTCAGCAAGACCCCCACTATTGCAAAGGACTTATGTGGAAACTTCCACATCTCCAGCTGTATATATGAAGGCACCATCCCTGTAGACATTTATACTTGACTGCATGCAGAGCTACTCAGGCCTGCATGTACTGTATCTGTATTGTAGATGAGAACTTTTTTTAACAAATGAAAAGAGCTGCTGTGTCATCAGCATCTCTGTTGTTGTTGTTGTTGTTGTTGTTGTTGTTGTTATTGTTATTATTATTATTATTATTATTATTATTATTATTATTTTACCCTGCCTTTTTGTATATAACTCAAGGTGGTGAACATACTTAATATTCCCGCCTCCTATTTCCCCCACAACAACAGCCCTGTGAGGTGAGTTGGGCTGAGAGAGAGTGACTGGCCCAAAGTCACCCAGCCGGCTTTCATGCCTAAGGTGGGACTAGAACTCACAGTCTCCTGCAGCCAGCACCTTCGCCACTACACCAAACTGGCTCTTGTAAACTTGTAAGCATCCATAAAGTGGTGATCAGTTTCCTGACTTAAAGGAACCTCAAGGGTATATTTTGAGCAGCCTTCTATATTTTGGTATCCCCTAATGTGTTGGGACTACAGTTCTGTTCTCTATTTTCTAACTAGGAATTCTGGAAATTACAGTTGTAACATATCAAGAGGCCATCAGATTGGGGAAAATTTCATTTCGATTACAGGAGAATTTCATTGTGAACTGTATTTATTATTTGCTGGAGAGAGAAAGCTTTCTCTGAGATGCTCATTTTATGAACCTATGACCTAGAGCAGCGGTCCCCAACCTTTCTGGCATCAGGGACCGGCCATGGAAGACAATTTTTCCACGGACTGGGGGGGGGGGGTTTGCAGGCGGGAGCCAATCGCGCGCACCGGGGGGTGGAGTTTGAAGGCGGGAGCCAATCGCATGCACCAGGGGTGGGGTTTTCAGGCGGGAGCCAATCACGTGCACTGGACGCGGGGTAATCGCGTGCACCGGGGGGCAGGGTTTGCAGGAGGGAGCCCCACAGCCCACTTCCTAACGGGCCGCAGCCCACTAGTGGGCCGTGGCCCACAGGTTGGGGACCCCTGACCTAGAGGACAATACTGTATCCTGGAGATCACAGCATGACTTAAACAAAGCCATGCTTACTTTACTTCACCAACTTCTTGTCCCATTACTTGTTCAACTTTTGCATTACATGGACACTCTAACCTTTTCCTAGCCCAGTGTCCTGGGATTTTGCTGTCAAAAGCCAAAGCTGGAGACAAAGATGAATGTTACCTTCTAACTGAAATACATTAAAATTATATCTCTGTATTTCATGTTTTACCTGAATACTGTTTATGAGGCCACCAAAAGGATTACAGCGACTCTAAGCAAAGCTAAATCAGGATTTTTGGCCCAAGCTCAAATTTACACACAAGAGACTTCAGCCAGGATCCAAAGAGCAGTAGAAATAGTTACATGATCATAAGCATCTCCCCCCACTTTTTTTCCCCTCAGAGAGCAGCTTTCTCTTTCCCATATTTCAGAGAGAGGCTGTTGTGGAACTGTGGTGAAGTTGAAAAGCCCTTGTGATAGGACATGGGGCTGCTTAGATACTTAAGTAAAAAACTCTCAGGCTGCAATCCTGTTCTTGCCTTGGAAGCCGTCTCTATAAAACAGTGGGTCTTCCCTGGAAGGAGACATGCATAAGATGGTGCTGCAAATATGTGAGCCTTTCGCATTAACAGTCAAATTGTCTCTGACTATTTTCCCCTTTTATCTTGTCACACACACAATTCCTATTCTGGCTTGACCTGGCTGAATTCATACATGGATGCGTGGTTCAGTGTGATTCTCCCTCTCTCCTTCCTTCTTTGTATTTTTCTTGTATCTTAATTAGCTTGTGTTACTGTTCCCTTTAGTAGAGCTATGCATAGCATTACACTGCTTCATTGCTATGCTGGATACCTGAGGAGGTGTTAAAATAATTAAGGTGAACTGCGTGCTTCCATGAGAAGCACACAAAAGGATTTGCATCTGCACAGGGGAATTGAGTGATCAAAAACAGATGTGACCATGTGGAACATTTCACCTAAATTTATTAAAATCATTATTTACCTGTAATGTATAAGCTGGGGTTTAGTTGCACTAGCTTGTTGCCAGTACATCCTGCCAGTAATCTGCCAAAAAAGCAGCTTGCTGGCAGAATCACTGAAATGGTTAGCTTATGCTTACAGAAAACATTACAACCCTGATTCATATTAAAACCTAACAGAAAATGAAGCCTTTGATGCTGGAGAAGCTGGATTGTGTTATCAAAATATGCTGTAGAGTTTATTTGGATTGGGTATGCCTTACAAGAAATATGAATATCTATTTGTAATGTGATATGTAATCATTGAAGACAGTTATTGTTTTCAGTGTCTCCCTCTTGAGTGGGATCACATGGTTTTTCCTTGAATTTAAATAGGTCCTGCTTGCATACATATCCTGTCACAGTCAATATGTGCAGAGTGCTGGTTGGTCAGATCTGTTAATACAGAAAATAATAAAAATTGAAGTATCTGACATCGAACTGTAGTTAATAATTTATAAAAGCCGGACTGTCGTTCAGGAAAAACTTATCCATGGCATAAACTTAAGTTTTTCATCCAAGTATCATTTCAGTAATGGCAAGCTTAAATACTGGAGACCATGGGGAAACATAATATTACGATAATGTTCTTTGGTGCGGTTTGGAGGGGTTTAGGAAACATTTGGAAGTATTTTTCTCATAAAGTCACTCAACTATTGAAGTGTTACGATAGCATTCCCTTCTGCATTGTATATTTGCTGAAAGAGTCCATTTAAGGAAATACTGATTTTTTAAAAAAATCTTGATTAGAAGGAATTCCTTCAGCTAGGAAATTACATGCTCTTGGTGGTGCCTATTTAATAATAGGACACAGGGAAGAACAGAAGATCCAGGTGATTTAAAAGTGAATCGTCATTTTCCTCCCAAATGCATCCGTTTCCAGTTCTGCTCCATTTTTTTTCTATTCAGCTACTTTAAATGAAATCAGTATTTTTAAAATCAGCATTCTAAAGCTGAATTTCTAGGTGTTGTAGCAAGTGTTCAAATATTGGTATGCATATTTACAGATTTAACTGCCATTTTTCCCTGGGAGATGAAAGATGAAAGCTTAAAATCTTTTTTTCAGTTCATCTCAGTGTTTTCAGATAGTACACACAAACTGACGTATTCTGGAATTTTTTCAGATGTCGTCACAAAATGAGCTTTTCATGGTATTATTTTCTGTAATTTGGTTTGTATCAGCACAGTCCTACATTTTTTATGACGAAGTAAGTCCTGCCTATCAAAATGTGTCCCAACTTCCTTGGGCTAAGAAATCATTTGGAATTTTGAGAACATGTTGTGCACAATTTCACAAAATGTCTACTCTGGCAGAATGGCTTGCTCATTCACAAAGTTACCACCATGGGAGACAGAACAGTAAGAGTTGGTTCCCAGACTGATGAAGTTTCTAAAGATGGTTATGCAAACATCCACCTGGAAGCTTCCTTGGTATTACTGAAGAGATCTACCTTCTTGCCAGAGTATAGGAAGGCTGTTAGAACAAAGATCAGAAATTTTCCATCCTAATAGGGATCTATTGATGCTAAATTGGAATAGTTCAGTTGCTAGAACCCCATCCTGTGTATCTTAATAAATCTTGCTAAACAGAACTCTGTGAGAATCGTACTTGGAAAAGAATAGCTTTTGGTTCTAGGTAGCTGCCAGAGAGTATCAGGATGGAGGCTGAGTCATATGCTGAAGAGGAAGGTCCGGTAACAGTAGAAGCGGAAAAGAACTGGGATGGCGCGAAATTTGAATTGGATCAGGAGCCGCTGATTGGAGGCAGCCCAGAAGAAGAATTGTCTCCGCCTATCAGCGCGCGAGAAAGGAGATGGGAAAGGCTGTCTGAGCAACGCGAGGTGTGATTGGCTCCCGCCTGCAAACGGCGGGAAACTCAAAGGATAAAAAGGCGAACACAGCCCAAATTAAAAGGGTTTGCTGGAAGCCTTTTGTTGGCCATTCAGAGGTAAACATGTTATGTAACTAGTTGGTATTAAGTCAGAAATAATTCCATGGGGACCCAATAAATAAAAAATAGTTTTGGCTGGAAGGGTGTGGCTCTAGGAAAACAACAACAAGAACAACAATAAAAGAAACCAAGGCCTGAAAGCTCACATCTGTGAGGTTTGTGGGGATTTCTGACAGTAGTTTCTGTCTTTCTTCCCTTCTTTGCATAATTCTGTGGCAGATGTAGTTTTCAACTAGTCTTCTTTCCATGCTGTGCGTTCTCCAGAACAAATGTTGAATGAATGTTGCATTCAGAAACCTTATCAGATGAACAAAACAAAGCATTTCAATTTCACAGGACATCTTGAGCAGCTTTAAAATCTCTCTGTGTGTCTCTCTCTCTCTTTCTTTTTCTCATGCACACAGAAACAGTCACTAGCTAGAAATGTGGAAACTTTAGGTTCACCCACAAATGGATTTCAGACAGATTACATGGTGGACTACTGTGTGTTTTTCTGCTCCTCCTCTTTCCATTGAGGCCTAGGAATTACAGCCAAGAGGAGATGAGTACAAGGAAGATGTTAAAAGTGCAGTTGATTGAGAATGAAATCAGATTGGCAAGAGGATTGTGAAGTGCAGGGAGTGCTAAAGAAATAAAATGGAATTTGCTCAAGCTTTTGAATCCTAAATCCAGAGAAATGAATGTTCTCCCACAGCAAAAATTTAGGCAAAGCATTCTAAGGTTAAAGAGACTGCTCTTTATTTATTTTTGCAATCTTTCGGGATGTCTGCTACTCTGTCTTTCCAGATGTGTACTTGCTTTTCTTTCAGTTAACTACTGTACTTAAATGAGTTTTGTTTTTAAACTTTTTTTATCCTCTTGGAAGCAATCCTGTTTATTATTATCATTTCCTTTTCCTGGTATTTTACCTTCACTTTCCATACCTTGCTCTTTTCATTAGCACCCTTCTTTACTCATGTAGCAGTTGTCAGTACTGAAATAATTTATCACATAATACTGTCTGGTACAAGATAGAAATGTTAGATTGATTCACCTGAATCACTTAGCTGTAATCAGGCAAATTATGTGCCCAAAGAGTATGGGGGAGGATGTAGCATGCAATGTGGATTTTTCATTGTATCAGTCTATACAAGTAATCCCTTTATGGCTCCAGACACTCAGATACCTAGATCCAACATTATGTTTAAACTCCCTGACCTTATGGAAATCAACCTAACCATGAGCCACTGAGGACAATTCCACCCTAAGTTGCTTGTCAACTATGCTGTTCCTGAGGCCAAGTTTAAGAATTCCAGTCTTGATTGCAGGGGTTTGGTTCTCTGTCCAGGTGACAATCATAGCAGACCCTGATTGATCATTCCTCTGGTTCTTCCCTTCCCATTTGTGAAGTCTGGTTCCTATCTGGGTGTGTCTCCCAATGCTTGCCTTTTCCTTTTAGAGACTGTTCTGTCCTCACTAGTTCCCATTTTTTTGCTTTGCTTCTCTAGATGTTTGCACACATTGGGACCAGCAATTCCATCCTTAAGTGACATGGTCGTATAGCGCGATGTCATGTGGCCACGCCAACTTATGGCAGCAGTCCCAGTTGCAGTCATTGGGTGAATCCTGCATGGTCTCAGTCTCCCACGGTCACATGACCACCATTTGCGACTTCCTGCCGACTTCCCCATTGACTTTGCTTGTGGGAAGCCAGCAGGGAAGGTTACAAATGATGACCACGTGACTATGGGAGGCTGCAACGGCCAAACTACGAGGACCCCTCATAAGTCCCCCTCGTTCAGTGCCGTCATAACTTTGAATGGTCACTGAACGAGTGGTCGTTCAATGAGGACTACCTGTAATGCAAATCCTTTCTTTTTCCCCCACCCCCACCCCTTTATTGTACCAGTGCTACTTTGGCGTTGTAATTATTAAACCAAAGAGAATAGGTTGTTTCTTCAGCTCCATGTTCCACTATAGGCCTGTGGAAGCTTTGTAGCAAGGAAAAACTGATGATTCAGCTTCATTAAAGTAAAGTAGCATCCACTGAAACTTTGTAGCTTTCTTGCAGCATGCCTACATTGGAACCTAAACATTGGTGGTGGTGGTGGGAGTGAAGCTTTGCAGTATTGTGAGCAGGGAGTGGGAAAGCAAGGAGACTATGCTTCACCCACCCTGGCCAGAAACCAAAAGGGTGCCCACTGGGAGATATATGGAATGAATGGAGCAATGAGCTTCACCAGTAGAGAACATAGGATCCCAGCAGCCCAGTATGAAATGGCTCCACAGGGATTGACCAGGTGCTACAGGAGAAGGGGCATGCTAGGTACTGTAGCCAATTGGACCTTCTGTTACTAGAAAGGAGGGAGGAGGTAGTACAAATCATCTGCTCAGAACAGCTTAAGAATGAAAGGGTGCAGGCTGCATTCATGATGGGCTGGGAGAGGCACCTTGGTCAGAAACTCAATATGGCACACAGGCGGAGAATAAAACATAGGAGCCTTTTTAGGGAGTTGAGGGGTCTCCCCCAGTGAGATAAGCAGGATGGATATGTAGTGACCTTCTTTCTATAAAAAATTTGACATTTTTAATCCTTCTAAGGCATGGAATTTTAAAAATGTTACTCTGTTGAAGATATCTACCTGAACACTTGTTTTAAATGGTTTTTCCAAGGGAGTAACAAGCAAAGACCTATTCCGAAATTGCAGTTTCATTGTTTTCGAGCAGGTCCAGCTTTATTGAGTCAATCTACAGTATATGAAGTTATTAATATAAAAGATATTTTTTCTATCTCTTTCATAAATATTTTGTTTATGAAAATCACTTTTCAAACTACTATTCAGCACATGATCCAAGACCCTGCTTTGATAATTTGATCTGACCCAAAGCAGCCCTCCAGCCAATGTTTTTAATGTTGTTTTTTATTTATTGACAATGACATCAGTATCTTTCCATTCTTCTTTTGGCGGTGTTTTTAAAATAGTGTATAAGTTGACTGTTTGTGCCAGTGAATAATGCTGATTCTCATAAATAATTTTTCATTAGACCAAATGAGGTATTGTGAATAAACATGTACAAAAGATATAATGACATCTTATGCATAAACAGTGTAAGCTTCACATCTCTGTTGCAAATTAATGTGTGTAGGTATGTTGGCGCGGCTGTTTTTAGTATAGTGAATGCATATTCTACAAGCTACAAAGAATGGCAAATCTGGCATATTAAATGTCAAACATTCAGGCTGACATTTATAGTGACTTTTAGCATGTTAAGAGATTTCTATTATGTAGTCAAGAATTAGTTATTTTTGCTGTAATGTTTCAACAAAGCATTTACAGTCAAATGCACCAAGCTGACAGATTACTTGTATTTTTTATTATATCTGTGAGGTACTCATAAGGCTTTTTGAACAATATTTTTAACCAAAAATATTATATCCCCAAGAATCTAATTAAGTACCTGGGCAAATGCTTTTCCTTGCATTTGTAACAGATTTTTTTTCTACTAAATCAGTTATTTGGGTAGCATAAGGCCTGTAGTTCATCATTGGCCAAGGAAGTATTTTCCCTGGCCATGTTTTCTTCATGTGGTAAATGAAGTGGTGCTTATTCTGATGGAAAAGAAGGGCAAAACTTTCCTGGAAAAAAAGTTTTGGTGTCTCAAATACCACATCTTCTACTGTTGTTTTAGAATTTGTGGTATTTTTATTGTTGTCATTAAAAATGGACTTTAATGGTAATAGTAGTAGTATAGCTTTATTGATTAGTCAATTGACCATATCAAAAAATCAGCCACAATAAAATACAGTAAAAGAAGACAGGTAAAATACAATAAGATAAGGTAAAATAGGATTAGGGTTAGACTAGAGTGAGATAAAATGAGATAAAATACAGTGAGGTAAGATAAAGATAAAAGAGTAAGATAAAAGAGTATAAAATAATGCAGAAACTTATAATAAGATGAATAGTAAAATACAAATACAAAATGTATTTAGGTGAATTAATCACCTTTGCATGCCACCCCAATATATTCTATAAAATGTGTTCTCAGTTGGACAGCCCTATAAACTTAACAGTTCTAGAGACTTCATATGTGTTTGTACCCTGAAGGAAGTAACATAGTCGTTTATTACAGTCCCAGTGTATGGTTCTGTCAAGTAGAGTCTGAAAGTACTGAGCCCTTGCTGAGGCATATATTTGGCAGTTAAATAGGACATGCGCAATGTCTTCTATTTCAGATGCTCCACAAACACATGTTCTCTCAAAATATGGGACTTGGTGGAATCGTCCATATTTGACCATAGAATCTAGCTGCTCAAATCTTGCTTTGGTAAGAGCTATCCTATGGTATTGAGTCAAACCCATTGTCAGGTATTTTTCTGTTTGAAAGGACATTTTATTCTTGGCCAGCCATTTCAACGACCTAATGTTTGCAAGTGCCTCAGTGTCGGTTTGGGCGTTAACATCCAAGACTCTTTGTTTAAATATTGCCTTGGCCTGATGTCCGGCTGAAAGTAGATATTGTGTTGAGAAGCCGAGATGTGAGATGGTTTGGAAAAGTTGGTTGGTCCATGTGGTGGGTTGAAGTGTGCCCATCTGTTCTTCTAGGCACATTTTTGGTAGTCTATCAGGTTCAATTGGGAGAATCCTCCACCAGTAGTTGAAGACTTTGATTACTGCTAGACTGTAAATCAAATGGGTGCCTGTTTCAGCTCTTACTGCTGCTGCAGGTGTATTCCTGTCGGTCCCCAGAATAGTTCTTAAAAAGCATGCTTGATTTTGTTCAAGTAAGGAGGCCTTTGACAGGCCCCACAATTCGGCACCATATGTTAGCACTGGTATGATTTTTGCCTCGTGGACCTTTAAAATGGGGAGCAAAGTACTTGGGTGGTTGTAACTAAGTAGTTTGATTAACGTTTTAGAGCTTGCTGTGGCCTTTATAGAACTTTGTTTGAAGTGATTGACCCAAGGCCCTGTATCTGTAAAAACCACCCCTAAATATGTGAAACAATCTATTTGTTTTATAGGCTCCCCATCCAAGTGCTAGTTGTATTTGGCCCACCTTTTTCCGAAAACCACCACTTTGGATTTGGACTTATTAATATTCAAAAAATTAGAGGCGCAATAAGCACCAAATTTCCCCATCAGTCTTCTCAGGCTTACTTGGGAGTATGCCATCAGAACCATGTCATCTGCATACAAAGGGATGTTGATATGTCTGTTGAGGATCTTTGGCATGTGAAGATCCGTGGAATGGAGGAATCCTGGGATGTCATTGACATAAAGATTAAACAACATTGGGGCCAAGATGCATCCTTGTCTGACATCTTTGTAGGTGGAAATGCTCTGTGTAAGAGAACCGTTGACTCCAGTGTGGACTTTCAGGCATGTATTTGTGTAGAGGGCCTTTATCAGGTATAAAAGTCTAGGTTCCATATTTAACTTGGCCAGCTTCTTCCATAGAATATCTCTGTTTATGGAGTCGAATGCCGCACTAAGATCTATGAAAGATGTAAACAAATGTTTGCCATCAGTTGTATATTTAGTGATGAGATGGTGTAAAACAAAGCAGTTATCTATTGTGGAGTGCTCATGTCTGAACTCAGCCTGTTCTTCCACTAATATATTTTTCTCAATTGCCCAGTCCTCTATTTTTCTCAGGAGATGTTTTGCATACATCTTAGCTGTTATATCAATAAGGCTTATGAGTCTGTAATTTTAGGGTCTTCCTTGTCTCTTTTTTTGTGTATGGGAACTATGATGGAGAGTTCCCATCCTGCTAGAATATGGCCAGTGTTGTCTAGGTATGTAAACAGTCCTGCCAGTAGTGGAGCCCACCAGTCAATGTGTGTCCTGAAAAGTTCTGGTGGTAGGAAGTCTTCACCAGGTGCCTTATTGGGTTTCAGTGACTGAATAATGTGTTTAACTTCTGTCACCGACACTGGTGGCCAGGGAGGAAGATTGTCAAGGGTCAGAGGCTCAGTGGTCATCTTTCCTGGATGATCCTGCTTGGAGTTGGCAAATAAGATAGTATAGAAATCCTCCCAAACTGCAGGTGAAATGGGGATGTCAAGTAGGAGCTTATGCTCCTTCAGCATGCCAGATACAGTATTCCAAAATATAACTGAGTTGGGCCCTTTTGCTGACTTTTCCAGCTCAGACCAAACTGTAGCTGTGTGCTGAGCCTTCTTAGTGGCTGTTAGTTTCTTGTAATTGCGTCTGAGCTTTAGCATCTTAGCGTGATTGTTTGGTGTGGGATTTCTTTGAACCAAATGCATGGCTGCTCTTAGGGTCTTTCTTGAGCAGGGTAATAGTCAACCATATTTATTGAGGATAATTTTTAATGAGGGTGGGAGAACTGTCTGAAGCTAAAGGCCACTCTTTTCAATCATACCTTAGCAACGATGTGTTATCAAATCAGGCCCTAGGAGGATTAATATTTTTAATAAAAAATAAGGCTGCAGTGGCATGAAAAAGACTTATGTCCTCGGACTGTATTTTTTTATGTATTAGATTGTGAACTATCACACTCTACATTTGATTAGGAACAGGTCCAGAGCAGAGTCGCTTGGTGAGATGGGCGGTGAAGAAATGTGAGAAATAAATAAATAAATAAATTCAGAGAGGTAAGTAACCAGGAATATACTTAGTCCATTCTGTACCTACCCACTCCAAACTACTGAATTTTAGTACTGAATATTATTATTATTATTATTATTATTATTATTATTATTATTATTATATTTTATCCTGCCTTTTTATATACAACTCAAAGCAGAGAACATACCTAATACTCCTGCCTCCTATTTCCCCACAACAACCCTGTGAGGTGGGTTGGGTTGAGAGATAGTGAGTGGCCCAAAGTCACCCATCCGGCTTTCATGCCTAAGGGAGACCTAGAACTCATAGTCTCCTGCTTTCCAGCCCAGCACCTTCACCACTACACCAAAGTGGCTCTTTAATAAAATTTTAGTTATGTTTAGAAAGTCCTGTGGAAGGAGACATACAGAGTTTTCTGATTTGTTAGTTGTTCCATAAATTGGGAGGATAAAGTGCAGCTGCAAATTCTAGTCAAGACTGAACTCTGTAAGTCTGTCTCTCGCTGTCTTGATGTGACATTTTTTCCATTGTGTAATATCAAGTAATTATACCACTAGCATCTTCTTAACTTTGAAGGCATCTTTCTTTCCTTCAGCAAATGTGCTGAAAGTAAAGATTTAATGAAAAGCATGAAATAGTCTTTACTTAAGACCTCAGTAGAGCACAGAAGCAAGGCTGAGGAAAGGCTCATGTAGGTTCTTCAAGTTGACATTTGTGAAAAGATGTAGGTAAGAATGGGAGATACAATAAAATATATTTCCTTTCCTTGAATCTCTCAATAAGCCTTCACAGATGGTGAGATGCTGTTGCTGTTATTACTAGTCATTTATTGTTCCAGTCAAGGAGAATGCACTATATGCACTGTCATAAAACATACAATATGTACATAGGTTGTGTAGTTTATTATCACAGATAATAAATAAGATAATAAATAAAATAAGCATTTTTGTAATTTGTCTTGGAAAAAGAGTGCCTACTTTGTTTCAAATGCTAATTCTACACATAGAGTATTTCAGGAATAAGATTCAACAACAACACCCTCCCTACCAATTTTATTCCATTGCTTCTCACTCTAGTAACAAAAGTGGAAGAGTTTCTGGGATGTGCCCCAAAGTCTCAGGGGCTGTAGGTGGCCATCAGCAGTTGATTCTCCATTCCTTCCTTAAATTAACTGGGATGGCCACCCTTTCATCTACTATATTCTGTCTCTTGAAGCAACAGATAAACATGAATAAAACTGAGAAAAGATCAAATGTTTGGTCTAGTGCAGAGCTTTCCAAACTTTTCGTGTTGGTGACACACTTTTTAGACATGCATCATTTCACGACACACTCTTACAGCAGGGCACAAGGCAGGCACTAGGACCTGCGCGGAATCACAGCAGGTTTGGAGGCAGCAAGGCACAAAGCAGGCACTAGGACCTGTGCAGAATCCTGGAGGCAACAGCAGCCGTGACACACCCAGACACTGCAGCCGACACACTAACGTGTCCCGACACACAGTTTGGAAAGCTCTGGTCTAGTGGTTAAGGTGCTGGGCTAGAAACCAGGAGACTGTGAGTTCTAGTCCCGCTTAGGCATGAAAGCCGGCTGGGTGACCTTGGGCCAGTCACTCTCTCTCAGCCCAACTCACCTCACAGGGTGGTTGTTGTGGGGAAAATAGGAGGAGGAAGGAGTATTAGGTATGTTCGCCGCCTTGAGCTATTTATAAAAATAATAAAGGCGGTATAAAAATTAAATAAATAAATAAAGTAAAGAGAACATTGATTGATCCCACCATTCATTCATCCAAGTTCCACATATTTATTTGGCCACAAAAGGTATTTGCTTTGCCATTTACTGTCTTTAGATAACACAGTTATCTAGAGATGGAGTTGAAACACAAATGACTTCTGTCTCTTTCCTCAGTTTTAATATAACATCAGAAATTACATAGAAACGGGGGGGGGGATGAAAATCACACTTGCTTCTTTTTAAACTACTTGATAACATTGAACCAGTTCCAGGTAGTATATTGATGTCAGATTGCTGATTGATATGATGTGAATTTTCAGCATTATAGTTTCTGTAAGTTTTGAAGCCAGTGGTTGCTTTAACTTTCAATCTTTTCCAGTTTCCAAATGAATGTATATAGGGGAGGAAGTGGGATTGCAACAACAAGTTTCATGCCTGACTTACACAGATTTATTTGAATATCAGATAAATTTCTAGGTATTTTTGTACATGTGCACTGATGACGTTACCTAGTTGGGTAAAGAATGCTGGTCTTTGATCGTGATTTGATTTGATTTGGGTAATGAAACATTTGCAAGCAAACAACCAAGCTCAGAGAGCACCAAGGACTCCACAGTTCAACCCTGAGATACATATCTTATCTTCTATTGGATATTTGTACTTTTCAGTAGAATCAGCAAGGCTGTTTTTTTTTTTTTTTTAGAATTCTTAATCACGTCAGTTTAATTTCTGACTTTCAAATTAATGAAGCTAGCATTACCACCAAAACTCACTTTTCCCTACCTAAGAGTATTTGGCCAACACCGTGATTATCTGTAGTGTTATATTTTTTTCTTCACACTTTCAATAGGATAACTCTGCTGTCAATAGCCTAGCCTAGGAGTAGGCAACATTTTGGGGCCAGCAGCACATTTCCTTTTTGGGAGCATGTGCTGCTAGGTGGGGTCTGACCTATTAACACAATGGCTGCCATCTTGGGCATGGTGGCACAGAACAATCTTTTCTTCAGAAAGGGATCAGGTGAGATGCTTCCCTATCCTATCCAGACACACCTTTGTCTGGATGTTCCTTCCTACTCCTGCATACATCTGTCTCTTTTCTAGGCACAGCTCCTAACAAAAAACTGGGCTAAAACCACTCTCCATTTGTACTTTCTAAGAAAGCTTATGGGGTTGATGTAGTGCTTAGAAGTATGCTCATAAATAAATAAAGATGATCCTATCATCTTTCTAGTGGGCCTGTTTAGAATCTTTCCATTAGATTGGGCAGAGCTCCCTATGGGTAGTAGAGGAATGAGTCTGTGTGTTTAGAGGTACCAGGCTGCCTACCTGTAGCATATGCAATTTCTTGTGATATGTTGAAGCTGCGAGGAAACCACAGAAGTAGTAAACAGGAAATAGATCATTATATCATTTCTGTCATGTTGACCATAGAGATTATAGTGTGTATAAATTATGGTTGACTGCTTTTTGTCCAGGGAATATGAGAGATTCAAAGATTATGTTGCCGAGCGAAAGCATAACTATCTAATCCCACCTGCAGTTAAATACCTTCTACGAATATTTCTTTGGTATTTTTGTGGCTCTCTGCATCCATGCTTTATATTTTAATACCTCCACTATTACCAAGAGGTACGCAGAACTACTTGGTGCCAAACACTGCCAAATTAAAGTGAATAATACTTATTTCTAACTCTATCATGAAATAAATCTTGTTCTAAATATCATTCAGTGAAATGGCATTCCAAAATAGCTTCTTAAAAAACTGTCATGGTGATTAATATTATGTGTGCAATGCAAGTAGATAGCAGACTCCTTGTTGTACAATGGAAAAGATATTTTCTAGTTGCTTTCATTGAGATATTGGTAACACCTTATCTAATAACTGAAAATTCCACTATGACAGAACAGATTTATGAGGACGAAAATCTTGGAAAATATCTTGAAGTAAGGCACTGCATAACTGGGTACAAGAACCATGATGGTGGTAAAGAGGTAAAAGAATGCACCCAAACCTTCTGACTCAAATCAATAAAGAGGTAGCTATGCTAGCTGTTGGGGGGGGGGGGCGTTGGCAGTAAAAAAACCCCACAACAACAGATATCCAAGAATCTTGTGGCACAATGAAGCTTTATTTTCACATATACTGTATTTTCTTGAATCTGTAGGGAGGAACATTTTCTATATACATATTTGTGGGTGGGGGAAAAGAAGGGAAATTAAATTGTTTTAGAAAAATAAAAGTATTTTAGTGGTAGGAAAGAAATACAACTACATTATTTCCCTGGTGTTTGCTTAAAAGAGGCCGTAACTCCATGATATTCCATATGCTTTGAATACACAAGGTCCCACATTTAGTATCTGGCATTTCCTTTTTAAAAGGATGTTAAGCAGCCGGGGTTGGCTACTGCCGGGTGGGGGAGGGTGTGCAAGTGGCCCGCGAGGTACAGTGGGGCTGTGGGTGGCTGCTGCTACGCGGGGGAGGTAATATGAGTGGCCTGCTCGAGCGTGTGGGGCCAGGGGTGGCTGCTTCCGGGCGGGGGAGGGTGCGAGTAACTTACCGGAGCTACTTGCAACCTTATCTGCTGGCTTCCCCATTGACTTTGCTTGTGGGAAGCCAGCAGGGAAGGTCGCAAATAATGATCATGTGACCACAGGATGCTGCAACCGTTGTAAGTATGAGCCAGTTACCAAGCACCCAGATCATGGTCACGTGACTGCAGGAGTGCTGTGACAGCCGGGACTGCGAAGACCAGTTGTAAGTCTCCTTTTTCAACGCCGTCGTAACTTTGAACAGTTGCTGAACGAATGGTCAGTAAGTGAGGACTACCTGTAATGAGTTTTACTAGCTGCTGCTCTATCAGTAAATAAAAACTTATTAATGACTTGTG